>JBAMIG010000016.1:864898-911947 GCA_037177335.1 Kiunga ballochi | reverse complement strand
AGGGTCAAATAAAGTTTTTAGATTTCAAAAGTGAGATGTCTCTGCCCAGTTACTCTCAATTCAGGCATTAAGGGGTTAAAGATGTTTGAATCCACCGAGGTTTGGTTTAGTCTCATAACCTTGCTGATGCTTTACAATACTTTTAGTATCAAACAAGTCTTTTTATTTTATGTTTGGATGTCAAACTTAGTCTCCTACTCACTCCAGATGCCATGAATCCCTCTCAGTGATGTCTTAAACAGGTTGCGCTTGTCATTTCACTTCATTTGTGTGTCTCTCCTTCCTTTTGTTCAAGTCAGACTGAAACACTGTTGTTGAGTCGACTCACGTACGTTTCCTGCAAAAGCACATGGATTAATGCATGCAAAGGTGAATTTATGCATACAAGAACAAAGAAATAAAAACAATGTTAAAGTGTGATTCACTTTCTTTCATTTGTGTCAAATTATAGTAAATGTGGTTTGTGCAACATGTGCTGGTGATATCAGCCGGTAACATCTCAGTAAAGCAGGTGAAACAATATTAATTATCAACTCAAACTTTATCATTGATGTAGTCAGCACAGTGGAATATATAATGCAATGTATTTTCATGCACGTAAATCAAAATTAATTCCTTCGTGCTGAAAGGCCTTCATATATATATATATATATATATATATGGACAATCTCAGTAGCTAAAACAACTTTGTCAGTTTATATTTTAAGATTACTTTTTGTAGATCAATTTTCTTGTGAACAGACTACATGTCTATGATGCATTATTAGATCTTTTTTATATCTGGTTTAAAAATCACCTTATTATCATTATTATCAAAGCATAAACAAGCAATTCAGTCATTACATTTACTTAGTCCAAAGGCCTCTAAGAAAAATATATTACATACGATATGGGATATATTATGAGGCCATATTACGGCAAACTTTTTGTGATCAGAACACTAGGTCCAATTATAATTTTTTAACTATTTCTGATGAGCCACAGTTCAAAAGCAATGTCAAGCTTGATTTTTTTTCCATTATATTTGGGGTTATTTCAACTCATTTCAGTGACTGCTATGTGTTTTTTACTCATTTAATGGGTGCTAATACACTGGATCATAACTGTATAACCCTGTGCGTTTTCTTGTTATAACTCACCCTCAAGCTGTGATAATGCTGCATTTGCACCTAGAAGATGAAATAATTAGGTTTTTATCTATGAATGAGCATCTGTGCATTGTTAATGATAGCTGTTTAAATAAGCTAGACAACATTTCACTTAATTTTAACTGCTAAGAAAGTAAATAAAAGGAATTGGAGTTTAATTGAATCAACTCAAGATTTGCTGCATTACGTGCAAAGTGAAGGCAGCTGTATCATTGAGCAGCACAACACTGCCACCTGCAGGCCTGGAGAATAATGACGGGTGATCCACGCAGCTGCAGAGACGTCACTGATGTCACCATTATGTCACGATGCAAACAAGCCCAGGATTCATCGTCTCCTGTCTCATGAGCCCACCTTCCAGACAGCAGTGTCCGCTTCACCTCCACTGCATCAGTCACTCATTTCAAACCTGCGCGGGACACTTTGGGGAACAGCCATTTTATTCATCAAATTTGAACCTTTGTGTTAGTTTGTCTTTATTCCAGTGCCACCATGGTGAACACTCATGTTAAAAAATAAAAAGTGACATTGTTTTTGTTAAAATGTATAATCAGAATGAAGACAGTTAATCATAGAAACTGATGACCTCACAGCGTTTTGGATCAAACTCATCTCCCTTTAAGCGAACTGAAAGAAACAAAGAACAGAAATGGTCCAGGGCAGACAGAACAAATAAACACTTCTTATGTATATCCACATTTTTTCTAATATTTCCCGTAGACATTATAGATTTGGTTTGGATGGGGGATGGAGGGGAAGGGGGACTCTGCTGGATTGTCTCACTTTTTAAATCTTTTCCTTTTTTTCCCTGTCGATGAGCATCACTGCAATGCAGCAACAGTTAATCTAATGAGGAGGGTGAGAGCCCTGATGGCTACCTAGTGCACTGAGAGAAAGGGGGGGAAGGGGATGGGAAGGGGGCTATGTGGACACACTTGAGTCGGGCTGTCGTGAAGTGCAAACCATTAGTTCTCTAAACCCTCCCTGTTCTAGCTAACATCATTTACCATCCTGGCAAACAAGCAGTGGTAAACTACACCTGAATACACAAGCTGGAGTGTGTCCGGCCCTGTAAGTATACTCACAACATAGCTATTTTTCATCATTACAGTACAGAATAGATCAATAGTTCTCATATACTTTTCATATCTTTTTTTTTCATATTGCACCATCAAGAATGGGACACAGAGAAAGATCAACAGAGACTCCATTTCCTAATTAAAACGAGATATGTGCAAACATGACTAAGGACTTTATTAACCAAATCAATTCTTCCCTGTAATATCCACAAATAAAAGTGATTTCTCTTTTTATATATATATTTATAGTAATAAGAATAATAAATCTTCACATTGGATCATTTCATAGTGTGACAAAATGCTCGACTGGACTCCCCAGCCGTGATCGTAATCCTCATTGTCTTTTAAATTGGTCAGTCCCCATGCATCCATAGGAGATAGATTTTTTTTTCATTATTAATATTTTTCTTCAAAAAAAGTAACAATTTGAGAGCAGCTGAAAGGGTTGGAGTGTTGTCATTAGCTTTCAATCCAAGATTCTCCCGAGGTTTCATTCAGTGTTTCTGAAGGATATTCCATAGGAAAAAATGACTCCAAATCGTCATCTTCCTCTGCAGGAAACCAAAAATAAAAAACATGTCCCGGTTCTTATGAAAACATCGTAGCCATGGTGAGAATAGATCATTTGGTACTCAATAATTAATGATCATTAATAGCTGACAACTAACAATTAATAATCACTTGATTAATTATAAAGAAGTAAGAATAAATAATGCTCCCTTGTTACTCAATTAGTTTGGCAAAGCTCCGGCTCGAGTTGTCTCTGATGAGTGATTTTTTTTTCCTCAAGTGAAACAAACAAAATACAAATAAGAAGTAAAAGAAAACTCTAAAATAAATAAAAGGAGATTAGTAAAAGTGACCCCACCCTTGAAGGGAGGGCACGTATATACAGAACTGCGTGGTGAAAGTCAGTTTACTGCACTTGAGTGTTAAGTCCAGTGTTAGAGTGAGTTCTAGTCCCGCCTAGGTGCCCCTGCTGTTATACCAGTGTGTAAGACTTTGCGTAGGGGTTGCTGCTCTGTTTGAGATGTCCTCTTGAGTCCAGCAGGGACTCCTGGGAGGTGCTGAGCTTGGCAGCTTGGGCCAACTCTGAGCCCTCTCTGTGGGGGAGCGTGGCTGCAGAGCCAGGCTGCCATTGAGCCACTGGGTCCCTGCTGGCCTGAGGGGCCTCTGTGGGCGTCGGGGGCGCCATGCGAGAGGGCCGCTTTAACGAGCGACTTTTCTGAGGCTCAAGACAGGCCTGGCCCATGGCTGCTCGCTCCCCACTAGCTGTCCCCCTGGATGAGCCCGAGCAGGACATGCCTCGGTTTAACAGGAAGTCCATGCGCAGGTATGGAGGAAGGTGAACCAGCTCGCCTCCTGCAGGATGAAACACAGCATAGTTAGTTCCTCCTCCTGGATCCGGCGGCAAAAAATCCTTTATTTAAATCCATATGTCCACCTGGTTGAAATTGTCTTATCAGGATGAATTTTTATTCTTGAATTAAATTAGCTATAAAATAATTGTGAGACTGCAGTTTTATGAGGTATATGTACTAAAAAAACAAACAGATTTAGTGTAAACCTTTAGAAGAGCAAGTGAATGCAACATGTATGATGTTTTACACTAATGCCACCGTGTGATCTCACCTGCTGCCTTTTTACAAGATAATATTTGCTGCATTTATTTTTGTTTTATGAGGAAGATGTACTGTTGAATTCACGTTAAATTCAATAATGTTGAAAAAACACAAGTAATACGTGTGATTTGGCTCAAATCATATTTTTTCTCATCATCACTGGAAGTGTTTGTGCAACAGTGGGGAAAGCCGTACAGTGCAGGACCGCCATGATTCAACAGCTGTTGATAAAAACATTGATTTTACAGATTAGATGAGTTTTTAGTGTTAAGAATTAGGTTATTTAAAATAAAAAACCCTGTTGTACATGGTATCTGAGGAGTTTCCAGCTGCGGTTCTGGAGGGCCACATCCTGCAGGTTTTCTATGCAGAACTGTCAGATTTAAAGTGAGAGAGTGTGTAATGGGAATTTGAACAGACCACTGTGTTTGTATAATCCTCCCCCTGTAGGTTGTGTTACCCTACAGTTTCACACAGCTTAAAATTCACCAAATCCCCCAACGACTAGGGAAGCACATCAGTGAAGACCTCTCCTGAACCACAAACAGCATCGCTGTTGGTGAGGTGTGCAGGATAACCCTCCACCATGACCACATTCTGTTGTGCCTGTCATGGTTGGGTTTGTTTACTTCCTGTTTTATTTTGGTATTTCCTGTGTTTTGGTTTCATGTGTTTCCGTTTAGCTTTCTTGTTTCCTGTTTATTGGTTTCACCTGGTTTAATTTAGTTCATTCATCTCACCTATTCCTTATTCCAGTCTGTGTATTTATACTACCGGGTTTCAGGTCATTAGTTTTCACTAGTACTTGTTAGTTTAATTGGTTTAAGTTTGCGTTAGTCTGTCAGTGTTATGTATTTGTTTTGTTTAAGTTATCGTCACTGGAATTAAACCTGCCCATCCTACATCACGTCTATCTCTGTCTGCATTTTGGGTCAACACAATCTCCACCTCACCCCCTCGCCTCTCTGTAACGCTGCACTGACTACAACACAAAAGCCCTTCAGAAAGAAAATTCCTTTATGCACCTCTGCTGCCTTTACTTTGCACTATTATCCATAACACACACATTAACTTGTTGCTTGTACATGGTAACAAAACTTTACTGCTATTTTCAAACTATGGCAACTTTATTGCTACTGTGACAACTATCTTTAGGATTTATTACTTGTGTGCTTTAATTTTAACATTTACCTCAGTGTTTTAATGTCCTTTAGGCTGACTTATAAAGAAACCCAGAGCAGATAATATGAAATGTGGGGGAAACAAAGGGCCACATTAAGCCAAACACACTTCTCACTTTGGAGGAATGTGCTTTGCTTTTATTTTGAAAAATATCTTGCCTGACATGCTTAGCGAAGAAATGATCGACTTGAGCAAATAGTTAGCAGCTTTTGGAGCTAATGTTAGGGATCATTATAAGATGATTGTATTAGATTTGTAGTTGATGTTAAGTGATCATCAGCAGAGAGAGAAGTTTAGTGTGGCAGACACAGCTGAGGTCACCGGACAGCCTGGCCTCACCCGGTCTGTGGGCCTTGGGCACGGCCATGTTCATGACCCGGCTGACGTCCTGAGGCTTGGGTGGGGAGGCAGTGAAGCGGCAGATGCCTGATTCAGACGGTGTGCTGGAAGTCAGGCTGTCGGTATAGTCGTTGGTGCCTGCCGTCATCTGCTCTGAGGAAGTGTCAGAGATGAAGCATTCGGTGATGGTGAACTTTGCGTGGCGGAGCTGTTCCTCCATCTTGGCGTGCTCGTAAGCCCTTGCCAGCTCCTCGTAGGTGGAGGAGGCGCTCTCTGTTGACACCATACTGCTCCGTGCTCGGTCTGGACAAGGTGTGGAGTTAGTGGGAGGATTAGTTACAGTGTTAGTAGAAGTATAAGTGGGAGGTAATTAAGCTAAAGTTAAGGTGACATGTTTGAGACGTGGAGTTACAATCTGCTCCTACCTGTGTCCTGAGATGGGCTCACGCTGTAGCTGTCACTCTCCTTGTCAACAGAACCTGCGACTCTGGGTGTGGGCAGCCTCCAGTCGGTGCTGAGCGTGTGGGAGGAGACAGGGGGGTGGGGGCGGTTCAGCGTCCACTGGCTGGCGTAGCGGTTCCGAGCCGCTGGGCCGGCTTTGGCTGTTCGCCGTGCGGTTGGGTCTGAGATAAGCACAGAATACAGTTTATACAAAGTCACGGGGAAAGATTTTACTTCATAGATGCCCACATAAAATGAGTAATATCTGTAAACAGCAGTTTTTTTTATTTAAATGAGGAAAGCATGCTACTGTAACGTGTCATGTAAATAAATGCATGTTTAATGTGACAAATCTGTGACATCATACAGAGACATGAAGGACTGGGTCAGTAAAACTACAGCTAGAAATGTTTCACTATAATGAGGTTTGGGGGGTTAAAAAAAAAAAGAAAAAGTCCGTACTGGACTTACTGGTTCCTGGTCTGGCATCAGACACATCTACCAGTGGACCGGTGGCCTGTGAGAGCGACTGGTAATGGACGGTGTGGGTGACTGTGGACGACTTCTGTTTCTGCGTCTCTCCAAAGTCGTTGTCTGTCAGTAACACAGTGGATCTGTCGTCTGACGGGAAACGGGCACAAGCTTGGTCAAGTTCATTTCCTCCGTGAGCAAAGTGGCCATAACAGCGTTACCAGGCTGCTTACCAACGGTCTCCATGGTGTCCCGCTCTTCGATGAGCAGCTGGGCTCTGGGGATGTCGATGTGCATGCGCAGCGTCTGTTGCTGTTTGTTTATTGGCTCTGCTGGACGTGTATTTTTGCTGTGAGAAGCAACAAACAAACATTCACAGTGTGAACAAAAATGAGTTCTGCTCAAACTGCATCTCAGAGAAGATGCTGAACTCTTACCTCATGAGCATCTCAGCCAAGCTCTTTGCATCTGGAAAACAATGAGAGTCATTTTAATGAGTGGGAATGAAGGCAACGTGGATTCACGGATCCTCCCTCGCCTCACCTCGCAGCCTCTTGAGCCGCTGCTCCCTCCTCCTCCTCCTCAGCACTAGCAGTCCGATGAAGATTACAACAATTCCCACCAACACGCAGGAAATGGTCACCATCATCTTCAAACCCTCGCCGCCACCAGAAGTGTCCTCGCTTACATTGGGTGCCTTCACCATAGGAGCGATGGTACCTGTGCAGAGGTTGTGTGACAGAAGATTTGACAAAAAAAAAAAAGCATTGATTATTCATTAGTGAGAGACGGTTAAGCTATTCTGTCCTTCTCAGCAGGTTATGGAACAGGTTTTTTTAACCGGAAACTCACTGCCGTCATAGCTGAGCGTGGCAAACTTGAGCCTCTTCTCAGCGTAGCCGGCGCTGTTGTAGACCTTCATCTGCAGCTCGTACCACGTGGCCTCCTGCAGGTCGTACAGGATGTAGCTCTTGGTGAGAGAAGTGCGCTGCGCCGTCGTCCATGTGGGCGAATCTACAGAGCGATACTCCAGGGTGAAGGAGGTGATGGGGCATCCGCCGTTGTTCCAGCCGTTTAGGTTCAGCTTGACCCGGGTGGCGTTGATGCTGGTGAAGAGCTCTTGTTCTTTTGAGTACTGCGGTTCTGTTTTAACAAAGTTGGAATAAATGATTAAAAATTCTACTTATGATACAAGCTTTTAGTTGTGCTATGAGGAGGAATGCATCATCAGGGCTGTCCTACCTTTCCCATGGGTCTTTGCTTCAATAATCTCACTGATGCGTCCAGGCCCCACTGCATTCTGGGCCGTCAGGGTGAACTTGTACCAGGTGCCACACTTAAGGTTTTCCAGTCGATACGAACGCTCGCTGGGA
Source organism: Kiunga ballochi (assembly GCA_037177335.1). Classification (NCBI taxonomy): domain Eukaryota; kingdom Metazoa; phylum Chordata; class Actinopteri; order Atheriniformes; family Pseudomugilidae; genus Kiunga; species Kiunga ballochi. The sequence continues at coordinate 904,292 of JBAMIG010000016.1, read as the reverse complement.
CTGATAGCAAAATTACCCCATTGCTCGCTGTTATCCTCTGAGTACTGCAAAATGTAGCCTGGTGACAGTGGACATGTGATTGGCAGTCACATGGTGGAAGTGTTGGGATAATAATAAAATAAAAGAAGAGGTCTGACCTCTTATGGAGCTGCCTCCGTTGTCTCCTGGAATCCAAGACAGGGTGATTGAGGTGGTGGTTGTCTTGGTCACAGTGAGGCGAGGCTGATCTGGTGGAACTGGTGGAAAAAAAGCAGATAAAAAGCCTCAAATGAAGCAAAGAACTGAATTTAACTTTACAGAAAATTCATTTGAGACATAAAAATGTGATTTTGTTTCCCGTGTTAGAGCATTACCTTGAACCTGCAGATTGAGGACAATCTTATCGGATCCAAAGCTGTTACTGGCCACACAAGTGTAGTTCCCAGAATCCTCTGCCTTTACTGTGCGAATAACAAGGCTACCGTTTCCATGGACACTGCGTCGGCTGTCAATCACAACAGGTGCAGGCGTCCCATTGCTGTAATACAAATGTGTTCATAGTCAACCTCATGATTTGATGAAACGCAGTATTTTCTATTTGTTGTATTTCTACTTTACTCACATCTCCTTCAACCACTTAATGGTTGGTGACGGATCACCAACAGCCTTACAAGGCAGCACGATGTCCCTCATCCAGGGGGTTGTTACTGTCCTGTTGAATGTCAGGATTCGAGCTGGAGCTGGAAGATTACACAAAGGCTTTATCGGCCCACAGAGATAGAAGCAGCAAGGTGTCCAGATGTCAGATCACCTGGTTTGCAAAAGCTCTTTATCATATTTCTACTGTCTAACCCTGAGTCAAGGCAGCAGAGCAGGGGGTGTGATGGTGTCTGAACAATGGAGCTGGGAGATGAGGACATCCATCACCTGGACCACATAAATGTACTGATAGGAGCTGTGGGTCATGACTCCAGACACTAAAAGATCTATGCCAATATGCAACCTGCTTATCAGCCAACATGTAAAGCAAATGTTGTGTTATTTTGTGTTCAGCTGATACAATGATACTTGCATCAGCTTTATAAGCTTTATCCATCCAGATGCGATCTGCTTGAATTTAGAGCGTAAAAAGGTTTAACACGCTAAAGGTAACGCCACGAGCTCACCGGACAGCCGTGAGTCCACAGAGGAGCTCCACCTACCTTCAGCCATGGGTTTGACCGTGATGATCTCGCTGCCGTTTCCACGGCCCGCAGCCGTCACGGCCACCACCCAGATGCTGTATTGCCGGTTTCTGCTCAGGTTTGGGATGCGGTAGAAGAATGCGTCTGGTGATGCTTCAAACTCACTACTCACCTGGAAAAGCAATGAAACACTTAGAATGATCCTAACCTGCTCCGGCTGCAAAAACCATGTGACACAGAAGGAAAACACACTGTTTTGTGTGTGTGTTTTACCGTAGGGTGTGGGTTAGAGCAGAAAACAGTGTATTTCCTGATGATTCCATTGACTTTGAGAGGAGGAAGCCAGGATACGAACACCACTGAGTTGGATGCAGCTGCTGCCTTCACACCAGCTGGAGGACCAGGAACTAAAACGAGATGGACGAGCTTCGTTAGAGATGAGAGGAGACTATCTTAATGCTGGTAAAACAGCTGTCTCGATAAGCATGATAGGAAAGCTGCCTTCATCTTCCTACCATCCTCCTTGGTGCGCGTGTAAATCTGTTCACTGCGGACACCGTCACCAGCTCTGGTAAAGGCCAACACCTGGATGCTGTAGTTGGTGTATTTCTCCAGCCCGTCCAGTTCCAGAGAAGGTTTTGACGTCGTCACGTTTCTGATCTCGCCGAGCTCTGAAAGACAAGTCAGAAGAAGCAGACCATGACTCGACCCATCCAGCAAAACCTGCAAAAACCTACACATCAGAAGTTCATTTATAAGTACCAAAACCCTTCGGCTACATGTGTTTTGCTATAAATGATCTGCTAATATCACAGAGAGCTAGTGGTTAAAGATGTGGACTCCACATATGATGATAAATGCCAGGCCAGGTGTCGCAGCACAGCCTTGGGTAGGAGTTCATATTTAATCACAAAGTTTAAACAATCCTGCATCCAAGGTCTGCTGTTGTGGCAGACCTTGACAGGCAGCCTGTTCTCATCTGAATGAGTGATGTCTCACTGTGCTGCCGCTTGCTGCCTGAATGCCTGTCTCCTCACCATCACCTCTCCTTTTCACATCAGGGATCTACAGCAGGACACTGGCTGCATGCAGTTCATGCATTTTAATAGGCAATGAAAACATACACAACAAACACATTTTACCACTGAAAAGACACGTTATGTTGTGTTTTTATGTTTTTACAGTCTGCATATTTTTTTTTACATTAAAACCCAGTTCTTCTTATTTATTTATTTTTTTGTATATCATCCTTGGTTTATTTTCAACTGTTTAACACAGAATCAAGCCTGCAGACTCAGAAACATGATGGTGTTTTCCTCCTGTATGAACAGTGGAGCAGGGAGACAATGATGGAGCCCAAGATTTATGCCTGTGACTTCATACTATGCTCAAGGCTTGACAGGCGGAGTTGGTTTGCATCGTACCAGTGAGCAAATGTTCATCGTTGGATTTAACAGCGGTTTATAAATAATTTGGCCAGTGTAAATGCAAAAAAAAGATGATAATGTAGCCTTATATTTATTAGATAAAAATATCTATTTATTTGTGCACCACTTCATAACTCCATTGATTGTTTTTGGATCATATATTTTTTTACCAATGAAAGGGTTCAACATTAATTTATTTATTTATTTGAACTTTTAGCTGTATTTAATTTAATCAATTAAATTAATTTAGTAGATTGTTTTATACAAAGAAACACCTTGGTCTGAAGGGCAAGGTTGGTGTCTCTCACTTTGAGATGTAAACTGATCGGCTTGGGGAATAAAACAGCAGCTTTCTGTTTTGGTCTTAAATGCACATAAAAATGTCTAAACTGGCAGATTTCAACAAAACTGAGAAACAAACAGTCTGTTAAACTGCACTTGTTTGGGACTCACTAGTGTGCTATCGCTAGTTGTCTTGTTAAACTATATCTAAAACAATAAATGCCTGATATAAAACTATAGTATTACTATTTTTGCATTTGACAAACTGTTTACAGATAACATTTGTATTAAATTTGGAGTATTTGCTCACTGTTACCATGCAAACTAGCTCTGGCTGTCAAGTTCTTGGTATTCATGTTATAAAGGCAAATCGACATGATGTGACAGTGCAGGGGGCAAAGGTAATCACGCTGTCACAAGCAATCCCACCAACTCAAACCAGGCATGTGACAGCGCATTGCCACGCTGTCTGACTTCCACAAGGCCATGCTGCCGGCTAGCAGAGGACCTCACTCTGACACCAAATATCTGCACTGCCTGAGAACAGCAAGCAGATCATTTGTAAAACAAAAAAAAGTGCTTTTTTTTATTACCTCCATCTGGTAGGTTTGCCCAGTAGATGACTCTGAAACCCAGTAGGTTTCCATTAAGAGCGTCTTTGGGAGGTGTCAGCCAGGACAGAGAGATTACCTCTGGAGACGTGGCGATGGCCTGGACATTCTCTGGAGGACGGCTAGGCACTAAAGGAGAATGGGAAAGCAGAAGACATTAAAAATCAGCACATGGCAGTACCACTGATGTCCACTAGGCTGTGACAGATCCTCACACATTGTTACCTCGCTTACTACCTCGTTCAGTGTGTGTATGGTGCATGTAACATCCAATGTTTAGTGTTTTTGGTGCAGTTAGAAATCCAGGCAACACATTTCAACATTGACATTGATGTTACACCTTCACTGAGGATCAATAAAAGTTCAGTATCTTACCATCCTCCAGTGTGGTAGCAGCCACCTCTGTGGAAGATGGGCCCGTCCCTGCACTGTTGCTGGCCTGCACCACAACTCCATACTGGGTGAACTTCTTCAGGTTGTCCAGCACCAGGTTTTCTGCATTGTCTCCTGTGGTTTCCACACTGATCACACTGAACTGGTAGTTTCCACCTGAGCTGTACTCCCTGTAGCCCACCTGGTAGCCCCTGATAGCCCCATTCTGGAGGTGCTTCTTAGGTGCCTGGTGGAGGAATCATTTCCAAAGTTCAGAAACACTTATTCTATGCTGACTGAAAGGCTTTTGGACCAAAGTATTTTGACCAGTATTCTACTGTAGTTCCCTTTGCTTCAGGGTAATGCTAGCTAGCTCTGTTTTCTTACAGCATCACTCAGGAGAAAGTGACAGATTTATTCAGCTCCAGTGGATCGGGTTATTCTCATTAAGTTTCTCAGTGGGGGGAGAACTACTTGTAAGGTTCACTGAGAAAAAAGCCCTAAAAAGTCTTCAAACTCCTTCAAATATTAAGCACAAAAACTGTTCACAGAATAGAAAGAATGACAACTCGAAGGCTGCGGCTGTGTCTCAATCAGTGCACTAACACACTGCTTCACACACTATGTTTAAGTGCATAATGTGTTTACACTGACGTTTAGGCAAAAAGTCAGGGAAAGTACCCGGATGCTGCCCTGAAATATGCTAAGAATCTAGTGTGGAACGACGGACACTTCACGCACTAAACAAACATTTTAAAAAGACATCGATGTAGATTGTAGCTTCTGTAATGAATGTCCTGAAACTGCTGTTCATTTGTTTCAAGTGTTTTGGCAGAAACTATGTGACTTTATTCATCTTAACATTGAAAAAGATTTTTTTTGGAAAAATTTAATGTTTGGTGTTTTTGAAAATGGCTCAGAAAAGAGAAACTCCATCTATTTAATAAACATCGTAATTTTAATGTCAAAATGTCACATTCACAGTTTGCTGCCTTTTCTAACACCTTAAAACAATACATTTATTCTATTAAACCAAAAAAACACTTAAAACTGTTAAAATCTGCACTGTATACAATGTCTTTATATGAAATCTGTCACCCCAGACATTTGTTCCTTTCAACTCTTTTGTAATATTTTTTGTAATGTTTCAGTTATATTGCACTTGTTTTTATGACTTGCTATTATAAAAATCTCAAATAAAGGTGGGGAAAAAAAGAGACTTAACTGACGCCATCTTGCTGACGTAGCGGAAAAGAAAGCGCTGAACTTTCCAAATAATGGCAGCAAACAATACTGCAGCGGAGGCTAATGTGTATGTGAGCATGAAATTATTTTGTTATGGTTTTAATGTATACAGTACCGCAGCTTGCTACATATCCCATCATTGGTTTGAGATTGCGGTTAGCAGTAAATGTTAGCAGCTTTTAGGCAAAGCAAGGAGCTTTGAGGACAACTCAAAGGGCTTTACAAGAAAACAGCAAAAGCATTACAGATGTAAGAAGAATAAAAGCAGCAAATATCACAATTAAAAACAAATCAGATAATGTTTGGCACAAAAAAAGAAATGTTTCCAACCTGGATTTAAAAATGTCCGGTGTAGTGAACACAAAATAATCATTTTGACAAAATAATATGTAACTTGCGTCCCTAAGAGGTCAATATCCAGTATTTCATTTGAGACAGCACTTACCTACCATAATGTGCACTACAGAAAAAAGATGCGCACTCCACACTAAATCCAGTGCACTAAATCCAGTGCACTATGATATTGAGACACAGCCCTATTGTTCAGAGGCAGCCAGTGTTAAAACGTGCTGCATGTTTATGACGTAACATGAAAGATAATAGTGATACTATAGTTTTGCACACTCGCCACATATAAACACAGACTGTGAGATTAACTCACCCTCCAGGTGACCCGGATGCTCTGAGAGGAGATGGCTTCCAGCTGCACATCCTGAGGTGGTCCATCAGGAGCTGAGAAATCATCATCAAAACATACATCTTTTAGAAGTCTCAGATGTCAAACTGAGTCAGTATGGGGACAAATGTGATAGTCACTGCTGAAGGTGAGGAGAAGTGCTCTGTGAGGGCTGAGATGAAGGGATGGGGGGTCATTTGCAAAAGGGGTCCTGGCTCAGTATATCGACTGTAGTGTGACATTTACTACGGAGGCTGCTAATTGAAAAGTTCTGCTTTTAGTACAGGGTCAGCGTGTGTTCAATAATGCAGCAGAGCCAGCGGGCTGATGCCTGCAGGCTCTTCATTTCCCCTTTTTGTCTCCAGCCTTTTGTTCACGACACACTCAAAGTTGCTTCATGTTTTTTTTATGTATATATATATATAAATTTGAACAAATCCTCATTTAGCTCTGCACAGGGAGCAGCGCATGTGTATGTGCATGTGGAGGAGCATCTGTTCATTGTTACCTGCTTCATCAGTGGTGATGGTCAGCTCATTGCTAGCTTCGCTCTTGCCGATGAGATTCTTGGCAAACATGCGGATGTTGTAGGTGGAGGAGGGGTGAAGGTCGATGATGGTGGCTTGGTTCAGCTGAGGTGAGACATCTTTGGTCTTCTGAGCGGTATCCCAGGAGGCTGGGTGAGGAGAGACCAAGGTTTATTGGGGTTACAGAAGTCAAAGCAGAGGTCAAATCAAGCTAAGTGCATCAGGACATGCTGCTTTAAATCAGCGCTGACATTAAGTGAATGGAGGATATATAAATGTCCCAAAGGGTTTTTTTTTCCTTCAACCGGCACATATACAAAGTCGCATGTTATGCTTTTCTTCATTGTGGTTAACTCCATGTAATTATGGATCTGATGGACTGTACCTGATTTATTTTTGCTCTCTATATCAAATCCTGTGATTGGACTGTTGCCATCAAAACCCATGGTCCAACGCAGAGCAATGGTTCTGTCCTTCACTTCCCTGATCTCCACCTCTGGTGGATCTGGCGGCTCTAAAGCGAACAAAGTTATCCACCACATTGAGTCATTGTCTGCAGTTGGTGTAGGGACAGAAAACAGTCTGCTCTCCTGCTCTGTGAGCAGTTCAGTCAGACGTGGATGTACCTTGCACTGTGAGCTGTATGATTCCTCTGTCTTCCCCAAACGAGTTGATGGCATGGCAGGAGAAGAAGCCAGAGTCGTCCCTCACAGTCGGCATGATCTGGTGGATGCAGTGGGAAAAGATAATGACAGTAATTAACTGGTGTAATAGATCATACTTTACCGGTGGCTGCAGTCCTATTAGTGGCTCTGATGAGGAAAAATGGTTGAAATTATAGGGAAGCTTTTTGACAAGTCAACACGGGGTTCCCATCTCAGTTTTTTTATTTTATTTTATACATATCTAAAATAAAATAAACATGTGCATCTGTCTTTGTTCACACAAACTGTTTCTAATCAAATGAGAGTTCATTATAATCATGTGGAGGTATGTTTTCTATACATAAAAATAGATTAGAAACAACAAATATTTTTAAAAATAAATTTTTCATTAATTCATTGCTTCAATTTTATACATTAAAACATATAGCAGTGATTTAATGTGAAAAATCCCTTCAGATTGAGCTTAAAGCCTGTCACTTTGAGCTTGTAAACATTTCTGTATTAACCATCCAGCTTATTTTAAAGTCCATTTTTAGGATCCACAAATTCCAACCATGAAGAAAATCCTCAGTGTCATTATATGATCATCTGAAATGCATGGCTTTAAACTGTATGCATCTGATCCTGGCCTCCTACCTGCAGCGTGGAAATGACTTCATCGCCCACCTCCTTGACAGAAACCACATAGCGTCTCGTCTCCGGGTTGATAATGCGTTCCTCCTTCTCCCAGCGCACCATGATGGGTTTCTCACCGTGTGCTGTGCAGCTCATCTTCTTCTCTTCACCCTGCGTGGCCAGCGTGGTGTTGGGGTACGATGTGATCATGGCAGGAACTGAGAAGAACATAAGTCAAGACAAAGACGATATTTTGTTAAAACCATAGATGATATCGGTGAAGCAAGTTATTTTTAAAGCACTTTTTGTACATTAGGTGGTGAACACGATCGACCTACTTACCGTAATCCTTTTCATTTAGTGACTTCAGTTATATTTTTTCATCATGTTTTCTATCTAATTTAGTTTTTTATAGAACCCTACACTTATAAAACAGCATTTTACTGTTGTTTTAACTTTGTTTAATCTGTTTTGGGCACTTAATATAACATTACAAGGCACTAAACTCAGAAGATATCTCATTGTTTTAACAGAAAGTCTGGATGATTCTTCATTTGCAAAACTCTAAATAAAAAAAATAGCCTGTTATATTGGTTTATATCCATAACTAAAAATGTAAACATCTCGTTGCAAACGCGTGAATCAGACGGTCCTAAACGGTACAGTGATGCTCTAACGACTCTCTGAAGACACCACACTTAACGCACACTAACGACATACAAGGCTCATTACACCCACAGCAGACTGTATAACAACCCTGTACTCCCAGAAGCTCTCACACCACGCAAACACAAGGAGGAGCATGCACACAAACATGCTTGTTTTCTGCCCCCTCCCCTCCCACACACACACACACACACACACACACACACACACAAAGCTCTGCTGATGTGATGAAAAGTGTCAGGCAAGAGCTTGCAAACATTTAAGCCTCATCTCTTATTCACTCTGCAGCCATTTGGGGCTTGTCTTTGGAAAGGAACGCTGATCTATTTTGCATGATTTTTTTGTGAGACCCTTCTGAAAGTGAAGATGCGTGGGCTTTATGTAAGCGGTATCGTTTTAGGGCGCAGCATTTCTAATTTTACAGTGTGTGTGGCTCAGAGGTGGCAGAATGGGATGTTGACACCCTTAGAAGAGCAAATAGGTGATAGAATGGAGGGGGTGGGGTGTACTAAAAACATCAGACAGTCACTGCTTTGAAGTGAAAACTGAACAAACATATGCATTATAGTGATTCAATATGACTAGTGATTGCTTAAAGGGTTTCATACATCTGGTGATCAAGTTTAAATAAATGTACCAAAACCCCTTCATGCTATAAGAGACCAGATGGATGAACTCATAAGTTTAAGTAAAACATAAATAAAATGACCTGATTCATGATTCAATGAGCAGCCGCTTCTTTATTGGGAAAATTACTGCTTTTTAATGTATTTTCCTGACTCATTTTAATGTAGAGAATCACTTTGCAGACCACATCTCTGTGTGTCAGGCGTTTGACATCTATTTTAGTGATATTCTATATCACATGACTGACAAGATATCAAAATGGACTCTCCTAGTGAGGAAACTAATTAAGCTTCATACTGGACGTTTTCCTAACACAAAGGCTGTGACTGCTTATTTTATGTTCAGGTCCTGGGCCGGGATTGGCTCATCTCTCAGCAGCTTGCAGAGGATTCATTCCTGGACAGCTGATAGGACAGCAGGAGACACTTAATGCCCTTAGATCTGGAGTTTGTAAGGTTGTCTTTTCTTTTTATTCATTTTCTCCTGTTTTTGCATTTCCTGTTTACAGCTTGTACAGAATCCTGCCATTTGCCTTCAAACCAACACATGTAAACATGAACATGTCTCTCCTGCTCTGCTAGCTCCCATCACTGACCTGCCTCTATGCAACACCAATCAAACCATCCACTTATTTAAAAAGGCCTTTGATCTTTAGTTCATAGATACGCTGTTTTAATGTGTTTTGTACTTTCACCATTTTGTTTGACATGTTTTAGTTTTTCATTTTATACTTTGTAGTTTATGTATTTTTTTGTTTATATAGCTTAATCTAGTTTATTTTGGTACTTTCCCACCCTTAAGTAACTTATCAACTTGCAAATACTTAAAAAAATAACTTTAATCTTCATGTCTTCTTGGCTGCTCGTGACCTGAGGAAGACAGACCATTTTCCTTCATAGTCATGCTGATTTAACTAAGGTACGAATGACAGCAGGATAATCTATGCAGTTTGTGTGTATGTACATGTAGCAGTGAACCAGTGCGTGCTTTTTTATGCTAGCAGCCAAGCTGAGACAGCCCTGCAGCACACTTTGGGCCTCTAATTGTTGCAGTGATGTATTTCTTTAATATCCAGCAGAATCACGGTGACAGAAGAACAGGAAGAAGTGAAAAGAAAGAGCGGAGAAGGTAGAGAGAGGCGGGAGGAAAGCCGTCCCCTTGCAAGCAGCTGATCTGATTCAGGATTTCACAAAGTGAAACACACAAAAGACCTGTTTTCATCTTTAATCTCAGGTTCATCTTCTTGTTGGTCCTTATTTTTCTGTTTTATTCATACACTGAAAACACCCTTATGTACTGTAAATGTATGTGGATGCATCAAAGCAGAGATGACTAAACACACACAGACATAATACAACCCGACATGCTCTGCGCTTCCCTTTAGGGGCCAAACAGAAGTGGTGTATTTTAGAGGAAGAGGAAAGAAAAACACGGCACCAACGTTTTTCATAAACTAAATAATAAAAAGAACTTATAGTGTGTGTTTACTGCACAGTACAATGTGTCTTATGTGGAGGTGAGATGAGCCCTGTTCCTCCACAGCAACCCAGAGGGCAGTGATGATACACTTAAGCCTGCAGGGGATTGTGAGGGATAGGCTGGCTGCTGATAGGCTGCTCCCTTGATACAAAAGACCCCCCACCCACTCCCCCCTTCCTCCCTCTCTTCTCCCAGGCTCCCTTTCACCTGGCCAGGTTACCATGCCAACCAGCATCGGACAGTCTCTCCCCACCTCTCCTCCTCTTTCCTTTTTCTCTCTAGACTCTACTCTTAAAAAAGGGGGCCATTTCTAGTAGCCAGGAATAGAAAATGGACCTGCCATTGATTTCCACGGGACCATGGTGATTACACAATCTCACCCTGAATGTCGCAATGCAGAAATGAAAAGCAATACGAAAGGACTGACTGATGTGGACACCGAAACGGACCAAATAAGGTCATAATCACAGATAATTACAGGTGAACGGCTAACTCAGTGTGAAACCATTCATCTGTGATCAGAGCAGGGCACAGGTTCAATTACATGTGAGAGGCGATAGAAAGGGATTGCATTATTTCAGCATTTTCAGGGCATTTTATAGACACCAACAGCACAGAAACACAAAGCTCCTCTTTGCAATGAATGCACTATGTGATCACATTTTATTTAAACTGTAATGAACTCTGTAAGGGATGTATTTTAACTGATTATCAGTTATTATCTGTCTGTATTCCCACCTAAATGTTACACAAAATCAGGCAGCTTGGTTATAAAATGGACCATACGGTGTACCATCTCCTCATGTGCAAACATGTGAGTTTCATCCATGTGATAACATTAGGGTGATGGTCTGCATCATACATGGAGTGCCTTGCAGTCTAGTTCAAGCCACAGGGCACCTCTGCTCCATGGTACCAGAAGTGCAAGACAAGAGGAAAAGGGCTGAGATGCATCGAGCTTCTTGCCCTGGGGGCAGACTGTAAGTGGGTGCTGGGGAAGAGATGTCCTGGATGGGAGTGGGGGGAGGGGAAGGACACCACGATCGCACATAGATGACTGGTTCACTGGATGACTGCAATGTACTGAAATAATTCCCTTAGCTGCACAATTGGCTTGGATATTAAGCATGATAGGAAATATATGCCTGCAGTCTGAGCAGACATCCGTGCAGAGGAGGCCTCATGCAAACCAGTAAACAAGATAAAATGAAGAGATCAGGAGAACAGGAGACTTCCATAAGGTTTCCTGAAGGTCAATGGTGTTGGGAGACTTCTTAAAACCAGGAGGGCATGTAGCACTGCTCTTCAGAGGAGTTTCATTACACGTTCTGCCCTCATCGCCGTCTTCAGACGTTATGATGTCTAGCAGGCTTGATTGGTCTTAATTGGTCCTGATAAACATTGAGTGGCTGTTGACTGACTCAGATAGCATCCACTGTGCATCGGTAATGAACTAAACTGCATCTGCTTCCGAGGTACTGTAGAGAGGCTTGACTGGAAATTGCATTAAAATCATTTGTCTAAGCCTCCACCTGCAACCAGTGTCGAGACAGAAGGAAAACTGTTTACTGCTGCAATAAGGTAGCTCATGAAGTTAAAAATAATCACAAACACGAGAGCTTACACGCACGCTTGCACAGTTTAATCCTGGTGCAGGAAGGGCAAGCTATTTCTGCTGGCTCTTAGTGCAGTGATAGCGTTCGTGCTGGATGATGCATGGTGTATTATGACGAGACATTAGCCTATGCACAGACACTCATAACAATGAAAGTGCCAAGTTATGACATCACAATAGCTGCAATTCATTTCCTTGGGAGTCCACCACAATAGCCTGGTAGAGTAGGATTTGTCTGAAGCACTACATTAGCAGTCTGGCCCATTATTCTTGTGTAATAGCTGCAGTGCATTGCACTGTATGTGTGCCTTTACATTACAGGGCACAGTCTTTTGTGAAACAAACATCTTTGTGTGCACTTGTTTGCTCACCTGCTTCAAATTTGCAGCATCTTAACCTCACATGTCTCTGTCTCACATATCTCAGAGCCTCTGATTCAGGTTATTGATTTTCTACTGTATGTGTACTGACAAATTTAGGCAGCCAATAATGCACAGTGAAGATCATACTATCCATCACGTGAGCGCTTCAGTATGCGTCAGCTTGTTTGTTTCCCTAATTGGCTCCTAAGCCTCTTAAGTTGCCACCACAGCTCAAGTGGTGTAGGCTGGCCTGAATAAACAACCTTAAAACAGCGCACAGTGTTCTGAACATGACAACCTTAGATGTTTTAGAGGAAACATAGTACCTGTAAAGGACACGGAGAAGCTTCAAGGGTTAATGAGCTTATTGTCTGTATGAACACACACACACACACACACCAAACACACAGGAGAGATGGGATGAGGTGTGGCTCCTCTTGAGATTCAGGCTACTACAGAGAAAAGACACAAATCAGGCCAGCAGTGGTTTCACAACAGATACCTCAGGAGCAGAGGGACTAGAGACAGAAGCAGCATGGTTAAATAAAAACTTCTATCGTGTGTGTTATTAACACATGTTGTTGAAATGTTATCAATAGTATAGCTGAAAAGGTTTAACCAGAGACAGAAGCTCCAAGGTTGTAAAAGACCTTTTGGTCTAAAATAGAGTTACCTCTGCTTTAACACGGCTTTCTAACTGTGAGAACATCTGTTTACTTCTTTCATTTAATTTATGTGCAGATTTGTTGTTCTAACATTGTTAAAAATGGAAAAACCTACTAAAAATGGAAGCAAATAAACAGTACATGACTGAATGAAGTTCAGTCACTGGACAGTTTCATCCCACACTCATAAACACAGCCAGTGTTACATATAAACAATCAGCTGGGATTCTGATGTTTTATTAGCCTGCAAGCTGTTTGCATGGTGATTTAATTAACTTTGACATAAAAAAAAGCATGAAAAGCTTTTAAAATGTATTATTATCACATTTATATATGAAGGAAATTTAGATTTAAGACGCAGAATAGTCACTGGTAGTAATTGCTGGTATAAAAGTATTTCTAGATCAGATTATTAATCATGTCTTTGTTTCTTTTTGTTGGTTTGTGAGGGAGGCTGATCAGCTGCAGTCAGACAGGAGGGGTCATGAAGGAGTTTTAGCCTATCTGACTGGCTGGCAGACAGCGAGACACTCAGCAGGGTGTACTCTGCTCTGGTTTGATAAGAGCCACGGGGGCATAAGCCTTATCTAGCAACGCCTGATCAAAATGAGCACCCAGCCACAATACACCAGCTGGAAATGGCTGTGCACACATACAGATTGAATGTCTCTACAAAATCTGGATGTACAGTGCTGTATATCATTATTTACCGTCAGATATTGGTTCAAACCACAAATGAAGGACATATTCTTGCACCACCGCTGTGCAAAGCTTTCAACACCTCCCTGCAAAGATAAATATAACTGTCTTTCATTTATTATTAAAAGCTCTTTCAACCTAAAGAAGGCAGTATTCCTGTTATTAATAAGTAATATAAACAAAAGCTTTTAGTCACTAATGAATGTGTAGGATTAGCTATTAGCCACAAGTCTAGCTGTGGTTTGGTGAACGAGGTCTTTATGTCATAAGAATACTTATGTATAAACTTTAGGAAAGGGTTTCCAATATGTGTTTGAAATACTCTCAAACATAAACAGAAAGATAATTTCCCTTTAGAAACTGCAAAACAGGAAAGATCCCAGATGGATCCAGGCAGGAGAACCAGCATGGACAACTCATTTCCTTTCCAACCTTTCCTCCTGCCTTCCTCAGTCCTCTTTTCTGCCTGTATGCAGAAATCAAAGCTTGTTGGAGGAGAGATAAAACTTGGACCAATGTACTGCCACAGGGATGGCTGGGATGGCAACACCAGCACCATGACTCCAGCAAACTCCAGTTTAACCCTTATGATTAAGCATAAACCCCAGCTGTCCAGCAGGATTTAATTATTTCCCTGCTCCAACACACCTTACAGCCTACGAGGCTCTGCTAAATGAAAACCAGCAGGATTGTTACCATCTGGACCAAACCTGGACTCCCTGGAATAAACCTTCTCACTTGAACATTACCAGCAGCCTGGACATTCACATGTATGACTTACTTTTGACGTTCAGATACATCGACTTGCTGACATCCGCCCCAACGTCGTTGCTGACCCTGCACAGGTAGAAGCCGCTGTCCTCTTCCAGCACATGCTTGATGAGCAGGGAGCCGTTCACTAACACCTCGATCCGAAAGCCTGAGTTGAGAGCGATGGGTTTGAACTGAGGGACCCCGGCACCTGTTAGAGAAGAGAATTACCATTACCGTTACGTAAGACTGTTCTGGTCACATCCACTTAAATGAACTAAACATTCACAGTTCGCTCTGACCTAAAAGATGAACATTAAATAGAAAATGAAACAAGACAGCTAGTGAACAATCCCAAATGTGATATGTGGATAAGATCAGGTTCACATTTATGGCAAAATACTGTTTTTAATAACACACATTAGTTAACCACATTAAAGGTTAAAGTCCCTGAAGAGATGGTGCCAAAATGACCATTTCTGACCAATAAAACTGCTTTACTTTTGTTCTGCTTCTGCTTCTGTAATGTTTGTGACACGCTTGTTGTATTGACCCACAGAGACGCTGGATCCAAAATGCGTTTTCAGTTATTTATTTCCACCAGTTTTCAGCGTTTTAGCGTGACCACAGATAGTGTGCATACTGAAGATGAATAGACTCAAGTTAAATTGGGATTATTGGAAAAGAAAAGGGGAAACAAAAGCAAAAAGGCAAAAAGCAGTCAACAAAAAGTTATGTTCACACAGGATGCCACTCCCAAACATTTCCCAAGTGAAGGTGTATCTTTTAAAACTTTGCGCCGCCCACACACACCTACCTGCACACACACACACACATACATAATACTCCCCAGACTACATGTCTTCTATATAATGTAAACATGTTTACTCTGACTGGATCAGGACTACAGCTTTATCATTCCAAAGGAATATTCATCCAATGTTTTTATTTTTATATTTATAGATCTATTTTCTTTATAACTCTAAACTATTTAACACCTTCAGGTTGCAGAAATTATTGCATCAATGTTCTTTTTAAAACAGAGGAATAAAAATATGCACATGGCTTTAAACTCTCATTGCATACAAACCAAACTGAAAGTATGTTTATCATCATTTCCTCGTTCATTTTCATTGTTTGGAGATGTTTTCTTAATATCTGAGTATAATTTATATTAAAATGAATTTATTGTAATCCATAATCAAAAAGACATTCAGAAATCATGTAATAAATGCCCTCTCTTCATCTCAGAAAGATGTGTCATCACGCCCTGCAGTTGCCATCCGTCCATTCTTCATGGCTGCTGGTGCTGATGGGAGTCTCTCCCAGTTCAGACTGGATGAGAGCGCAGTGTGGCTCAAACCCAAAACTGACTCCATGAATAAAGTAACAATGCAAACGTTCCATACGGTTATGTAAACTAACTAGCTTGCTTTTGTGATCAACCAGCAATAAACTCAGCTGAGCAGAGACGGCAGACTGTACAGGAGAAAAGAGGCTTTGTAAAAAAGAAAACTGGAAGTAAAACATCTTTTTGGCTCACCTCTTAGTTACTTTACAAACTTTCAGCCTTAAAAGACATGAAATTCTTTCAGTTTAACCTCTTCCTTTTTTTATTTACCTTACATAGCTTGTTTAAAGTTACACATTCAACCTCAAGGCTGTAGACACGTTTTCTATGCTTGCATTCTGAAAGACTTTCTATAATGGAGTTTAAGCTAGCTGTAGAGGACAAAAAACCAAGCCAAAACATAAAACACACACACAAAAACATTTTGCTTTACAATAATAATCAAATTAGAGAAGAGGTAGGTCATTGAGTTCTGTAAAAATGTTTTTTAGATGCTTCAGAGGTTGTGTGCTTACCTTTTGAATACTCCCACTGGATGGTAGGAACAGGATAACCTTGAGCTGAGCAATTTAATATCACAGATTTTCCATAGATGCCATCCTGATCCTTAGGTTGCACCACAAATTTAGGAGGAACTGCAAGTAAAGGATCAATCTGATCAGGCTTTTTACTTAACTAGCAGTTATATGTTCAGACACACTTCCCATTGGGTTTAATGGGTTTATGCAAAAAAGACAAATCCAGAACTGCCTCTCAAACGTCTTCCTCACCTCGGACAATGAGTTGGCTTTGGTGCTCCACAGCGGCAGCTTGGTTCCGTGCGATGCAGGTGTAGTTGCCGTTGTGCATCAGGGTGAGGTTGGATATACGAAGGGAGCTTGTAAAATCAATGTTGTCTATGGTTACACCCAGGCTGGCTGGGATCGGTCGACCATCTTTTTGCCAGGTGATGAATACCGGCTGGTCACCTGACATGACCACGCAGGGGATGAACACTCGCTGGCCGATGGAAAACCGGGGAAACTCAAATGGGTGGATGGTAGGTGGGACTATGAAGGAGACAGAAATTAATTTCCCCCTTAGGTGCGTGGTATACATGCCTTTAATTTAAACTCATTCACCACTTGTGTATCAATGGGGAACTGGTTTTTAAACATAAGGGTGGAACATTTCCTGAGCACATCTATTGCAGCTCATTAATCCCAATTCTCTCTTTATCACCTCGTGTTTCATGTCAGAACATGCTGCGATTATGCAGGGATGCAAAATGCAGAGGAAATATTTTAGCTCTCCCACATTAAGCAGTATAATTCCCTGCTAAGTAACATGCACATAACATTCACTCTCTTTCTTTGCTCTCTGGGGACACTGTAGCCATCGTGAGAACCAGATGCTATGGAAAATTAATGATTTAAAATACCATTGGAATAAGCAGCACTTCAGGGCTTATTTAATTCACAATAAAATGGGCATAATAGGCTCCTGGGGATTCCCTCTCGGCAGCGGTGGAATGCTAAGCAGCTGAGAGGCAAATTAGCCGAGGCAGAATAGTGGCGTAGCTTTGTCTATGCTGTGTGATTCCCCCTCTTTTGCACACTCGTTAGCACGTCAAGACCCGCCAAGGAGAGGGAGGGGGCCGGATTTGCCCATCCGATGTTTCAAATTATGCATCGTCACTGGAGAAAGAGAGCCATCTGAGGTTATCATCATCTGGCTCCGCTCGGCATGGCTGCATATTCAGATGAGCTCCAGATAAGCTGGCTGAGAAGGTAGAAATGTTGTTTTGCTATCTGTGATGTGTGTTTTTTTAATTCACAGGTTGTGTTACAGAGATGTAACAACCTGTATATCTGTGTTTCCTCAGTGTGAATACCTCCGTGTTGCCAACGTGGCCATACAGGATCAGTGTGCCGGGTGATGAAGTGATATCAGCAGACTGGGATTTAATGGTGTAGTATCCATAAATACTCTGCAAATACTAGTATGACACTGTGTGTATGAAGGTAGCTACTAAATATTCTGCGATACGGTAGTGATCATGATTAATGAATTAAAACGAGGTGAAAATTGGCTTCATACCTTTCACAGTTACATAGACGCTCTGGTGGGTGGACAGCTGTGGCTGCACCAGCACGTTACAGGTGTATTCTCCTTCATCCACATCCTTTTGCACATCAAACAGCTTCAGGGTACCGTTCTCGAAGGCCCGCTGCCGGTGATTGTATGGCAGCAAATTGGAGTCCTTGTACCACTTGATGGAATAGTAAGGGTAGCCAATGACACGGCAGTGAATGTACATGTCCCGCCCAGCGATGGCAGTGAGGTTTTTCATTGGTCTGATGCTGGCAGGCCCTTGAGGACACATTGGAGAGACAACTCTCTTAAAATGATTTTGAGGCAGGGGATGGGTTAAGAGATGGCTGTGCTGTGTTGTGTGTGTTTTCAAGACACCACAAAAAGTTACATGCCTTGATTTATTCTGACTTTTTTTTGTTTTTTTTTACAACAAATTGTTAAGGGGTTTCAGACTGACGGATAAAGTTTAAAGGTGTCCTCTGCTCAGAATCATCAGCAACGCACCATCTGTCCATCTGTCCATCCATCCATCCATCCATCCATTTATCCATCCATCCATTTATCCATTTGTCCATGCGTCCATCCATCAATCCATCCATCCATCCATCCATTTATCCATCCATCCATTGTCCATCCACCCCCCCCTGTCTGTCCATCTGTCTATCCATTCGTTAACCTGTCCATCCATTCATCCATCCATCGGTCCGTCCGTCCGTCCATCCATCCATCCGTTCGGCCGTCTGTCCGTCGATCCATCCATCCATCCATCCATCCATCCATCCATCCATCCATCCATCCATTGTCCGTCCACCCACCCAGCCCCTGTCTGTCCATCCATCCGTCCGTCTGTCCCGGAGAGAACCCACGGTTACACACAGAAAACATGCTCGTTGGATCTCCCCTAGAAGAGACTCGAACCAGCAGCCTTCTTGCTGTGAGGCCGCAGTGCAGCCCTACCCGAGCTTCCTTCATATAAAAATGAGCTTTTGCCTTTTGGAGCGACTGGATCCCTCTGTTTGGGACTGTAGTGAATATGACCTTTTGCTCCCTGTGACAGCTTGAATGTTCCTTCTCTACTAGCTATTATCAGAGCTATTAACTCACAGTGTCTGCTTTTACACATACATGTGAAAAAGAAACAGAACAATCAACTGACGTTCCTCCGTTTCTATCAGAAAAATGGCCATTTAGGATCATTGACAAAGCCCAGCCATGTAGCAGGTTGCTACTCTCTTTAGGATGATTAAGACCCAATGATGTGAGAAATGGTCATTCTACTTCTTCTGCAACAGCATTGGTGGAGGTTTATCTTCAATGGTTGGCTGCCTTCTGCATCCATGAACTCTCTAGTAAGAGCTAGGAGATTGCCCTATTTAGCCTTTCTACATGCAGAAATGAACACAGTGAAATTAACTGGTGTAGAGAGTACCCTTTCTGTCTGCAATAAAGAAATAGTAATGACCATGCACCAGGCACAGAATGCCTGAATACCCTAGTATTACCACGAGACAACAATCCAGTCAACCATAACCTTGTACAGAGAACAAAGCCCTCCACTGATGCTAAAAGTAAATCACACTGATAGTAAAAAGCTGCCAGCAGGTGTTTGTACGAAGCAGGTGGAGAATAAAGGACTGATATGTCAGGGAATGAAAAGAAAAGAGAAACCTGAATCCCCTCAACAAACATAGTCAGTCGTTCTGCACATCAGCGTGCTTTACAGAGGCTCCCCATTAAAAACATATCAACGCAGAATATCACAAGACATGTTGATGTGTATATGTGATGGTGTGTTGGAAGAGTTGATCTGACAAGCACCTCTTACGTTTATTCGCGCCTGGTAGGAAACTGTCCCAGCCGAGTTATTGCAGATGCAGCGGTACACGCCTCCGTCAGGGACCTGGGTCTGGCTGATGTTCAAGTGGCTGACCACTTGGCCTTTTGTGTTGTTGTATTGGGAGATGCGGTGCCGGCTGCTCCGTATCACAGGTTCATCATCCAGAGTCCACGTGACCCGGGGCTCCGGTGTTCCTTTTACCGTGCAGGACAGGGACACAAACTCGTTGATGTTGTAGACCTTTTCGCTGAATGAAACCAGAATCTTGGGGGTACCATCTGGACAAAGGAACCAGTTGGAAACAGAGAAATGTTTGCTATTTTGCAGATGATTCCCAAACCAAGAGCTTTCATTAGAACCCATCCATCTAAGTCTGAGTGTCCAAAAGATGATTACAGCACACATTGATGTGGTCGTACAAGTCAGGCACTGCAGAAGCACCTCATGCATCATCACATAAGCTCATTCAGACAGAGTAATATAAATGTACAAGGACTGCCCTCCACACACACACACACTATATTTAACTGCAAATGTACATAGATGGAAAAAACACAACTAATTAGTTTTCAATGTGAGTTCTGACCTTCCAGTGTGACTTGAACAAAATCCTGGGCCGACATCTTGGCATGTCTGGCGAAGCACTGATAGGCTCCTCCGTCACTCTTCGCCATACCAGCCATGACCAGGTTTTCTCTGTTTTGCCCCGTCATGTGGACGCTGTTGCTGGGGTAGATGAGCTCTCCGTTGCGGTACCACGACAACTGGTACTCCTCAGAGCCCGTCACACTGCAGGACAGGGACACCTGGCTCCCCACGCTGCTCCTTACAGTTTGCGGACTCACCATCACCTTTAGGGGATCTTGTTGGGGAGATTGATTAAAGAACAGGATTTACAATAAAACAGTAAATTAAATGTAAATGCAGTAGCTTAAATATTTATAGCAACTTATTCTGCGGATAAAGATCAGCAGAATCACTCGACACACGCCTATTAGCACTGACCTTTTACATGCAGCCTGCCAACCACCTCAGCATTGCCGTAGCCGTTCCACACTTCACACACATACGTCCCTGTGTCACTAGACTGGGCTCTCTCTATCAGCAAGCCTGTCACACTCTGTCTGAAGCGTGTGTCTGGCTCCAGTGGCCGGTTGTCCTTAAGCCAACGGTATTTGGGTGTGGGATGACCGGAAGCCTTGCACGGCAGCTCCACCCGATGAGATGCCATCACCTCACGACGCTCAAAGCTGTCCAGGATGTGGGGTGCTGAGTTGGTTGGATCTGGGAGCGGAAAGGTGGTTTTAGTTTTCTAAACAACCATCAAACCCAAACTTTAAAGCAGGGGGCTCAAACGTTGATAACTAAGGGTCACTGCGAGATTTAGATGCTTCCCTGCACCTGATTCAGATTAAATACAGCCAACTTGTTACCAAGTTCTGCACAATTACCCATTAATGGGATTCATCAGCTATTTTTTTACTCAGATTACTCATAACAATGGCTAAAATTAGCCTAATGTGCAATGGTCACCATAGAGCACATAAAGGGCACGCTGGTGGTATAAAATTATACAAGGACTGCACAGTGTCTCATCAGTGTGCATGTGTGATCCCAACATAGCAAAGAAAATGTAGTTTTAAATAATGTAAGTACAGGTAAACAAATAGGAGCTGCATGCTCGGCATGCATTCACCATTATAGAAGCTAAACTCAGGTCTCGTTGGACTCTTTCATGCTCAGATTTCTTCATTTGACAGGGATAAATTATTCCATAAGCACAAAACAGCACAGTATACCTCCATCCACACTAGATCTCACATTTCTCACCATAAAACAGCTCAAATGAATACTTCTGTTAATTAAATACATAGATACAGACTTACTGATGGCATGTATGAAATCTTTAAACTGTCCATGTAAATAGTTGAAGGAAAAGAGGGGCATTATCTGTCATGAGCTCTCCCCACAAACTGAGCTCTGATGACCTTTATTACATGTCAGGTCTTTTTAATTCAAATGTTTTTCCTGTCATCTTCTGTTTCATTCAGATGACCTCCATGGTTTTCCACAAGCACACATTTCCTGCCATATGGTCCTCCTTAATTTGTGTACCTGTTTCATTGTCAGTTGTAGAGGTGGAGACTGCAAATTAGAGTCTATTCTTTCTCTGCTTATATCACTTTGTTTACCCGTGGTAGTCAGGTATAAAGTCAGATTTACACACACGTGTACGGATTTGATGCACTATGTTGAAATGTTGAAATAATGCACGTTTACGCTGTTGATGCATATTTGCAGCGAGGATTACTCTGTTGTGGTAATGACTCACAGTGAAAAAGGTTTCTGATTTAAAAACCTGCTGTCCTGTGGTGGATTGACAACTGGTACAGAACCTGCCTCTCATTTAGCTGCAACTGTGATCCATCGATTCTGCGTTAAACGGACGTCCTGCAGTTCTTACCTGAGACAATGAGACGGGCGCTATTGCTCTGTCGGGTCTCTCCTGTGTACCGATGTCGTGTCATACACCTGTAGTTATACAGCCCGTCTTCCATTTGCACATCCAGGATATATAGGGCTCCGGTGGATGTAATAAGAAACCGTGACACTGTGAAGGAGAAAATGAAGGTCCATCAGGTCACCCTGTGTCATTGCTTTTTTTTAAGTTACAGTGGACTCAAAGTCTCCAAAACAATAAATCTCATCTTCATTTGCCACAGTTGGGAAGGAATACTGTACACTGAAATTCTGATAAAGCACTCTGGAAAAGCTATCTGTTGCTGATGGGGCAGCTTCTTCTCTTGATTCATTAGTTGCCACTGAGTCGCCACTCAACTTAATTGTCTGGTACAACAAGCACCTCATTAGAAGAAATAATAAAGTGCAGTCATATTCAACAGAAATACCACTGTCTCACTCAGAGGCCCTAAAAAATGTCCAAAATTGCATGAAAACCACCGTGGTTTGACCCGTGACAATGTGCTTCGGCAGCTAATCATTGTAATTTAGAAAATGTCAACATACACTCAGACAAATCGCTCCATTTCATCATGTTTTGCTATGTTTTTTGTGTCTAAAACATTGTGTGTGACACATGAATAGAGCAAACAAAGGATTGGATTGCCTTCGGATTTCTTCACAAGAGATGCCTGGCCTTTTATAGCGAAAAATAAAAACTGTTCAGTCACAAGTCGGAGAACAGAAAGCGTGCTGTGTCTCCATTTTAATGCACGAGAAGCACTATCTTTACATCCTACAAGAAGAAAATACAGAAAATCCAATATTGAAGTCTCTTAGCAAATATTTGCAAGTCAAGTGAGGTGCGCAGCTCTGTGTGGTTGTAGTCACCAAACATCTGGTGCAGCCCATTTAGCTCAGAACAGCTCTGAGGCGCAGTGACAAGCCTGTGTGTTGTGTAGCGGTGTAACACAGCTCGTTATCATGTAGCTCATCACTCTTCTCTCTCTCTCTTGGGGGAAACTTTCTGTTTCTGTCTCTCTCTCCTACACTGGTTCCTTCTGTTTCCACCCCCCCCCCCTTGCCATCTCTATCTCTCTCTCTCTTTCTCTCTTTGCTCTTGACGAAAGTGCAGGGAGCCCGGGATCACAGAGCGCTTTGATAAGGCCGGGCTGTGCAGGTCAGATCATGCTAATGCAATGCTAATTTCTATGAACACGTGGAAGTAGACACAAGTAGTCAATATTTATGAGGAGCTATGTGTGCTGTAGCCGGTGGCTGCCAGAGTATTTCATGTCACAAATGATGGAGAGGCCTTTCTGAAATGGTGATCAAATGAGGCCCCTGTGCGGTGGTGGGGGGATCCAGGAGGTATTGCAAGACATATCATAATATAGACTTTATGGGGTGTTGAATTACCCTAATTTAGTCCTGTCAGGTCAGTTTAACAGTGATTAGGACTGCTGCTACAAACCCTTACACAGTGCATGCCTAAAATAATGGAAATAGGTGGAATGATTAAAGTTAAACTATGCAAGTTCTGCAAACATACAAATATATATAGCGAAATTTTAATGCAAAAAAAAAGTTTGCATGTCTGTTGTAAATGAGAGGACAGAAAGAAACAACAAAATACACAAAGGAGTACAAAGAAGGGGAGAGAGGACGCTGAGCTCGTGCTGACCTAGTTAGAACTAAGGGAGCATGGATCTGACATGTCAAAGGAGGAAATTCACTTTTCGTTTAATTTCTTTACCTTCCTATTTAGATGTGTGCACATTCCAACAACCAGTAAGTCACTGGGATAGAAAGGTCCAGTATGTGTGATGTTTAAGGTTACAAATGCAGCTGCTTGTGTGATTGGATGAAGCTGATTCTTCTACTTTCTTCCTGTTCTGGTATCAAAATCTTTCTTTACCGCTTGATCCAGTTCATGGTTGTGGAAAAGCTGAAGCCTATCCCAGTATTTAAGAGACAAGAGGCAGGCTACACCCTGGACAGATCAATGCTTCATCACAAGAGCAGAGCAGACTTCAAAAAACATGCTGGGGTCTAGGTGCTTTAATGCTCGACTCTCTGAGTGAAACAAACTGAACTCTGTAACTGAAGAGTATTTAAATAAGTTGTTTCAGCTGAAAACAAGGAGATTAATTCACCACTTGATGCTGAAATGTATTTACAACTGTAGGAAAACAGAATGAATGCAACGAACAAGTTACAAAAACACAAAGTAAAAGGAAAATACAAATATTAAAAACGAAAGTAATTAATTATAATGACAGAAAAAATAAAAGAAAGTGCACAAAAGTAGAGCAAATATGTTAGTTTGACAAAAAGAAACAAAACAAATAACCCAGAAGTTCATATCAAATTTGCAACAACAGATTATATCATACTTTTAATTTCATTGGTAAAGTTGATTCAATCCACAAAATTACACTCCTTACCCCAAACAAGGAGCCTGAATTATACTTACATGAATACATGCTTTGTCATTTTGACATAACTTTAATAAAGTTTCACCAAAACTCATTGCAATTTCCTGCCAGTGTGAATAAAAGTTATCTTTATGGCGCTCATTTCTGACTAACCTTCACATTATGTGTCTTAGAGTAAAACAGCATTGAAGTCACTTAACATATGTATAAACTTTTAATCCCTTCTTACACTAAATACCTTCCTAGAAAGGAAGAAGGGAGCGGATCCAGCATGGTGAGACGTGCAAACGTACTGTTTTAGCCAGCGTCGCTCTGGCTTTTATTCATTATCTTTCACTTATTCATGCTATAAAAGTTTATTTCTATGTGCCTTATTATATACTTCTATTGTATTTTCAATTCTCTGTGTTGTACTTTTGGTATAAGTGTCAATGTTTCTCTTTAGGAAAATGAAAATATAATCATGAGTCGGGAAAAAGAACAGAAAGATCTCATTTCTGCAAAAATGCCTCCAAACTCAAAAACCAGTTTGTCTATGTATCTGCTGAAGAGTCCAAGGACGTAGAGAAGGTTGTAATCGGTTAGTTTTGAGGATTCACTCAACAAGACAGAGAAAAACAAAACCCTGAAAAAGAAGCAGTCTACAAGGACACGGTGGCCGAGCTATCGAGGGTGGAGTCAGCTTTGCAGCAAGCCGGCACGACAGTGAAGATTTGGAGCAAAGAACTGCAAAATCAACTGGCTAAACTGGAGCAGAGACACCAAGAAAAACCTTTCCGAGGAGCAGCTCTGTGAAAACATGGAGATACAAGAGGCCTCTGAACCCTCAGACAGCTTCAGAGAGATAAGACGGAGATGGAGGAGATCCTGCAGGATGAAAGCAAACATCCATCTTTCTGTTCATATAAAGGTCCAGCTTCCCGAAGGACAGCCTTTTTAAAAACAAATGTTCAACCCAGAAACCCACGGTGAACAGATCCACACACAGAGCGCTTTTTGTGCCTTTGTTTGGAAACCATTTCTTATTTTACGCACATATTTCAGAATTAATTACTATGACAAATGTTCAGGAGTAGTGTCCAGCATTAAGCCTGGAGCCAGATCTCCTCATGCTGAAGTCAGATCAGACCTTACCGGATATGTGTGCAGTCAAAAAAACCATTAGCATACAGGAGCGGCATCTGCTCATGTGACCAGAAACGGCATGTTAGTGGAAAACAGTCAGCGTAACGTTCTCAGTTGATGCATATTCACACACCTAAAATGAGAATGAGTGGAAGTGTAGTACAGACTGACTATAGGAGACTACATTCTCCATCCTCTGTCATATTCCCCTCCTTTCCTCCAGCAGCCAGTTGGTTTCTACCAACTGCAGCATTGATCCTCTAACACAGAGCTGCAGGCCTACATTACTGTGTTGCTATGTCCTTGTAAGCTGAGGGCCTTTCTGTGTGTCTGAATATTAAAGTCTTTGTGAATGTGTGTGTGAGAGAGACGGGGGTGTTTACATATCACCATGCATGTGGGTGAGAGTGAATGTGTTTATGCTGCATACAGCAGCAGGAAGTAATAGTCAATAATAACGATTGAAGGAGCTCCACCACGCTTCCCCATACCCAGCCTACTGCATACAACCAGAGAAACAGCCACTACTGTTTTTGGAGTGTGTGTGGCTATGCTATACATCTCAGCACATGTAATACACACCTGTGTATTAGTGTATATTTCTGAAACTGTGGCTTCACTACACCCCAGGTGGCTCGTGAGGCTATCAGTCGTCTCCTCTTGGCTTCCTCGGCCCGCCCAGCTGCTTTGGCATCCCTCGTGCCATCAACACAAGCCTCTTTCTGTGGCTCCACACTCAATAGCTTCAATTAATCCCTGTATAAGCCACACTGAGCCTGCAAGTAGACTCTTTGTTCACTGGGAGGCTTTGCAATTTGTCACTGAAACCTTAATTGCTTGTGTGACATAACAGGAAGCATAAAAATCACATTACAATGTTATTGAATCTTATCTTATCAAGGACAGATTGCACCAAGGTAGATGCGTCTTCGTGAAACCCAAAGGTTAATGTGTACCAAGGACTAAGAGAAAGGGGTATTCATTGGGGTGGAACAAAATGACACACAGTGACATAGCCGAGCACTTTGACCTGTGCTTGCTGGGTCACCATCTGCCCCAAACTGTGTACTGTAACTACAAAAATAAGCTCAGCTTGCCCTGTCTTTTCAGGAATTATTTAATTGAGACAAAAAGGAGGAAGGATGAGATGGGAGGAGGAGGTGATGAAACAGAGAAGAAGAAAGACAA
Organism: Kiunga ballochi; assembly: GCA_037177335.1. NCBI lineage: Eukaryota > Metazoa > Chordata > Actinopteri > Atheriniformes > Pseudomugilidae > Kiunga > Kiunga ballochi. The sequence goes on along the minus strand of JBAMIG010000016.1, from coordinate 877,371 downwards.
AAAAAATAAAAAGATCAAGAAGGAAAGAGCACCTCTGGGATACAACCACTCTCTGTCATCTTAAATGACTTACAAATTGGCTTACAGCTATGCGCTTCCAGAGAGGGGGAAAAAAACTTTCATATGCTAATTCAGATCACAGCTAGGCAGAGCAATTATTTAAAAAAAATGTGTCAGGCCTGTCTGACAGAACCCGGCACCTCTCTGCGTCTCCGTGTCTTTCTCAAATCAGATATGCAGCTAAAGAAGAAACGGAGTGTAACCCGACGTTTAGGCATCACTTGTTTGTTTGTTTTTCTTTTCTTATTGATCCTGGCAGGCCTGCAGCACAAACCCTGATGTTTCACTCCAGCAAAAGAAACAAGGAAACAAGAACGCAACATCCCATTTCGGTACCTGAGGAGAAACGGACAGATGCGCTCCCTCTATCCGCTCCTCTGAAGAACTTTGAATTCAACTTGATTAACACCAACAGTCTGGACGCCATTGCAGGAAACCAATGGAGTCAGCTAAACAATGTAGATAAAAAGTGCCTCCTCATCACTCTGCTGGCAGTGTCCCCACTGTGCAACTGTCTCGGAGTGTATTAGTGAGTGCAGCATGGTCCCAGGAGACAGCCGGGGCCCACAGTGTCGCCGTAACCTTGGCCACTCAAAGTCACTTGAGAAAAAAAAAACGACAACACAAAAAAAAAAACAACACAATAATTCATAGTGCTTTTGCAGCCAAGACCAACAAACTGATTGCCAACAAGGTCTTTTATCCTGGATTGAATGTTAAATGCAATTTTGTGGGACTGTGATTTGCTAAAAAAAGCTTAAAACAACGTCTGCTTTTTTCTAGGCTTCATTCTATATCCTGTATTAATTCATTTGCACAAAACACTGATTTCTTTCTGGTAATGTTCTCAGTTTATCACCTCTACACATGAAAAGCTATTTGCATCCAGTAAAATAAAACAGTCCAAAGGACTTTTTAATAACATTAAAGCTGCCATTTCTGATTATCACCATATGTGACGCCACATTGTTTTCCTTGTGCGATAATGTCACACAGTAACTGGCGCCAGACCTGGCTGAGTAGATTGTGAGTGATGATGAGAGGAGTACGAGCCCAGAAGGGTCTCTGTTGTAATTAGGCCTGATCTAAATTATTGGCACTGTAATTCAAGTTACATCAAGTTGGTATTAGAAAAATAAAGAAAATAGAAAGGGGAGGGGGGTTTGCATCCATCCATCCATCCATTTTCTACCACTTATTCCCTGAACATTGGTTGCGGGGTTGCTGGAGCCTATCCCTGTCATCGGGCAAGAGGCAGGGTACACCTTGGACAGGTCGGCAGTCCATCACAGGGCTAACACAGAGAGACAAACAACCACACACACTCCTATGGGCAGTTTAGAGTCTCCAATCAGCCTTTCCCCAAGTTGCATATCTTTGGACTGTGGGAGGAAGCCAGAAAACCTGGAGAACCCACGCTAAAACAGGGAGAACCCACGCTAAAACAGGGAGAACCCATGATAATACAGGGAGAACCCACGCTTACACAGGGAGAACCCACGCCAAAATAGGGAGAACCCACGCTAAAACAAGGAGAACCTACGCTAAAACAAGGATAACCCACGCTAAAACAGGGAGAACCCACGCTTACACAGGGAGAACCCACGCCAAAACAGGGAGAACCCACGCTAAAACAGGGAGAACCCACGCTAAAACAGGGAGAACCCACGCTAATACAGGGAGAACCCACACTAATACAGGGAGAACCCACGCTAAAACAGGGAGAACCCACGCTAAAACAGGGAGAACCCACGCTAAAACAGGGAGAACCCAAGCTAATACAGGGAGAACATGCAAACGCTTTACAGAAAGGTTACTGGTTGGACCCCTGCCCCAGCCGGGGTTCGAACCAGCAACCGTCTTGCTGTGAGGCCACTGTGCAAACCACCTGCACCACCATGCAGCCCAATGTTTGCATCTATTCTAATAAAAATCATCTGTTACTCTAACTGACAGCTCCTGGCGTTGCCATGACAACATATTGGCTTAGCAAGCAGCCCTCCTAACGATGAACATTATGGACACATGAAAACAGACATGAACATCGTCCGGTCTGAAGCTTCTTAAAACTCAAATAAAATCTATTCAAAAATCTGATCCATTTTATTCTGTTCCCACTGTGCCAACATCACTTCAAGTCTGATTGCAAAGGATATGATTGTTTCTTCTGTACTTCCTCTGCAGGAAAATCATGTTTTTTCCTATCAAACGGCTTGTAAAGGATTTAGGTAAACCTGTACCCGTACGATTTCACAGTTTTTGCTCCACTGCAGCTGGAACGTCGTGCAAAAAACAAACATGTGCCTACATATAAAACAATAAAACTCTTTTTAGTATGAAACTTCATTATATATTGTTTAATATGTTCATATTTCTGTAAAAACAAAGTTTTTTATAACTTTTAAAATAGAAATATAGGATAATTTCTCACTTTATATTAATGTTGTGTGTAATAATAACTTCTTATTTCTTATTAAAAATAAGAATTGTATTAATATATGAGCAGATGTCTGCTCACCCTTGTGAATACACCCTATCACATGGTAGCTGTAGCTGGATATGCTGGAGCTTTAACTCAGCTCGACTGTGGATGAGGAACATAATTATACAACCACTTGATGTATTTATTTATAAAAACCTCAGTAATATTTTATTTTACAGTCATGTGGCAGACGCTTTTATCCAAAGCAACTTTAAACAGTCATAAGCAGTCATGTTAACCATAGGTCATATTGTGGATGGGAGGAACCCGGAGCACCCGGAGAGAACAATGAGGAGAACATGCAAACTCCACACAGAGAGGCCACTGGACCAAGCCTGGGCTCAAACCAGCAACCTTCTTGCTGTGAGGCCACAGCGCTAACCATTTGTATGTGAAAATAAAAGACAAAAACATATTAGATATGCAAAGCATCTGGCCTATATTACCACCACACCTGGATTATAAACTCTGCCTGCTGCGGAGCTGAGTCAGAGGAGGAGGCTGAGATTTTTTTATTGCCGGTTCTAATCAGCGGCAGCATCCCTCTGCTCATTAACTAGACACACACTAGCCTCAGGCACACAGCCTCATATGTCAACCACAGATAAAGATGTCATCTTCTGCTTGACTGAATAAACTGCTATTAAAACTAGATGCAAATAGACGTTGAATGGTATTCAAATCAGTAGGCAATGGCGAAGCTTAAACCCAGAGGCGTGTGGCCACTCCGTTGCCCCACATTCCTCTGTCATATTAAGAGGCATACATCTCAGATATTGTCTTTCTTTAGGGGGTTGAGCTGCAAGATATTTAAAGCAGCAGCATGCCAAGGAATTATATATTGGGTTTAGTTTCTTTCCTCGTTAATGTGATTGTATTTTATGATACTTGGGGCAAAATATGCTAACAAAAATGGCAAAAAGTAGATACAGCAACAGTGGCAGACATCATGTAATTGGTCCATTATGCTCCATTCCTTGTTTATAATGCACACTTAGAGCCCAACAGGCCAATTAAAACTTTATCTTGCTGAATATATGCACATTTAAACAACAGGCAGAGTATAAATGGAGCCAATCTGTGCAGGACTTGTTTAGCAGTTTGGACAAACAATGTCTAAGAAGTCGGTATCAGACCTGCATAAAAGTTCGTCTGTTAAAGTCAAAGCTGAGAAGGATCGTTTCCTCATCATAGCCTCAAATCTCTGCTTGTCTGCATGTGTGTGTGTACGGCTGTGTGGTGTAATTAGCCACCACTGGAGTCAAGCTATTAAACCCCCAATGGTTGTGTGTTTACAATGCTATCATTGGCCTCTCTCTCTGGCCAACACTAAATGAGCCAGTGTTGAGCCTCAGCTGTATAATCATGAATATTCATCTCCCTGTCTGTGAAAACCTCTGTGTGTGTTTGTGTGTGTGTGTGTGTGTGTGTGTGTGTGTGTGTGTGCGGCACTGGGAGGCATTAAGGAAGCAGTAACTATCTACTCAATCACAATCCGACACTTGGTCAGAATAATAAACCAGGCTGACAATTTATCGTCAAACCCCGACAAAACAGTCTTTGTTGGGGAGTGAAGAAGAAGAAGAAAGAGACAGAGCCGGTCCTGAACCCTGTAGCTTCAAACAGCAGACCACCGGGTCAAGGCTGTCCTGGCGGGTCTCATGCAGTTTCAGTGCTCTTTGCTTTTTTCTCTGGCCTGATGAAAGCTCAGACCCGAAAAAAGGAAACGCCTGAAAAGACCGTCCCACCTGGGGGAAAACGAGGACTCGCTGCAATTTCTTTTATACAACTGACACACCAGGTTCATTTTTAGAGCACAAAAACTGTGTTTTTTATGCAAATGTGCACATCTCCACGTGGTTATTAATTACACCCACTAAATGTGAACACGACAACCTTTAAGGCCCCTGCAAACCCATGTGTTAAAGAGTTAACATATAGTGCCTTTCCCCTGAGATTTCATTCCTGCTTATGAAAAAAGGGTTTAAATACAGTGCTCATTGGTGTTTAATGGTAATTTGCGGTGGCAAGTGGAGCAGGCAACGCTACACTGTGAGTAAAGCAGAGGGGGCAAGAGGAGGATTAGATAATCAAACAGTGTGCCACTTTAAATAATCTCTGGCTCCTCTGGGGGAGGTGAGACTTAAAGCCAGAGCCCTTCTGCTTTAATTGTCTGATTTTCCCGTCATTACAGTTGAGGGCCTCAGTAATTCAGGCTTATTAAATATTCAGAAACCACACTGAGGAAGGAGGGGAAGGACGAGAAGGAGGGGGGACAATATGCAAAAGATGAGGAAGGATGGTGAGGATGCAGGGATGTTGTGGAAGTAAAAGGTCATTTTGTGATACTTTCAAGCAAACTACAAAGAAAAACATAAAACTCTGAAGAAGAAGAAAATACTTGCAACCTATAACTTCATATAATATGAATATTATGTGCATTTAGTTTCCACCAGATGTGATTAGAACAATCTTTATTGAGGGGAAAGGAGAAACTGTCCAACATGGTGTGGTGCTGTCCATGGTGCTGAAAAGTCTTTCAGCATTCAGTCTCTCTAAAGAGAAAACGCCTGTTAGAAATAAACACCTGAGGTGGTTTAAAAGCATTGAAATCCTAAACTGATGAAGAAATTCTTCATGTTGGATGTTAATGAGAGACATTATGATGAGTTAAAGCTACTCTGTTGAGGTGTTGGTGCAAAATGTTATAAATGAAACTAGATTGATTGATGTAGAGAGAAATGAAGAGAGAGCTGCCCTGTAATGACTCACCTTGTTTTATGGCAACCTGGAGCTAAAGCTTTTATCTTTCATAAAAAAAATATTATATTTACAATCTGTAATAATGTAAAAATTATTTCCTCAAGTCTTTATTTGGATGTTGTTTGTTCTTTTTCTGTTCTCTTCCATATGACCACACACTGTTTTAATAAAACAGTCCACAACTGGGATTTATCAGCTGTGTTATGTCTATATTTACATGGATATTTTACATGAATTCGTTATCATTGTTGGTATATTTCACACAAAATTATAACATAGCTGGCTGAGCTTGTGCAATTTGCACAAATTTTAGGTGATAAATATCCACGTTATTTTTCTACATGATGCTTAAACACCAAAATAATGGACAAAATATATTTTTCAAAGTATAAAAACAATTTTCAGGGATAATTTTCCATTACAAAAATTTAAAAACGTCATAATTCTTATGGTGTAATCTTCTTTTTTTAGTGTCAATTAAGGAGCAAACAAATATCTGAATGTGTTTCACAAAATCTTCATGAATTATTATTATAAAGTGATGGAAAATGTCTGACGTGTCATTGATTTCATGCTAGTTTCCAATGGGATAATATAACGTTCCCTTAACTTAAATTTAATAAGTCATCAGACTTTAAAAAGCTAATTTGAAGGAAGTGTTTCTGTAAAATTCACAGCAGGAGTAAAATAAATAATAAAAAACATAACTCCAAACAAAAAGAAACAAAAAAAAAGTTAATCATGTTTAATCTGGTTTTTGTTTGATTTAAAATGACATAAAATGATAATTAGATCCAAATCTTGTGAGACTGTGTAATTGTTTCATATACTGGGTGACAAAACAGGCATCTCCAAATAACTTAACAGATGTTACAAAACTCACCAGAGTTGCTTGAACACATTGCTGCCTGTTTAACAAGCCACAAAAGTACAAAACATTTTTTTAGAAATGTGCATTGTACAATGATGGTGTGATGTATCAGTACATCCAATAACTCCACTTCAACAAGCCCAGCTGCCCGACTTTACGGTGAATCGTGGAAACAAATTCATGCTCAGTTACTTCAGATTAGGACCAGAGACTTGAGGCTTCCCCCAAAAAACTGTGTTGCTTTTACATTGATTGCATTCAAAGAAAATGTGATTTTCTGAATTTGAATGAGATTTGAAAGAATAAAGAAGTGAATCCATATCTGCTCACCACCACTGTGGTGGTTATACGTCCCTAACATTATGTCTTCACTCTGTGTTCTTCCAGTCCACTTACCCAGTGAATAAAATGGAGACATTTCTTATTTGCTGGACGTTTCCATGTGACCAAATTCTCACACTGTCCTCCCCTTTTTCCCACGTTTACTCCAAATAAAGTAAGAGAACACATCTCCTCAAATTTATACAGCCACATTTCAGGTTCACCTCCATGCCAGACTCGTCTCTGTCTTCTTGGGGTCTTTTCTGTTTCGCAGCTTTTTATTTCTTGCCTTTCTCCTGGTGTTTCCCTTTCCCCTCTCTGCTCCCCCCCTTCCCCCCCGCAGCGCATTAGCTTGCGGCGGTCAGGCCGCTTGACAGCTGCTCTACCTGAAGAATATCAATCAACGTTGCTGTGGAGACAGGATCAGGATCTCCTTCTTTATTTTCTACTTTCCCTTTCCTTCCATCCTCCTGCTTTCGCACGGCGCCTTCACAGACTGAATGCGATCGACAGTTTGTTTTTGGGTGTAAATGAATCATTAGGGTTCATGAAAGGTGTGAATATTTAGATAGTATTTAACTTCAGTTGCAATGACATGTTACAGGAACATACTTTGGCACCTTGGACTGCTAATTTGTTGAGGTGTGACTAATTGAGTTGCAGATGCAAACCCCAGAATGTCTCAGACTGTGCCGATGAGCCAGACAGACAGGCGTGGAATGGAAGTGTCTATTGCTGCTAAGGCAGAGAAGTGAACACACCATGCTGCTCAATATAGCAGCCTAATCATATTGGAAGCATGGACTCCTATTCAGAGTTTCACATTTTTTAAAACCACTTTCAACTTCCAACTGTTTTGGGAAATGGTTGTGATTATTCACCTGGCAACGATTCCTCCTGGACGGTGAAATTGTCGAGGGACCAATCAGAATTTTCCATCTAATTGCTCCAATCTACCTCCTATACACTCCCACTTTGAGCCAATCCCTGCACATGGCCCCAACCCTGCTGCTGTACATAGTACTAAGCAGTGAAATGGCTCCCCACAGACCCATCATCAGTGGCACTAGTGCCAGGCCCGCCGGCAGAGGGTTAAGTAAATATTGGGCAAAGCAGCTGCTCTTGGAGTACCATCGTCTGCCTGTGTTCCAGCCTGGTCCCAGTCTGGTATAAATCACACACAGCAATTAGTGCCACACTGTCCCCGTGCCCTCGTTAAACAACTCCGCCTGCTGAGGAAGCTCATAAACACCAGACACCAGTCTGCATGGGTGGAGGAGGGAGCTGGATGGATGGATGGATGAATGGATGATTATTTTAATAATTACCTGATGACATTAACAGGTGCAGGAGCGACTGAGCAGCCAAACACCTTCTGGGAAGGAGGTGATATTGTTTTATTGCAGAGTTAAATTACATCATATCAGCTCGCTGATTACCTGACTCACAATGGTCACATCAATTAATGATGACGGGATCTTTTGCATAGTCATCCAGATGCAACAAACCAGTATGAACACTTTGCAACACAGCAGTGTTGTTGATCTGACCGAAATGATGAAGAACTGCAGTGCATGTCAACTTCATCATGATTATATGTACATCTGATGTTGAGTTATTTTTCATATGTTCATATTTAAATAAATTTATACACAATAAATTCCTGACTATAACAAATAAATCCCAGATCAAATCCATACAAACACTTTTCCATTTTGCTGAAACATTATGAATAAAAGCTTTATCCTGCTGCTCTACCTCTTTTTAAGCCTCCACAAATACAACAGATTGCATAAATAATGTCCTAATTTATGACGCATGGTCTGAGAACTGATAATCAATGATCACTGAGCTGATTTATATCATTCATCAAGCGTGATGCCTGCGATTTAAAATACCCAATTATATCTTTAGTGTAATCTAGCTGACAACATCTCATGAAAGGACAAAAACAGCAGCTTGGGAGTAGAGAAATAGCCAACAGCACCCTTATTACCATATTGCTCTAAATTACCACAATCACTGGGGGAGCGTTTAACGTGCCACCACCCAGTGGAGGATAAAAAAAAACTAAACAAAAAAGAAGTCGTCCAGCAAATGCTGTATGTAACTGATTTACATTCGGCTTTCTTTGTGATTGTGCCACCAGTTGCTGTTGTGTCCGGGTAATTAGAAGGTGATGAGAGTGTAATTGGGCATCGGGTGCATTTAGGGACTGACAGACAAACAGACAAGCAGAGTGCTCAGGTGCGGATCGACCTGTCTGCTGCACGGGAAGACCCCCCACCCCCTAACACCACCACCACCACCTGACTGCCACTCACAGACGACAGGGAGGATGAGAAGTGGAGGGGTGAGGGAGGTGGGTGGACTGATATGAAGGAGGGGGATGGGTCAGTGCGGCTGGAGCAGGTGGAGGACGCTGCTTAACTGCTGGGCTATTATTGCAGTAACAGGATGTCATTGTGGGTTTGTTTACTCTGTACATATGCAGCCTTCCACCTTTTAATACCTGTTTGTTTCATCTCCTATTTATTCACCTCGTTTTGTTTCGGTGTGGGTGACGTGTGTGAGGTTAAAACTGGAAAAAAAAGGGAAGACAATTGTGAAACAACAGTCTTTCTGAAACATGCAACCTCCACTAAATTCCCCTCGTCTCTTTCTCTGTCAGACTGAGACAGATTCTCCTGTTTAGGTGCATTGTGAGAGGGAGAAAGACGGAGAGGGAGAGAGGTGCGCTGGTTACTGTGGCAACCAGGAGAGTGACTCTAGGCATTGGCATATGCATTGGAAGGGGGAGATGGAGCTGTGGAGGGAGAGGAGGTGGAGAGAGGAGAGTGCTGGTGAAGGGATGTAGTCGAGGGAGGGGAGGTGGGGTGCAGGAGGCAGATCAGAGGGAGGTGTCAGTGGGTTACTGCACACAGAGAGATTCGCCCTCTTTTTTATGCTGGCAGAAGAAAGGGAGGCAGAAACAAAAGGAGCTGTCTTTTAAAATGGTCGCAGCGCTGGATTGGACTGTCAGTGCTTCCTTCTAACAACCTCACTTAGCTCGCTGCTCCCACTCCCAGACACTTCCTTACTCTACGTCTCTTCCTACCTCAGCTCCTCTTTCACAACACACTGCATGCTTGAGTCTATTACAGGTAACTCTCTGAAGCAGCCGTACAGGTGCATTTAAGCATGAAAAGCATTGCAATGTATTTTTACACTGATGCAGACATTTTATTGTTGGCTAAAAAAACAAAAAAAAAGCTGAATAAAAGGGAATAAACATTTTAATTACTGTCCAGGATGTACCTGCCTCTCGCTCAATGATAGCTGGGCCTCAGCTACCCACAACCAGGAATTGGAATAAGCAGTACAAGCAATGGATGGATGGATATTTCAGGTGAACAACAGCCAAAAAAAAGTTAATTTATGATCTGAATCATTAAATCATCTAATAAGTGACTCAAAGTAAGATGATTTAGCAAATTGAAGAAGACTGAACCTATTTAAGCCCCCGATCAGAAGATTTAAATGCTTTGTTGTCATATGGCTGTTAGATAGCTTGTTATATACATCACGTAACCTATCAGTGAAATGACCTGGTGCTGTCTCACTATAGAGATGGTCTCCCTGAACATACTGACTGACCAGATATGGCCTAAGTACATTGCAGGACACCAATAATGGAGATAATTGCCTTCAATAAGCATTTAAAATGGTGTTAAACTAATTAATATTTTAATCAAACCTAAAAAATGGCTCAAATAAGTATCAAATTAAACTTTTTGTGTGTTTTATTGCCAGTCAGTACAATAGATGTAATTGTGCTGCTATAATAGCAGCTGAAAGTATTTAATACATGTCCATTTTTGCCACCTTTGCAAATCCGATCCCCCAAATTTCATGTGAGACTGCGTTCCTATGATTATGGTTACACAAACATCAACCTGTTTGCAACACGCGGGGCTCCGTTCAGAAATGACTTCCTTTAGCAGGCATGCAGATGATTTTCTTTCATTTTTTTCTTTTGAAAATTTCCTTCAGGGAAAAAAAACATGTTTTTAATTTAATTAATTTTAATTTAACTTCAGATAAAGGAAGCTCCTTAAAACTCTCCTTTTTCTTTTAAACCTGTGAATGTTTTCGCAGTGGAAAAACAACCATAAGATAAAAAAAGTCATTAGAAGTTGTAGAAACACATGCAAACTGTGTTTTACATGAAAGACAACCTGAGGTTACAAGAAACACAGAATAAGGTCACAATTATAATGCTCTCCCTTCAAATAGCAAGCAGCTTTTTGCCATTTCATTCTTATAATGTTGTATATTTTTATGTATTTCTTAGCAGGGTGGCAAAACAGGTCAGGAGGTCAAATTGTTTACTGCAGAGGAAAAAATATTTATTTCCAATCAGTTGGCTCATTTCAATAACTTACCTGCATCTTGTAACTGAGACACTTTAGTAATTAGAGATTCTGTCCCAATCTTTAATGTAAACCAACCGTTTATGTTTTGATGAGGTCAATTAGCCTTTTTCCTCTTTTCCAGAGGCACCGTGACCTTCCACGCATGATGTGAAGACAAAAGGAGGATGATACTAAGACCCTGTGACCTTATGACAGGAAGCCCACAGAGAAACAGACTGCCAGAGACAAACAGAGCCATGGGGTAGATGTAATGAATATGCTGCCCCCTATGGTGGGGATGACCTTATAAACAACAACAAACTGTCACTATGCCCAAGCCTGCTGGGAGCTGACCTCTGCGGAAGGGCAAATAGCCTGAAATTCACTGGACAGGACAGCCTGGGCCTAAAGACAAGAATATTTACATTCAAGTAGCCGCCTGCAGATCAAACCATATGAAGTCCACGCTGGACGTAGCAGACATCCGCAACGCTTTGTTTTTGCAAAACAAACAGAAGATGGCACATTTATTCCCATCAAAAGACATTTTTCCTATTCACCCAGCTAAATCATCAAAAGTTCAGTTGACGCAGCTGCCATAAATGCACTCCCACGGTGTCGCGTAACACTAAGTGACTGCTTTCATTGCACGAGACAGCTACGCTTGCTATCACTGTGATCTCAACCAGGCCTTCTGAATCAAACAGCAGAAAAGACACATCCTTATATTTCAAGAGGGACTTTCATGTCACCATGAGGGGGAGAGGGAAGAGCGGCAGCGGAGGGTTAGAAGTCAGAGCGAGGCATATGGCTTGGGATGGGAACTGACAGGTTACTGAAGGAACTGACTGAGGTGTGTGCGGGTTCTGCTAAATGTCTCTGTGTGTTTTGGGTGGGAGGAGTGGGTGGGTAAGGTTGCAAAACATTCCCATCTGTTCATATCCCAAGGCACTTCTAGGGCAGTTACCTACTGTCTTATGCAGATGAAGTGTTGCTGCGCAGCTCCTTCAACTTACAACGGATAAATAATGATATAAATATATTTGAATAATAAGAGAAGTGGCAGGAGGGGGGAAACGAGAAGCAGCGGGGTCAAGCTGTTTCCTGGGATGTGTTTGCTTTATACCAGCTGATGATCACAGCTCTTCCAGGATGTGTGAGTTCCATAACTACATCCTCATTAGAATTTGCCTTCCTTTGGGCTGCAGCACGATCCCAGGAGAGGCGTAACGGGGGTCTTCCCATGCAAACTGATGTTGTATTATACAAGCTATAACTAAATCTGCACTACACATTCCTTAATGTAAACATAGGCAATGTGTACATTTTTAGGAACTACGACTTAGCCAAGTCTTAAATAAAACAATAATGAATAAAACAATGTTGAAATGAGAGAAGGCTGCTTGTTTTGCTGTCTACACATCTAAGAATGAGGAAACTGAACAGAGAGCTGCCAAAAGAGTATACATGATGCTTTTAAATCCTTTCTTTTAACATGTAAATAATCATTTATTGTCTGTATAAAGTAGAACCACAATGCTTTGGTCTGAATTCCTGCTTATTCTCGCTCCACACACACCTT
>JBAMIG010000016.1:852912-864753 GCA_037177335.1 Kiunga ballochi | reverse complement strand
TAGCAGCGATACGCTAATCTCCCAGCAGAGAAACATTTTATTGGTAAGTTTACTATAAATGTCAACGTATCAGATTCGTGAAATTGATTACCTGGAAGAATAGAAAGATGTATGATGATTGGGAGGGAATTCATTTACATTTTCTGCATCCCTAAACACTTAAAATTGCACAAAAATATGTATTTAGGGCTAAAAAAAAAAAAAGGGGGATTTTGCATGATATGTCCCTTTTAAATTGTTGTTTCGCTTGGGTATAGAAGCAAAAAACTCCAGCAGTTTTAAGCAATAAAAATCTTCTTGGTGAAGACATGCTTATTTAATAATTGAACTCAAATACTCAAATACTGGTATACTGGTCAAATAAGTTAGTTTATTTTTTATTCATCCAAACTCTGCAGCTGTATATCTACACAATTGATTTTCCTTGATCATGGAGGAGGGGCACCCCACTGGAACTGGATCTTGAACCAAATTTTGTTAGTTTGCCACATGTTCATTTCAGTAAATCCCTGTTAGCATATGTCACAGGAATATGCTAATTCCTGCTAATTCCATGCTAATGCTTGAGCTCTATACTGTACTCAAATTATTTATTTGTGGATTCATCATCCTAAAAGCACTGATTTCCTGTGTTTACCGTGGTCTTATCAAAGTGAAGTGGTTTTAAGGGGTAACTGAGTGAGATTCTTGCAGTTTCTACATGCTAGTTCTTAGATACAGTCAAGTCTTGTCTGTGATAGCATATTCAAATGAGGATAAGGAGCTTTGATAGAATGAGGGGGTTGGGGTTGGAAAGAGAGAAAAATAATGCGATTGAAGATGTGGAGGAAGGAAAGCAAATCCTGGACTGATTTGAATCTGTTAAACTGTCAAAGAGAGAGAGAGATTACGCCACCAAATCCCTGGCAAAAATAGAGGCCCAAGTTATTTACTAGCCATACAACCAGCTGCAAACCATCTGTACTTAATTGTAAGACACAAACTTTATGAAGATCAAGTAGGGATTTTGCTACAAAGCCTCTTATACCACTGAATTGGTGTCTCTACTTCATGGGAGAGTATGGGCGGATGCTTGAAATCTGTCACATGTGCATTGGAGGACATGGGCTCAACAGTTTTCTAGTCTGCCCCCAGGAACTTGACCTACTAGATATTGCTAGCAAACATTGTGAGTTAGAGCGGTGAAGTGCAGGAGCTGGCACGTGAGATGTGTAATCTTCAAGATCAGAACATAGACAGGATCGATAACCACACACCCAAACCGCCACACACATGATTGGCCATGACCAGCATCAAAACATTTAATTGGCTTTAGCCTCAATGCCTTTGTGAAAGGGCCCCTCATTAGGTCCCATTTAGCCATGTAAGTGGCCTAGTGACCCATACTTAGTGATGTAAATCACCATCAGGAAGACAATACCAACACTGACCGTGACATATAGGCCGAACACAAAACCTGCATGTGGCATTGTTCAATGTAGGTCATTGTGCATTATGTTGTTCTTGGCAGCCATCTGAAGACAGGAGATAAAAGGTCCTGTCCAAGCCACTGAATGGCAGGTAGCCAGCTAAATCCTATTTAACAAGATCTGGACTGAATCTGGGGTGTGGCGAGTTAGTGGGGTCACATGAGGAGCCCATTGGGGTTAGCCTGCAGCGTTGTAGGTGCAGGGTTCCAAAATATTGTGCATTTTAAGAACAAAGTGTTCATCTTTTTATTAAATATACTAAAATGTGCATTGCTTATTGCGCAAAATCATCTTGAATTTTAGTTATTTCTTTAGCAAGTAAAAATAAGTGACCAAACTACAAGGCTGTTGGTTCCACGGGTGCCTTACTTCTAAGCACACAGACAGTCACCCAGGAACAAATATTGAAAGATCTAAGCCGTTGGCCTCTTAACTAATTTATTTTCTTCTGCTGCACTAATTCCTCCCTTCTCCATATGTTAGGGGGTGGATAGGGGAGGAGGGAGCGCGTGTAAGGCACAGGGGTGTGGACGGGGCTGAGGGTTTTCAGGGATTAGGACATCCTGTCTGGACATACGTCTTTCTAGTGTGATTAGACACTGGAGAGGCTGGTCTTTCTGCCCAGTGTGCATGCATGGTTCACTCCCATCAATAAAAAACACCTCCCAGTCTCCCCATACCCATATTTTTATGCTGTACAATGAGATAATTAGGGATTATTTTGTTGTGGAAAATACAGAATGGCCAACCAGAGCCCAGATATAGACTAAAATGTAAAAATGAGAAAAAATAAAAGGAATGAATATATTAAGTTAAAAAGTATTAGTAGATAAAATAAGCATGTCAGATATATCTTAAAAGATGTATGGAAAACAGAAGATATATGATATATATATATATATACGATATCAAATCTGCTAATTTAAAAATTACTGTGCAAATATTAAACAATAATTAAAGATAAAGCAGAGCTGATAGACACATCCAGCCCCGTGAGCTGGTGATAAAGAACCTGTAGCTTTATCAGTAAACTGCCTTCAACATGGTCGCATTAGAAGTTGCAATAAACCTCCAGCCCCACCCCCCTCATCTTCCTCTCCTTCCACCACTCTTCGTTAGTAGGTATAATCCGCAATAGCCCATCTGCCAGGCGCCATGGCTACAAAACAAAGAGCAAACAAGGCTGGAAGAAGCTGACCATCACAGCGCTTCCATGAATAGGCCAACTGATCGCTTACACAGACGCTGTGTTTGCTCAGGCCCCACACAGGCACACAGTGCTGCCGCTGCAGCGCTGCCATTTGCAATCAGATAAGGTCGTATTTTAGCATTGGGAGAATGGTTATCAGTGATGAGCAGCGGGCCTGCCTCTGGGGAGCAAAGGTGCCAGTGCAGATGGACACTTCTTAAATTAGCTCAAACTACACGACGGACCGTTTAAAGTAACAACAATTAAACTTAAAAGTTTAGCTACTAAGCTAAGCTCACATATAAACATCTGTAACCACCACACAGAAGCTTTGTGAACCACTTTGCTATCAGCTGCTAACAGGGCTGGTTATTTATCTAAAATGCATTAGCATTGTTTAAGAATTAAGCCTTGCTTTTCTCCTCAACTTTTCTTGTACATGTGAGATGAGAAGTGCACTGCTAGCAACACAGCCTGGCTGACACAAAATGGCTGCCCTCGAATGCAAGAGGCAGTAAGCCAGAGTAGCATTAGTGGCCGACCGATAAGTGCTTTTCAGTGGTGGAGGCTGATTATTTAGAGAGCACACACCCATGGGTCAATACTCATCCTGTCACAATGTCGTTATCAACTCTGATTTCTTTTATATCTGTTCATTTAAATTAAAAGAAATTACAATACTGTAATAACTTTGCTTAATCAAATTCTCTTTGATATTTTTCTTTGTTTGCTCGTGGATCGGCTCCACACTTTGCTTTTGCTCAGGGATGCAGAGAGGATTCTCCAACGGCATAATTGTTCACAATAACAAGGCTGCCTGCGCTGCCCATGTGCCTGGATTTGAATTGTCTTTTCAGCGTTATCAGGGCTCAAATCAGATTGTCTCGCAACAAGAAGAAATTGGTGTAACGCTCCATTTCTTCGCAGCCTCAGCATCAACAGAGCAAGTTTTTTCACCCATCTTTCTCTTTTCTCATTGACAGAGGATAAACCAATCGCCATTATAACACCCCTTGATTGCTCCACCCTCCTTCTTCGAGAGTCCCAAATTATTGCTACAGTGAGATGTTAAGGAGTTGCTGCGTGACCCCTCAGGCAGCAAAACCAGGATTACATTGTGGAACTGTAATCCCCGATTTGGGTTGGGGTGATGGAGGCTGAAGAGATCAATGCAGGAGAAGACACATTGTAATCAAGAGGAAGGGCCACACCCCAAGAATGAGCTAAAGCTAAGCAGATGTTTAGCATCCATGTCAATTATAACATATGCTTGGATGCACAAAATGAAGGAAGGCAGACTTGTCTTAGAGCACAATTTGAGTTTATTCAGAAATGTAGGAGAGTTTAGGAATATTTAGGGCTGCCTGCACAGATGTGTCAAAGCTAATGTCAGCTGTAATAGTTCTACCTTTACATATGTGTATATGTGCATTTGTGCACATCTGTCCCAGTGAGACTAAATGGCTGCTGCTCCTGATCACATGACCTGGTTTCCATTTTGGAGAGTAACCTACACACGTAACTCTAAACTTGCCCCCCCTGAGCGGTGGGGACGGCTTCACAAAAATCCAACTCAAATAAAAGAGAAGAAAATGGCTAACCTACAGTAAGCTTAATAGCTGCTAAGAGAGAGAAGCTTATCTTCCCAGCACAGCTAATATGAGCTTCTCAATTAGATGAAAGGCTCTCTCTCTCTCCTTCTCTAATTTTTTGTTCACTTTCTCCAGGCAATTTATTTAGGGTGGGGGAAAAAGAGCCAGGACGAGCCTCATTGGCCAGGCGCGTGACGCGTCATAGCGAGCCCCGGCCAATCAGCTGCAGCTGGCAACGTCAACTCGGGCCCTCAGCAACAACATGACTATTTACTGTATGCAAGAGAAAAATCTATTAGAGCTCCAACAAAGCACACTTATACCAGAAAATAAAGAACAAATTGTAAATAAATAGATAAATTATGATGTTAAAATTATGTTTTTAGGACTGGGTTGTTTAATTTTAATCAAATGCAATGTTTCAACACGGTTCTGAATAAGAAAATTGCAGACAATATTATTATCAGTGGTTCCAGAAAGACCAGTATCTCCCGATATGATAATTAAACGTTTACTTCACTTTGTGGACGCAGGAAGCGATGTTTTCAGTCTGCTACTACTTCTGCTATATGGATTAATTCAGATTAGGCAAAGAACCTTTCATGCATTCGCTTATCAGTTTTATTTCTTTGTCCTGCAAATTAATTTTACACACACACACACATCCACACACCCTCAGTATTGTATTTGTGCCTCTAGTTGTCAACTGGAACTAAAGGATTATGCAAGCACTTCCAAAAAATTATGTTTCCTCACATAATTTTAAACAAAAGTTTTACTGACAGGACCTGGAAAATTATGCCGTTGTTTTCATCACAGAGATGTTTTTTTCTTCCTCATCATTCCGGTAAAATATTTAAATGTATTTTATAATCATAATAATAACAATAATGAGAACAATGATAGTGAAAAATCATTTTAACAAGCAGCCGTGAAATAATATAAACAAAACGTAATTTTATTCAATTTTTTCAAAATACAGATAATAAAATCATCTAATTTCTTACATTAATATAAAGAGTATTTTATTATGTTTTATTTATCTATTTAACCGACTGAGATTAAAAACCTCTATTTCAAAGAAGTCCTGGCTAAGAGGTGGCAAAAAATCACAAATACAATCAACAGTAAAATAATTGAGATTTTTATTTAAAACAATAACAGGTTAAGTAGCCTGTCTAAAGTGCTCTAATATAAATAAACCAGAGTTTTATTGAAATAAATTGTTTTTCTAATTTTGCGATGTATAATTATTATAATTATTATAATTCAGCTTTTATTTATGAAAAAGAAAACTGAAGTTTAATATTAATAATATATGTAATATTATTTAATAAATAAACTGACCTCTCACAACTATTGTTGCACAAACACCTGAATCTTTCTAAAGCTGTTCAAACTGATTCCTAATCACCTTTCTCACCATCTGTTCTGCCACAGTCAAGGTTACATATCACAGTTTGACAAAACCACTGCAGGAGTGTCGCCATACATGACAGCCGACGTGGGCAAAGAAGGGTCGAGGTGGGCAGTTTAGGAGGGGGTGGTTTACAAATCCCATGATGCACAGCATGCAGCTCGGATCACCTCCCTCACTGCCACAGATGTCCATCCACCGAGGTGATATCCCATGCCATCTCGTCTCAGACAAACATTTCCTCTCTTTTGAATTAATTAACTTTTTCCTTTGTAATCAGAAGGTATCGTTTAAAAGGAGATCCTCTTTGTGAGCATGAAATCTGAGCCGACACTCACCCTGCGGGAGCCAGTAGTGAGGTTAAGCCTTCAGTCGGAGAAACCCCGGACGAGGACTAAAACACACTAAGTTGCATTATTTTGTTTTCAAACAGTATGAAATCTCTTTTCCCAGCTGCACTACAAATGACCTCAGCGACAAAACCCCCTCTACATCATCCATTAGTGGTTTTAAGATAGCGAGGGGGTCGTCATTGGCATTTTATTCCTTTTCACTTGTAAGACAGCAAAAGTTAATCCTTCTGAGATTTCCCTAAAATGTGACTTTTTTTTTTACAGGAAATCTGTGGAAACAATGATCATATTTCAGGCCGTTTTTAATGCCAGCAGAGTTCTTGCAGCAATCATCGAAATGTGTTTGCCAACAGAAGGGGGGTGCGGGTGTGCACCCGTGCAAACAGTCACACATCATCTGCAGTGATGCACTGATGGCCAACGACATTTAATTTCTTGCCTGTCATGAGAATCATCCCGGAGACGGGAAACTGAGAGGCCTGCACGTCATGAGTCTGCATCTAAGTCCAAGTCATGAATTTCCCTCCCTTGTCTTGTTTTTGTTTACTTCCGTGCCATAAAATGCAGCTCGGGCAGGGATGGAAACGGAGAGAGGATGAGGAAAATAGAGACGGAGCAATGCTGTGAATAGACAGAGTGAGTGGCATGCATGGACAGCCCCTCTGTCTCTCAAAGACATTGCAGCAGCTGCATGCACGCGATAAGAGCAACCATTCACAGCCGCCGCCACCCCCCCCCCGCTTTTCCTCCTCCTACACTCAGACGCAGCAATGCACTTTTTTCTTATGCATATCTGTCGCTTTACACACAAACACACTTTTTGACACATCAGTCTTTTTACAGGTTCCTCCATAGATGCTTGCATTTCAATCAGCCTTTGTCATCAATCCAAGCTCTTTCCTGACTTATTTTACGGCCTTAGTCATAAATGTCTTTGAAATCAAAGCACCGTTGGGTTAAATGTTGAATCACCTTTTGTGTTTGGTTACCGTGTAGCACATAGTTACCAGCCATGCAGATTGCTCTGTGACAGATGCTTGCCCAGCTTCTCACCACAATCGCCCTTTCAGGATCTGGATTTCCTTCATGTTTTTACATTTAAGTCCTTTCAAAACATGTTACTATCTCTGCACTGTCCACAGTTCAAGCGTCTGTTTTCCTGTAGTGCAGAAGTGCTTTAGATGTTTATCACCTCTGCACCAAAACTGCACCGCATCCTCTCTCACCTTGCATTCCCAAGGCTGTAATGCATCATCCATGACCCAAGTAAACAAATACAAAACTTCCAAAGCTTTGTTAGCTTTGTAATAAAAAAAAAGCTTCCTATAGGGAATCCTTTTTCTAAAAATATGTGTGTAAACACACTTCGACTGAAAACGCTGCCACATGAATAGAAAGAAGAAAACACCAAACAAACAAACAAACATAAAAAGATGATTTTGTGTTTTGCGTCACAAATACAACACTAGAATCTGCTGTTGTTGTAGCTGTTGTCCCGGTGTGCACGTGTGTGGAGCGACTGTGTCATCTATGCAGGAGAGATGCATCTGTGATGTGAATTTGGTTTTATTATTTATTTGCTTTTGGTCCAGTTTCATGTGGAAAAAATGCCCAAACATTTAAAAAAAAAGTTTGAGCAAATGCACCAAAACTCTGTGACTTTATGAGCTTTGATACAAGATAAAATGAGGATTCAACACACTGTAATTAGAATCTAGTGAACATATAGAAAAATAGTTTCATAAATATGTCCTCCAGCAGACAGATCACAGTAAATATAAAGAAAAAAGATCATTTACGTACAATTTTATGCTTATGCTGATATTTTCAACGAGGAACCGAATATCTCCTTTTTTACTAACAATATCAATATTAGTATTTTTCAGGGTATCAATATAGTAACTTTGAAATTCTAGCGTTATGTCAAATCTTCTACATACAACTGGAGCTGTATCAATTCACAAAACACATCCATTTAATATAAATTGTCACACACACCACTTTTTATTCAATATATAAAATGAGCATAATTCAAACTACTTGTGACATGCCAATCACTTCGATCCACATGATAAAATCCACCCCCAAAGTCCATCAAGCCCACAGAATGTCTAAGTGCCAATTAATTGGTGGCTCCTTCCACGGTTAGCTCATGTTGCACTTATAGCTAATCTGTATCCTGGCAGGAAGCCACACATGACCTGGCTCACATCCAGATCCAGGAGCTGTAGAGGCAGCAGCCATGAGCTAGCCCAGCACAGTGCTGAGTAGCTCAGAGAAAATATGCCAAACTGCAGTGGCACAAAGGGACACCCCACTGTTTATCAAAGATTAAGCAGTGTTTAGTATCTTTCCACAATCCTCCTCTGCCTCCTCCCGCCTCTATGTGTTCAAACATATACATATGCACACACATGCACACTCTTAAGCCACCACCTTCCAGCTCAAACCATAATTGTTTGCAGCCCCGAGAGTTTAATAAAGAACAAATTGCGGTTATTGGTGAGCAAACAGCACACTACAGAGGTGGGAGTGTGATCATAGCAGGGGAGGGTGAGAGAGAAAAGGCATCAGCCAATTTAATTAATATCTCTGTCAGTCTCAGGCTAAGGCTGGAGCAGCAGGCTGTGTGGAAAGCGATGTAGCAAACACACAGAGCTTTAAACACTATTATACAGTATGTACACTCGTGTTTTCCACCTATAATGGTGTGATGAGAAATGTATACCATTACAACACTGTAAATTAGGTTATGGAACAATCTCTGTGGCTTTATAATTCACCAAACATCTCCACAGGTCTGTATTAGCTTTGTAACACTTCTAACCTATCAAAGTCTCATTTTCATGCTCTGTGTTGTGCAGTTCTGTGTGGTTTTTTTATCTTATCATCATGCTCCTTGCACCACTGCCCAGCCCAAGTGTATCTGCCTGTCATGTTCCCAGAATGCTTTGTGGCAGCTGCAGCCCGAATCATGCACACAGGTATTGATTTTCCTCCCAGTTTTTTTTTTTTTTTATCCTTCAGCGCAACCCTTTATTTGTCTCGCTAAGCTGCAGCCATTGGGTGTGAGGACTGAACCAGCTGGCAGCTTGTGAGAGGACACGGTGAATTCAACACGAGACGCTTACCACATAACCTGGATTTATTTTCATTTATCTGTTATTTATCTGACAGCACTGCTCTGCTGCAGAGTATAATCCGGCTCTGCGTGGGATGCATGTGTAGGTATGTATGCGAGTGTGTGTGTGTGTGTGTTTGTGCTGTCCATATACAAACACTTCTTCCTCCACAGGCCACCTGACCCATTTTTCTGTGTGAATAACAATGTTAAGGCCAATCAGATGCAGACAGAATGACGAATGCTGGAAAAAGACTTCATGCAGACTGTCACATGGTGCATGTAGTCCATGTAGTCACATGGTGCAGGCTGCATGTCCACTCCTGTCTGTCAGCAGAGCAAAGTAAAGGGGTAAGAGAGGGTAAATAAGAGCCAGTACAGGTTAGTTATTCTCCATTTCTTCTTTTGCTATACATCCTCACCACAGCAAGACCAGTAAATCCATTACAAACCCTCCACGGCTCCCTTTGCTCACAGTTGTTGCTGCAGCAGCTGTTCTAAGAAAAGGGCAAAACTGACAGAGAAAGAGCAGCAAAGCTGCACTCATTTTTTTATGTCACACTACCTGTGGGCTGAGGATGCTCTCCAGTTTTATATATAAATGTTTACAGTGCGGCCGCTCTGAGGGACGACTGGAAATAATCACTGCACATGCAGAATACGCTGTTACGCTCTGATCATACAGTTGTGTGACCCGATTTCCTAGTGTAACAAAACACGCCTTCCTTCAGTACAATCTCAGTATCCACGGTGATAATGTAAGCTGAAACACACGAGCTGCACCAACCACATCACAGTAGGTTTTTACTGAACGCTAAGAACGACTCCAAAACCATCCCGGCTTAGTGGCTGGCTTGAAATGGAGGAGGAGTGGTGGGCAAACGGCGGGCATTGTGGAAAAGCATGATAACGTCCAGCAGCCTTTTGATAGTAACTCTTGATATTTACTTCAAAGGCCCATTATACACAGCCAATTAAACCCACATAGTGGAGTTGGTTCATCTCCCTCTCGGCTGTGGCTGGGGGCGAGGTGGAGCCTGGCTACAGAGAGAACTCCAACACACGTCCCAAATGTCAACAAACATGAAAGAAACTGTGAAATGCAAAAGATGGCTCAGCGAATAGCCCGGCTGAATGTGTTGGAACAATGTGCAGTCTCATTAAGCGGCTGACAGTTGGGACGAGAAATTATCGGAGTTATCGGGATTAACTGAGAGGAAAATGGTGGATGTATGTTTATGCTTACATATGAGTGAAGAAAACAGAGGAGGAAACATGAGCGTGAACAAAAAGAAGAAGAAAGAGGGTTAAACAGAGCAAAGAGAATGTGTGTGATGACCGATGGCCCTTCTGTTTAGCACGTGTGCTGAATGAGAAGAAGCGTGTTTGTGCATGTGTCTCTGCAGTATGGTGCCGGGGGGTCGGCCCCCTCTCGGCCCTACTGGTGCTGAATGCAGAGCAGGCAGCATCGGGCCGCTGCAAATGACTACAAGGCCTCCTCAGTGACTGCAGCAAAGGCTGCACCTGGGGAATGGCCCAGCGCTGAAACAGCCGCAGCCACACACACACACCACAACAGTCTGAAACACAGCCCTGCAGGAAGTGCACACACATGCCCACCGGGTATGCCCCACTAACAGCCATCATCATCCTTCCTGCATGAGATTGTTCAGATACTAAATGGATTACAGAATTACCATAATAATTTTGACCAAACATTTTGTAACCGGGGCTCATTAAGGACTTCAGAGAGACCTAGATACAACGATGCACACAATCCCATGCATTTTTATTAGTGCAAATATTTTCTAACTCTCTTTTTAAAAATCTATTTAAGGTAAAAAAAATATTAAATTTATATTAAAAGAATCTTTTGGGGATAACTTCAACACAGAAAAACTCAACTTTAAATATAAATAGGTTTAAAGTGAAGTTCATCAAAAACCCAAAACAAATAAATATTAATGTACTTCTATCAACTTTTACTGCATTCAGCAGTGAAATAAATCCAAACAAGCCTTCTTTCAGCGCATTGTGCCATGACAGCTTTCCTTCCATTGTAAATCGCAGGAAGCCAGTAAACCCATCACAAATGGAGCTGGACCTGATTGGTTCTTCTTTCTAAAACAATGACTGAGATCCTCTTAGTCTGGGAATTCTGCTGCTTTTGTTTCATCTCTACTGTGTTTGGGGCCATACCCACATAGGAGCTTTGTTTGCTTTAATGCTCAAAGATTTTTACAAATTAGAAAAAAATTGGTCATAATAAAACCTTTAAATTTCAGTCAAATTATGAGTCAAATTTCTTGAATTAAATTTTTAATATCTAAATCCAGAATTCTCACAATGACTAAATCAGAAAATAAAATAAAAACTCTTTACTCATAGAAATACTGAAACGTTCCTTCTCACTGTGATCATTTTCCTTCCTGATTCTGAGCAGAAGTGTAGATGTGAGACAATCAAAAGGATTTATTTAAAATTTTACTATTATATAAAAAGGAAACGTTTCATAATGGAGCCATTTACAGTCAACTGGAACAGAAGGAATGATTTCAGTAAGAAAAGGATTTTTCAGCAAGCAGCTCCATTTAGTCTTTATCTTATTGATACA
This sequence comes from Kiunga ballochi, assembly GCA_037177335.1. Lineage (NCBI taxonomy): Eukaryota > Metazoa > Chordata > Actinopteri > Atheriniformes > Pseudomugilidae > Kiunga > Kiunga ballochi. Next base: position 852,998 of record JBAMIG010000016.1, on the reverse strand, counting down.
ATTTTAATAATAAATAAATAAATAAGTGTCCAGTTATATACATGCAGAGTTTACAACAGTTTTATTTAATGTCTAACTGTAAATTT
>JBAMIG010000016.1:762640-780353 GCA_037177335.1 Kiunga ballochi | reverse complement strand
TATATATATATATATATACATATATACACACAACCTAGTAAAAATTAAAAAGGTCTTTAACAACTTTTTTAAACACACTGATGTCTTTGCAGCAAAGGAAACAAGGAAGAGCATTTGGTTTGTACAAATTTACTGGTAACCAGTGAAAAGCGGCCAAAACAAGCATAATATGATGCATTACCAGTAAAATCACTGCGGGAAAGTTGTAGATGACGTGAGTGCATTCACGCATCAGTCCAGGTGTGAAGATATAAAAGCATAAAAAATTACTCCCAATCAACTTTGACACAAAGAAGAAACTGCTTTTGTCTTATTAACCAGTAAGAAAGAAATAAAGGAACCTTCCAGGTATAAGGAAAGCCGATCATCATTACGGGACCTTAAAGTACAACTTCCTGTAAGAGTCACATGGAGACGTGACCCAATGAGACGGAAAGGTGTGCCACAGATTTCCTTATAGAACAAGTAGACACATTACAGGTCAGTAGCAGAAATAACCTCAGTGGGAGGAGCGGCATCATGCTACATCAGGGACCAGAACAAAACCACACCACAGACATCCACAGTCCAGTTCCACCTTTACCAGTACATGTCAGTAACTCTCCACGCTGCACTTTCAAACCTTCCTGCACTGTGATCACTTAATATAACCTTTAAAATAGCCGTCCTACATAGATTCAGATACAGTTTTACTACGTTTAAGTCACACCAACATGGTGAGCTTAAACATTTAGGATCAAATATAATCATATAGCAAACTGTATGAGCCCGTCTCAGCTGCTTACCCGATTGGGTGTCCCAGAGACACGGCTCCGCCGTTGACATTGACTTTTGCAGGGTCGATATCCAGCATCTTAATGTTGGCCAGCACGACCACACTGAAAGCTTCGTTGATCTCCCACATGGTTATATCTTCCTTCTTCAGCCCAGCTGCGCTCAGCACCTGACACACAAAAGAAGTGTTAAAATATTACAACAGGATTAAACCCCAGAGGACTCATCATACTCACTTTTGGTGCAGCATATGCAGGAGCTATGGGGAAGTCAATGGGTGCAACTGCAGCATCAGCAAAAGCTAGGTTAAAATAAGGAGGGGAAGATGAACAAAATTACTTATAAATGTAAAATAAATATGATCCAGGACAGTAAGTGAGGCTATAAACGCATGTCTGTGTGAGGCTTACAAATAATCCTGGCCAGAGGTGTGATGTTTAATCTCTTTGCTGCATCCGCCGTCATTAAAACCAGCGCAGCGGCTCCATCGTTCAGTGTGCTGGCGTTGGCTGCAGTCACCGTGCCTAAAAGTCACATTATAACCAAAAGAAAGGAACATTTAAAACATAACTAACCATCTGGGACTCCTATAGGTCTGCAGCTTTTAGATGCAACCTTTGCTTAACACAGCTGGAGCAGATGAACGGCTCCTTACCGCAGAGCTGGAGGACATGCTGAGGAGGAAATTCAGATATTTGATTCAGATGTTGGAGAAGGTATGCATCTAAAAGCTGCAGGACCGGATCAAGGACATGTGCTGCAAGTCTGCAAGTTCATCTCAGACATTATTGTTCAAATGGTAACAAATATAAATTCACCCTGAAATAATGAGCAGAAATGTATTTAATAGCCCTTTTTTTAAAGAAAATAATTTGTATGCAGGTAAAAAGTGACTAAATCATTTAAATAAATAAAAAAGGGGGAGAGGAAAAATATAGGTGCTTGTTTTTGCTCTTTTATTTTTACCTTTTTCTTTCTGGAACACCGTCTTCAGTTTCGGGACTTTGCTGAAATCGACCCGCCTCCACTCCTCATCCTCAGACACCACCACATCAGGCTTCCCTGTGAAACCACAACACCTTCAGCTGTGCTCTGGGAATCCTTCACGACCTCCCCATGTTCCCGTACCTCTCTGAGGAATGCTAACCGGTACGATCTCTCTGGCCAGCACTCCAGACTCGTGTGCCGCTTTGCTGCGAGTGTACGAGCTGATGGCGTAGGCGTCCTGCTCCTCTCGGGTGATGTTTTGAGTCTTTGCAGTGTTCTCTGCACAGTTGCCCTGTGAAATACAAAACAAACCCTTTCATGAACCCGTTGTAGAAAAGAAGGTTTAGCATTTCCTACAAATTAACTCAAAGGCGACGGGTACCATGTGAAATTTGTTGTAGACATCAGTGAGCCCATCCTTGACAATCAAGTCGTCAATCCTCACCCCTCCATAGGATGGAGTCTCTCTGGCCATCACATAAGGTACATTAGACATGCTCTCCATGCCTCCTGCCACCATCACATCCTAAAGAGACACAAAGTCATAAAAAAAAAGACTACAAACCACGTCCACACACACGTCCATCTAAATCAGGGTGTCCAAAATCCGTCCTCAATGGCCGCCGTCATGCAGGTTTGATGTTTAGACTCAAATTAAATAGATGCAACAGCCTGTGAATTAATCATTCGAATTATTAATGATTAAATTGAGTGATGTGTTGGAGCAGGGACACAATCTGTAGGACTGGATCAGGACACCCCTCATTTACACGTCTCCATGTTTCAGACTTGTTGCTGCAGACTATGTGGAATTAAAAGGGGGAGGTAGCCTGATCTATGAAAAACCAGCTAGAGCGTCCTGGCCGTTAAAAGCAAACATACAGGGAAAACAATGGGAGCAAAGAGTAGAATAAGGTAAAGTTAAACCCCCTGATGAGGGGATGTGTAGCTACAGCATATGCATGAATTATAATCTGTGTACACATAAGGCTGAATCACAATTATAGCTTATATTCTTTGCCTTATAAATTCTGTCTAACATCTCTGTATCTGTGATTAACTGCAGACCTGAAAGGAAGAATAAACAGTAATGGCAGCCTGTCTAGTGGCCTTACCTGGTGTCCACACATTAGGCTCTGTGCTGCCAACATGATGGACTTCATGCCAGAGGCACAGACTTTATTGACGGTGGTTGCTGGAGTGCTCAGACTCAAACCTGGTGATACAGTCAGAAGCATTTCATTATCTGCACTGAAATATAACTGAATGCAGAAATCACTATGAAACCTTTCCAACCTACTTGTACCGATTACTGAGGAGATAATAACAAAAGATGAATCCTCCTCTTTAAAAAGTGGGAAATGCCAGCTGCAAGAGGTCAAACATACCAGCACTAAGCAAAGCTTGCCTTGTGGGAGCCTGTCCTTCTCCTGCCTGAAGCACATTCCCCATATAGACTTCTTTCACCTCCTCAGGAGCAATTCCTAAACTCAAAAAGCAAAAGTAAGTTCTAAAAACACAGATATATGACATTAGTCTACCAGAGCTTGCAGGCGATTTCATGTGGACGGTGAATTAAACTTTAAAACAGACAGATATATACATGAGAAATATGTAAACACACCTGCTTGGTCTATGGCGCCTTTGATGGCAATGGAGCCCAGTTTGGTGGTTGGAACTGCTGCCAGGGAGCCTTTGAAGGATCCCATTGGAGTCCGGACTGCACTCACGATGACGACTTCCTGCAAACATGTAAACAGTCTGCACATAAAGAGTTTGATATTATCACTACAGCTGTGACTATTCCAGTTTGTGGACTTACATTCAGAGAAGGGCGGGATGTGTAGGTTCTGGAAAGGTACTTGTGAGCCTGCAGTAAAGAAAAGTAGGTTTCTCTCATTTTAAGTCAAAATGAAGCTGTGACATTTCAGAATAAATGGATTGAGTTTCATGTCAAACTAAAACAAGTCACAAAACTGACTGTGGAGATTTTTTTTAACCTAATAATTTAGAAGAAACAAAAGCTGTGGAGAGTTATTCATAAAACCTTGTGAGCTTTAAGCTCTGTTAGCAAGGTGTTCATATGTATATCTGTTCATATTGCTGGGCTGTTTCGAGTTTCATTTCTAGAAAGATTATACAAGAAAATCTAAAGAAAAACTGCTGCAATAATTTAATCTGTTAGACCAATATGTTTCCTTTGGCAAGGACACTTCTAACACTAAATAACGAGCAAAGCTGCTTTACGGCCTTGTGTTGACAGACTGCTGCTAAAACTAGCATTCATTTGCAATTAAATTATATATTATACGAATTCAAATAACCTTTTTCCAACACTTTAACTTACCAGACGTTTACAGATTTGAGCGTGCATGTTTAAAAGTCCACTGGATGACATATTGGACTGGGAAACAGGACTCACAAGCAATGCTAACTTCACCTTCAGTCATGCAACGGATAAATACGCCGTCCAATCAAAATAGGAGGTGTGTCCGGACAACGTCATCACTAGTGATGCATTATGGGTTTTGTAGTTATATGTTAGTTTTTACGCTTTTCCTTCTAATAGTGCCTTCCCAAATCAGGAATAATGACGTACTTTGTGGGTGATTAAAGTATGAACTGAATAGGGGTGAATTTACTATTAGTTAACGTCTCAGATAGCAGACTTATTGTCTCGTGTGACCCAGGTGTCCATTGTTGGCTTGTATGTGTATGCAAGTTTGTGGGACAGATCCATCTATCCATCCATTTTCTACCGCTTAGTCCCTATGCGGGCCGGGGTCGCGCGCGGGGGCTTGTGGGACAGATATGGCCCAAATATGAGCAACTAAACTGAATAAAGGCTATAGCAATTTCTTGTGGGTTGCATTTAGAGCATTATTACCTTGACCTAACTACACGTCACATCCTGCTATTTCTGTGTTCATTTTTCTGATTTTAAATCCCAGATGGCAAATCTGACGTCTTCAAACAGATGTTTTCATGAGGTGGACCATTTCCATTCATTTTGACAAGATTTTGCCCAAATGAAGGACCCATCCTGACTTACAGTGTTAATACTGAAAACTGACAAAAGAAACTTGCAAACTTTAACTTTAATGTTTTTTTTAACCTTGTAAAGTGCAGATACAAAACTATTTAAGAGTAATAGCCAGTCAAGACATTTTCAGTCAGTTTATTGAACAACCTCGCATTATGCAATGTAGGCTATGCTATTTTAACCACAGTCAGTCCATTAAAACATCATTAAACTGTGTGGAAACATGTGGAAACTGTTCTTAAACAAGCAGGTTTTGAGTGATTTAATGCACTTCTCTAGATTTGCTTTTGTTTTCCTGTAAGATTATATTGAGAGTATATAGGATACATTAGTTTGTGAGCCCACTGGGGTAAATATCTATGTGCACAAAGCTGCCTCTTTGTTTCTTTAACAATCCATCCATGCATAGTTTAACAAAGTGCGATATGCTCTTCTTCTGCGGTAGTCGTATTCTGTCTGCATGGATCCAGATGAAAAGTACAGGTAACCTTAAACAGACATAAATATCACCGACATCATCTCAAAGAACAACAATATAAATTTTAGAGGGAGTATTCTTTAACAGAGAGCTTACCTCTGTTCTCAAAAACAGCATCCACTTGGTTACCAATCCCAGGGAACCCACTATGAATGGACTTTGGGTATCCAACCTCCATCCTACCCCTCCTTTCGCTGTAGCTGCAGATCCCATGAGAACAAAGGTTTTACACAACACATCTGTTCATGTCAGTACAATCATTTCGTTTGCCACTTATACACACCTCCAGTATCTGTTGTTCACAAAGAACAGAGTTCTGCCTGTAAGCCATATGTGAACAGCGGCATCTACCTTAGTGACCGATGCAGGGAAGCCAAAGTCACTGAGCGGTTTGGGGTAACCACGCAGGATGGTGTTACCGCTGACTTTCCAGTAACGATTCCCTGTCACGTTAAACATGTAAACTTGTGTTCATTTTTGTAACATTCAATCACCTTTTCTAAATGATCACATTTGTACCTTCAAAGAAAATGACAGTATTGTGTTTCTCATAAGCTGCATCGACTTTTCTGATTCCAGGCCAGACAGATTGAATTTTATGCATACTGATGCCATCCCAGATGCTGCTTCGCCTCCAGAAGTACCTGATAAGGAACAATAAATTGTCCCATGAGGCATAAAATATTCAAATGTCAAACTCACCACTCCACAATCCAATATTTTCTTTCTTTAACTGAAACGATTCAACAGATTTTACCCATCTTTGAAGAAGTAAAGTCTCCTTCTTATTGAGGTTACAGCATCAAACACTAAGTTTCTGTTGCACCTCTCTGGAACAGGTTCTGAGGTGGGTTCAGAGTTTGGGCGAGGGTTTTTGGTAGGCTCTGGGTTTGGGTTAGGTTGATCTGATGATGTTCTGACGCCTATATATAGAAATGGCAGTAGAATTTCATTTGGTAGTTTTGTCACCACTTCATTGATCTTTGCTCTTTTTTATGAATATAATGAAGCAGTTCAATGTCTATTACTCACCATAAAGCGCTTGGATTCCCTCTCTGTCATCATATGGTAGCTTGTACCCCTCTGTGTTCACATACGTGTAGGTGGGATGCATTAGGGCTGTCTGGACCTGGGAGTGAGCTAATCCCAGTGCATGTCCAAGCTCGTGGGCTGCTACGAGGAACAGGTTGGATCCTAAATATACATACAATTAAAGTTATTCTGGATGTATAAGAAATGAAAAAAAGAAAACTGGCTTTAGGATTGATGCCCAAAACTCAGCATTTTGATTATCCATCTCTCCAGTTTGAGTCAGAAATGATCACATATGGAGACTAAGTTTGAGCTGCAATGTGATTCTGGAAAAAAATTCTTTATTTACTTTTTCTACTATGTGAGTATTTCCATCATTACCACCATTACTTTGATTACCATGAGGGAATTTAGCTGATGACACCATCATGTATCTGAGTGTCATGATGGTGACCTCTGCAGGTCAAAATGAGGTAAAACAGAAGGGAGAAAATATGCAACCTCGTGTGATCATGACAGAAATGTGTAAAACTGTAAAAACAGCATCCAGGTGTATTTTAACCATAATCATCATCATTTCTGACCCAATCAAAGCTGATTTGGTTTTATGCTCACATTATAAAGTAATAAGTTACTGATCTTGAACATGTACAATAAAATGCTGTATGCAGCATGTAAATATGTGACTTATTAAAGAAAACACTGGGAAAATGCTTAATATATTAATGTCCATTTCTTGCTTCTTTGTCATTTGAGCTGTTCAAGAGTACAAACAAATGATCTTTAGTACATGGTTGCTTAATTTAGATCACTGTTTCTCAAATGGGGGTACGCGTACCCCAGGGGGTACTTCAAGGCATCCCAGGGGGTACGTGAAATTTTAAAAAACATATAACTTTTAAATATTTGCTTTAAGATTTAAATAAAATCATATAAATATATTATATAAAAATTTATTTTATTAATATTAATTTAATTTTGAACAGAGTTGTATGAAATTACATTAAGTCATTAGGATCTGTACGAATCAGTTAGGAAATATTTTCTTTTGATGTTCAAATGTTCATTTAGAATTTATGCACGCATTTACAGTACATAGTTATATAAGAAAACACTTACAATTGCCATTGTTTTGCATGGTTAAAGCTTAATAAACCAAACACAAATAATAAAGTGCTGTATTTATTTTGTTTTTTCTCAACCAAAAATACTTTTCGGTGGTCGGGGGTACTTGGCTGGGAAAATATTTTTCATGGGGTACTGTGCTGCAAAAAGGTTGAGAACCACTGATTTAGATGACTTGTCATATACACATAGGATACACTGGGAAAAGCTCCCGCGACCCTGAACTGGAATAAGCGGCACAGATAATAGATAATAGAATATAGAATAGAATAGATAATAGAAACAAGACTCCTGCATCAAACCCAGTCATCTTCATTTTTATGCCATTGGGTCGACATGATTTGTGTTTAGCATTGTTAGATTATGTCAGTTTTAAATACAAACACCGACTGCCAGGTTGAATTTTGTTTCAGATTTGATGATTGCATGGTTAGAAACGTGCTCTCCATTCAGAGATCTCCACACCTGCTGAGGTAAGAGTCCAGTTTTCATCTTCATCAAAGTGGGTGTCGCCTCCATGGCCTTCTCCAGGGGAAAATGCATGCGCCAAGACCCCATTCTGCCCATCAAATGGAACAAAATCCCCATGGTCTGTTTTGGGAAAAGAGAAGTTGGTTAATGCACAGAACATATACTCAGAGGAGGAATTACAGAGCAGGGTCACCTCCAGCTTTGAACATTATTCTGATGTCAGCGGTGTCGCTGTCAGACTTTCTGAAATCCAAAGGGATGACATCACTGTAGAGTTTCAGAGCTTTGGCTATGGTATCATCTACAACACTTTGAGCCAAGTCCTGTGTGTAGTCTGTTATTCTGCAGCGGAGCGAGAGTAAAACACCAAATTAAAACTTCTACAGGAGATTTATTGTGTTTCTGTCAGCTGTCAGCTACCTGTAAGTGACCACAGTTTTGTCCCATTTAGGTCGGCCATCGAAGTAGCCATATCTGGCGATATCTGTGAAACCACAGCGAGGACGAGCCATCACCTCTACTGTGTTGGAGTCTAATTTGCCTGTCGCTTCAAGCCCAAAAAACTCCTGCATTTTTTTCAGAGTGTCTTCAAAAGAGTCCAGAGAGCTGCGCCAGACGGCGTTTGGAGCGCTGACGCCCACCTCAGAGAAAAACTGAGACAGGTAGTTCTGGATAAAGATAAAGAAACAAACACGATTAAATTGATATATTTGCTTGGTGTTTATCCAGTTCCACCCTGCAATGTTTGTATTTATCCTTTGTACTTTGCAGTAATGCTGATCCACTGAGTAAATATGAGATTTTACTGATATAAAACTTGTGATTTACACCTTCAGTAAATCCCCCTGGGAATGTATCCAGCACAATCCTGTCCTATTTGCCTTTAAGAGCGCCTTAATGCGCTAAAGATCAGCGGACCACCATCTGAGCTTGTTTTTACTCCTCCAAACACAAAATTCTCCCTGAGAATAAAAACACTTGCTGTTGTTCTTATTTTGTCCATTTTAAGTGTTTCCAGAAAGGAGCATAGGAGCCCTTTATCACTTTCCAATAGTGTTTTATTCTGAGTTTTGAGTTACAGTTATTGTAAAAGGCTAAACAGATCAAATCCGATTAACTGATTTATTACTGATTAATTGACTGATTGATATCTTGTGTCATTTGAAGTCAAAACTAAATGAGAATACATGTGAAAAGAGGAATCCTGTTCTGAATCCTGATCTTAATGCAGAATTCACACATTATCTCGTCCACTGCTTGTGTGTGGGGGGTAACGTCCGTCTGTCCACAATTTAACATTTTAATACTAAAATATTGATATTTTCACACTCGTCAGAATGATTTGGGAAGATTCGCTCATATTTATACCACAACTCTGCACTGGATAAGGTGCATTTATACACAGGATGATATATACTATGTGATTAAATTGTGATCTCGTTATAAACAAAGGACTATTATAAGGACATGAAACAGCCACAGTAAAAAAGCATAGCAGCACCTGCTCTAACTGGACTCACAGCAGTCTGACCAGCATCCTGTTTTTTGCTTTCATGCTCATGTTTTTCTTACGAATTAAATTAAAGACATACTGTGAATCTGTGTGACAGCTGGAGAGTGTTAAACACTCAATATTGGTGATAAAACTAACAAAAAACAGATCAAACCTGATTATTTGAAAGCAGATTTTCTTACTAAGCGATGTGTTTGTGCTGCATTGATAAAGGCAGTAAATTGAGTAAAACTAGAACTTTGCTGTTCTTGCAGAACAGCTGGGTGAATGCCTTTTACGCTGAAATGGTTGAACTGTAATAATGAAGAAAGTTTAAATGGTTATAAAGCAGAATTTGTGAAAATGTAAAAGCATAAACTAATACTTCAATCTAATGAAAAAGGTTGAAAGTTTAGCACAACAGCAGAATAGAGGCAAAAAGGATTGAAACCTGCTTGTTGAACAATTTGGTGAAAGTAGTATGAACCTTAAGTCATTGGTAAAAGTATTTGAGTGAAATCTTAGCAAGTTGAACTGAAATGAGTAAAACACAAGCGTAACAAGCCTTGAAAGCCTAAAATCTGGACTGTATAGAGTGAAATCTGTTGTAAATGGTGTAAGGTTTAACCTAAGTGAGCATTAAAAGGGGGGAAACAGGTGGAAACATCTTTGCTCAACCTTCAGTTGAAATCAGTAAAAAGCTTAAGTCATGAGGAAAAACCATTAAAGAGGAAAAACTTGTTTAAATATGAGCAAAAAGGATGAAGCATAAAGTAAAATGAGTGAAACAAAGTGATATAGCAGAAGTGTTGAAGGCGTAATATCAGGTCTAGATGTAGTAAAAATCAGTGTAAGTTTAACTAAACAGAGCAAAAATAAGTTTAAAATAGCTGAAATGTGCTTTTTGAACTTTAGCAGAAAACATAATAAAGCAAAAATATTTAGTAAAACTGTATGAAAATGTAGTGTAATGTACACAATGTAAAGATTTTAAGCCGCACTTTACTTCACTAACAAACTGTTGATTAAAAATGGACACATTTTTAAATTTCCACAAGTCTAGTTTAATCTTATAATATAAATCACCAAATCCGTACTGAAATCCTGCCTCACTGGTCTGAATAAGTTTCAATTTCCTTATTTTCTAATAATAATTTATTTATGTAGTCTTAAAGCGATTTTACTGAGCCTTCTCATTCAGCAGAAATCACAGTCATTTTAACAGACAGCAAATCAGAGAGCATAAAACATGTTTACTACAAAGTTGAACTGTGGATCTGTGTTGTGCCTGACATGCAACATTTATGTTAATGATCTATCTGCAAATACAAAACAAGCCAGAAGTTCTCTGCAATGCAAGTCTAAACCAGTATCCCTACTGGAATGCAAGCTTTGTAACACGATGCACAGGTTTAGCTGATTATCAAAGGTTTTGCAAATAACATTTTGTATTTCTTATACAACAGATGAGGATTTATAATGATGCTTATGATAATCAACCAAAAAAACAGGTTAAAGATGCTGATTATTTGTGTTTACCTGGGCTTTGGAAAGCTCCTCTAGGCTGGGTGCAGTGGTGGGCGCAGCTCCACAGACCGCTACAATCACCACCATCACCACAGTTTTGGCCGCCAGTGCAGATCCCATTTTTCCTCTTTTTTTTTGTACTTTCTTTCAGTAAAGAAGAAATACCTCTATGTGCTTGGTGTATCAGCTGCTCCGGAGCTGATCCATAGCAAATGTTGCATGATTGAGCAATAAAACATTCCTGCAAATGTTTGAACAGGCCCATTAGGAAAAGCAGGAGGGAGATCACAGCAGGACTTTGGGGATGAGGATCGATCAGCTGCATGCAAAGAAGAGAGAAGAAAGCAAAACACAATGCAACGTTTCCTCAATGAAAAGCCCAGAATACCTGCAATAAAACAAGCTTGTTGCTTGCATAGTGGGACACAGATTTTTATTTCAACATCTTTAAAATCTACAAGGAAAGACTAAATGTTGGATATTGTGTAAAATTCTCTGGAATGAAACTGAATAAACAATATCTCTGTTTGCATTCTTCTACATGCCAGATCAGAGGAGCATCAGTGTGCTGCTTATAAAGACCCACTCAGCTGATTTTGGCAGTATATTAAAAGTTAGAGAGATGCACTGGAACCCTTAAGAAAATACCAGAAAAACAAACTCTGTCTCTTTTAATGATGATTAAAAGATATTTTAAAATTAAATTTCCATGGATTCCTGCTGAATTATTCTAAAAAACTGAATCCTTAATAACGTTGCAGAGAGTTTGACCTGTAAATGGGTTCTTGCTGCCGGCACATTTAATAGTTTTTTTTTAAGCTTTTAAGAGATTTTAAGATTTTAAAGTGGTTTTTCCTCCTGCTGCATGTTTGGAGTTAAAATAAACATTTTTATAAAATATTCACTGTCACTCTGTGGAGACAGAGGAGCAAAGAAATTTGCATGACTGGGCAATAAAACATTCCTGCAAGTGTTTGAACAGGCCCATTCAGAACAACAGGGGGGAGAGATAACAACTGCACAGTGGGGAGGGGGTGAGGGGGTTTGGTTGGGGGGGAGAATAGGAGGTGAACTGAGTGCAGAAGCAGCATGGAGCTGCAAGGATGCATGTGGGCCAGAACTGAACCAAATGCATCATCAGAAGAAAACATCTTTCCTGACAATTGTTCGCTTAGAAGCTGGAGCAAGCACTGTTCAGACCTCCCTCCCAGCCGGGGCTCAAACCTGCAACCTGTTTGCTGCAAGGCCACTAACTGCACCACCAGAAGAGATGTTGCTTCTTAATCTAAATCTCTACATTTACATATAAAAAAATATGTAAACTTAATATCTATAACCATTACCTACTTCAACTTTAATAAAAAAAAAAGAAAATAACATTTGACAACTTGGGAAAAGGAGATTCTTAAGTGATAAAAGGAGATATATGATGGTTTTAAATCCTTCCTTTTAACCATGTAAATGATTAATTTATTGTCTGTATAAAGTAGAACAGCAATGCTTTGGTCTGAATTCCTGCTTATTCTCTCTCCATACACACCTTATAACCCTGTTCTGAGGTGCATCTTCAAAGCGAACCATATTGGTGCCGTCTCTTTAAATGTGAATGAGGCATGTTAAGCCCCGCCCCCCATCCAGGTCACAGGAACTCTACCCTGTTCCACCATGTTTGTAGCTTAATAGCAGCGATACGCTAATCTCCCGGCAGAGAAACATTTAATTGGTGAGTTTACTGTAAATGTCAACGTATCAGATTCACCACATTGATTACCTGGAAGTCCACAACCTTATTTGGCAGCAAATACTGTGATGTAATAGATAAAAAACATAATAGAGAAAATTAAACAGACTGAAAAATATGACCATAAAGAATATAAAGATATATGTGCAGCATTAGGAGGGAATACATTTATATTTTCTGCAGGTAAAAGTGATAGGGCTACAAAAAGTGCATTCTGCATAATATGTCCCCTTTAAAAGTTTAAACTTAAGTTCTGTCCTAAGTTCAGAATATAAGCGTTCTTGCCCAATTTGAGGGGTGCTGAAGTACCTCTAAATTGAATCACAGCATCCCTAAAATTGGAGAGATTTGTAGTTTTTTCTTTCATTTATTTTGACTGTTTATATTTTTTAAATGGAAAATAGTCAAAACCACACAGGATTTGGCTGAAAAGTATGTTTTTTGCAATATAAATAACAACAATCCTTCAACCTAAAAAATGGCTTGATCCAGGATGGTGTGCAGTAAAAAGCACGCCTCGCAAGGAGCACAGTAACTGCATCTTGCCATGGATGACATGTAATCATGATTACCATTAAGAACTTACCAAAAGTCTGTACTACCCTGCTGAGAAATAGATCATCTTTTGGTTTTGACTGGTTTTGCTGTCAAAGGGAACTCTTTTTCACACGGTGTCTTCTACCAAGTTATTGGTCTTCCAAAACTTTCTGCACCTAGCAGCTACACAGCTGTAAACACCTTTTTTTTAGTGACATGCAATCATGTACAAGTGAGTTCGACACATTAGTGCAACCTTTTAGTTATTTTTTAAGTGCCTGCTTCTTTGGTGGTTAAAATAAAAATTCCATTTCAGAGCAAAGCTCTATAAATTCACACAACTGGCTGCATAATTTCATAATTTAGACAGACAGAAAGTTAAATGTTGTCAATGACAATGTGTAATAAACACATAAAACACTAGAGGGCAGTGTGAGAGGAAACATTGAAACTTGTGAACATTTCTTCACCAAAGTCAGCTTCATTTTATTTATTTATTTATTTATTTATTTTATAACGTGGTATACAAAGTGGTTATTATAATTATTTGAATATTGACATATTTTTTTGTTTTAAATATTAGGTAATTATTAGTCATGGAAATTATTTAAAATATTGTATTTATGAAAAGAACCAAGTGAAACTCTGGTAACCTGCAATCTGAAGCAAATAGAAATAATCTACTTATTTATAAGTACTTTTTCATGTTGGAAAAACACAGATTACTTTAATTTTTTTCTTTCTTTTTTTTTGCACACTTAAAGATTATTACTGACTGAGCTGAATTTTATCCTGATGACATTGTTTGTTTGTATTTCTGTTAAAATAATACAAAGGAACTGAAATGTAGACAGAATTTAAAAATCAGACTTTATTTACAAAATTCAGTTGGTTTACAAAAAAGTAACTTGCTGAAAAAAGTAGTATGATTAAAATAATTAAATTTATAATTGATATATTAATAATCAGGTCACTGGTGCAGCTGGTACATTCATACAAAATGTTGTTAAATAATTTAATTTTCAAACTAAACTGGCCTAAAAGTTAGTGCAACGCAGGAAGTAGCTGTTTCTCAGCACACGGTACAACGTCCTGGTCCTCAGGTCGTACTCAAACATGCGGGGTCCACAGTAGATGTAAGTAAAACCTGCAGAAGAGACATGCTACATGTTAGAACTGCAGAAGAGTCTGAGCTCATCTAAATTACTGCATCAACACCAGAAGCACCCTCTGTTGGGAAAAAGTGAAACCTGTGCAAATGGGTCAGAAGTAGCAGTTCCCCCCCCCTCATCCACTAGAGGCTCCAAAACAAAGCACATCCCCATAAACTTATGTTTAAAACACCAACTTCACACAGAAATAAACATGTTTACAGGCTGGTACATTAAACATGTTTGGGTTTAATAGGTTGAGTTTCTTTCAAGAGATTCACAATCTTTCTCTGCTTTTGGAAACTTCAACCTCTTTTGCAGTATTGTAGTGAATCTTTTGAGTTACTTGTGTTCAGGAGCTTGGCTCTGCCAAACAAATTGGGATAATATGTTTGTGGTTTCCAAAAGAGAAGTGCAAAAAATGAAAATGGTTAGCTTAGCTTAACGCAAACACACAGAAGGTTCAGTTTAACAAAACTTCTGATTTCTTGCTCCATGTCTGCAGCTTCATTTGCTGAATCTTTATGTTTATATATTCAGCTACTTCTTCTGCACTTGCCATGACTTCCTGGAGAGTTTGACATGTGATTTTCAGACAACTAGCTTCCAGAGACCCCTGGGAGTCATGACTCAGAAACAGGGAGTTGTTCAAATGTTTTGCCTTTTTACACAGGTGTGTTTTGAAGAAGCAAGTTGTCAGATTATTGTCTCATTGCAGTTGTGTTGGGCGAACAGCTCCCCCGTTTCTCATCATTAAGCTTGTTAAGCTAGCTTCACATTGGATGCTTAAAAACAAACAGGGCAGGAATTTATATTTTTAAAATGAGAAGTGAAGCCTTAAAATGGACCAAAATTCAACTAAAGTAAAATCTTTCAAGCATCTAATTATCATTGGCCACTTATCTGGAAATCCTGAGACATTCAAAAACCAGCTTGGAGATATAATCGCTCCAGTGTATCCTGGGCCCTCCCAACGGTTGCCTCCTACAGGGACCTGCCTGGAACATCTCACCAGAGAGGGTCCAGGAGGCATCCTAACCAGATGCCCGACCACCTCATCTGGCTTTAGTCCACTTGTATAAAAAATCCATTCACCAGCATCCATTCATACCAGCAGTCACTGCTCCTCACCTCTGTACTGGAAAGCTGCTGTCACCTGGCCAGTCAGGTCTGGAAAAATTTGATCCACTCTTTTGGGGAATCCATGGTCCACAGTCTTAGTGGCCTCGTCAAAACTGAGGAATACAAACATTTACACATCACAACACACACACACACACACACACACACACACATATATATATATACACACATTTATTCTGAAAATACAAGCTAATACTTCTTCAACATACCTGAAGTAATAATCACCGACAAAGAAAAGGGTTTTCCCCGATTCCACGTCATGCAGGGCAGCGTCGACTCTCTTCACAACCCTCGGCAGACCAAAGGCAGAAAGCCTTTTTGGATAGCCTTGCACAGGCTGGTAGCCAGTAAAAGCCCACACTTGATGACCTGCAGGATTCAGATTTAGCAACATATGAAATTAATTGGAGTCAATACTTTGGCTGCAAATGGAGGATAAATACCTTTGAATAAAAAGACTCTGTCTTGGCTCTCATAAGCAGCATCAATGTGTTCAGGAGCACTTGGCCAGAAGCTTGTGATGTGTCTTTGCTGAGGTGTTGTGCTCTGAAGGTTGCTACGCCAAAACAAGCTGAGAACAAAAAGAACGAGACACAAACCCATTTAGATTTCAGTTTCCGAATTCAGAGATTAGTAGTCCGGCGTCTGAGATACCTGTCCTTAAAGAAGAGCATCTCTCCTCGCAAGGTAGTGACAGCATCCAGTACCATAGTGGAATCGCAGGCATTGGGAGTAGTGGGAGGCTGTGGATCTTCTACATTTGTGCTTGAGCCTTGATGAAAACAAGAGTAATATAAAGAAATTCTTGGATTTTGTGGAGTAAAGCAGCTGAATAACACCAGTGATTGTGCAAGACTTGTCTACTGTCAATGATTTGGGACAAACCATAGAGGGATTGGATGCCTTTGACGTCATCTTGGGGAAGAACGAAGGTATCAGGGTTTCTGTACGAGTACAAAGGGTACATGAGGGCACCTGGATCATCTGAGTGAGACAGGCCCAGAGAGTGGCCGAACTCATGGGCAGCAACCATGAAAAGGACGAAGCCTGAAGGAGAAAACACAGAACTAAGGCTCAACATACCTCAGTGTTCTGTAAAATAACAACTTCTAAAGTGTCAATAATAAACTCACCTCTGTTTGAACGGAAGGTGAAGAATTCATCATCATCAAAGTGAGCATCTCCTCCAATGCCAAATGAAGGAGCAAAGGCATGAGCGAGAGTACCGCCAGGACCGTCAAAAGGGTAGTAATCACCATGTGCTGTTAGCAAAACAGCTTATTGTTAGATTTAGATCCCAGATTTTGGAAATGAAACTCTCTCCTCTGCGTGTATTTAAGTTCACTGTATTTTCATGCACACAGCGACACAGTTAGAGCCATAAGCTGACTTTAACTTAGCATTAAATTTATGGACAAAATATTCACACCATAGTCTATGACAACATGTTATTTTTCTCAATAAATAACCAATAAAAACAAAAGTACCCAGTTGTCACCACCTTCCAGGGAGGTAAACACAACGAAGGTGTACGCTGCATGCGCTGACCTGTCACTAGTGGAATGACTGTGTGTTTGTTGTGTGAAGTATACTAGACATACAGTTGTTAGGAGGTAAACAACACTCAAACATGCACTAAAGTACGCAAAGCAGAGATAAAAGCCAGCTGTCAGAGAAAAGCTGCAGAGCTTCAGTTAAGCCTGGATAATACAGGTCTGTGTGATTCTGTTCAATCAACACCTGATGAAAATCCCTACCACAACCCCACATTTCTACTCATTTTTTATTCCTTTTAGAAACAAATTCCTGATATAAGTCTTTAACTTTGGCTTTTTCCATGCTTTATTTTTATGTTGGGACTTTTATTTCTTGCTCTGGTCCTGAAATTACTCTTTACTCACTCTGGCGACCGAAGGAGATCATGATGTCGACTGTGCCGCTGGACATTCTTGTGAACGTCAGAGGAGTGACTTTGGCCCAAACCTGCAGAGCTTTGCTAATGGAGTCATCCACCTCTGCCGCAGACATATCAGGCGTGTAGTTCTCTATCCTGCATTGTAGAAAGTATGTTTAACACGTTGGATGTATAAGGATACGTTAGGGAGGGTGTGTGGGTGGGGACGACTGGGTGTGTTTGGGGGGGATGGGGAAGTGTGTGTTTGGGTATGGGTGAGAGTGTGTGGAGAGAAGGATGGCAAAGTGAATGTGGATG
>JBAMIG010000016.1:749071-762540 GCA_037177335.1 Kiunga ballochi | reverse complement strand
GCGGTGCGCTGGGGTGTGGACCGGCCTCCGTGGGGTGGCGGTCTGGGGGCTCTGGCCCCTCGCTGGTGCTGGTTGGCCGCTCCTATGGGGGTGGGGGGGTCGCTTTCGGGTACTCAGTGCCCTGGGCCGGCGCTCTGCCTGCCCTGGGCAACCGGTGCCCGGTGGGGTCGGCGGCTCCTGGCCTGGGCCTGCTGGGGCCCGTTCCCCTTGACTGCGGAGGGACCTGGCTGGGACCTCCTCTCACCGCCTCCTGGGCGGTTGCTGGGCTTGCGGGTGGGGTAGCCGGGGTCCTTGTTCAGGGATGACTGATGGTTGTCCTGATCTCGGGGGATCCGGGCCTGCCTCTGACCTTTGGATGGTAGGGGTCACCTTGGCATGCTCACCTTTCTGGAAGCACCTTTCACCCCGTACGTTCTCCATGATCTCACTGTCACTGAGCTGTTCTTTAGGATGAATATGTTTGCTTGTTTATTTCTGATGTAGGTAGTACTGTTAGATCATCAACCCCCTTGCGAAGCCCTGTAAGATTAATGATGTTTTCTGTGCAGGTGTGCGGATGAAATAACGTTCGATTGGATGGCAGTTCCTTTTTAAGGTGTCTTTCTCTTTGAGTTTCTCTTTTTTTTCTCTCTTCACTCTCTTTCTGTCCTCTTTTCTTTTCCGGTCGAGTCCAGCAAAATATGTAAATCATGCGGAACAAATATTAATCCTAATTAAATCATCATTCTGCCTGCTCAGATGCTGGACAAGACGCGTAAAAAAAAAAAAAAAAAAGTATGTTTAACACGTCACTCTGTGGATTTTTTAAGGACATTTTTTGGGAATAATCCCTCTTTAGGTCATTCACCTGTATGTGAGGCTGTTTTTCCCCCACTTGAGGTTGTTTCCAAAAGTAGAGAAACGAGCCAGCTGGTTGTCTGGAACACCACACCGAGGCTTCTTCATCATCTGCAGGGTTTCAGCATCAAGACTTCCAGTAATCTGGAGGCCGTAGAACCGCTGCATCTCACTCATCTTCCTGGTGATGGGGCTGAATCCTCGTCTGGAAGCAAGACCAGTCTGCTCTGTTAGATTGAAGAAATTCTTCAGGTACTTCTGCAAAAGGAGACAAAAAAAGGGAACAAATAAGTGATTTTTTTTGTTTTTACTTTGAAGTTGTGAATGAGCCGAGCAAGGTTAAACCAACTTCACCTCTGCAATGTCTTCATCATGCAGAGTAACTTGTGATACAGGAGCACAGCAAACTGTTGCAGCCAGGTTTAGGAGAACGCAGACGCTGAAAGACCTCATCCTTCCTGATGTTTGACCTGTGGGTCAGATGTTATATAGGCTGTGGAGTGGAAGGGCTCTATGGAGTGGGCGGGTGGAGCAATTATTGTCTTGTGCAGATGACTCATGGATGATGGCATTTACTGACAGGTAAAGAAAAATGCCCAAAACAAGTCTGTATGTAGCACAACATGACCGATGACCTTTCCGTATGGAAAGAGGAATTTGTTCCTGAGACAATAAGTGGATCAGATAAACAACCTGCAAGCTTTTCAGACCTTAGTGAAACACAGATAAGCATGGAATGTTTATTATTGTGGATAATTGGAATAATAATCCAGGTTTTAAAATGCTTCTATACTCCTTAAACAGGATTGTTTATTATTATTTATATTTTATATGATTATTATTATTATATAATAATACTACAGTAAAATTACTATAATTAACATTTTATTAAAAATAATACAAATTATTATTATTATTAATAATAATAATAATAATAATAATAATAATAATAATAATATGCCTTTATTTAGGTTTTGTGTTACATTCAGAGGTGAGAATTTCAAACATCTTTGCCGTCTCTTAGCTCTGCAGCCTGGAGGCCGCTGATTCTGCTGATAAAACTCTAATTTAGTATGTTTGCTCATCCGGACATGCTGGGTCATGTGCTGAGCCGAAACCGTTTCTGTCTAAACCGTGGGTCAACCTTTGTTTCCGTGACTGTGTCCCTGCACAGCTTTACTCATCAAATGAAACCTGGAACAGCCGGATTACAGTCATTAAACATAATCATTTAATAAAGTATGTCAAACCACATAGTGTGCATGTTTGCTACACTGTGCGCACTGTTTCGTAATGTTAGACAACATGCGGGGCTGAGCCATCTTTATTGTGTAACTTATGCCTGAGGCAGATTCATCAATACAAGTACAAAACACAAAATAAATTAAAGAAAAAATAGGGCCGTTTGGTGGAACACATTTTTATTTCTACTGTAAAGTTTTTACTATTCTTGTTATTTAAATCTGAGTTATCATGTATTTTTAGTGACTTACAAATCTACCTTAAAATTCATATTTCATTTATATTAAAAGAAATGATCATCCATAAATAAACAAAACAAGTAATTTACACAACTATTTATATTTATGTTTTGTTTTGTCAGTTTTTAATTTTTAGATTTAATTGAAGGTAAAATATTTGATTGTTTCTGTGAGCTGTTGTTAAACATTTTCAACACTTGCAGGATTTACATTAAATTATTTCTCTCTACATCATTTATTACATAACTAATCATTAATAAGCTGCTTTAATTAAAAATTACAAAAATACAATGAAAATAAAAATGACTACATTCAAAACATGTATAAATTAAAAACAAAAAGAAACAACATTTTTTATATTTAATCAAATTAGCTAAAAAAATTAACGTAAGTATTAATTTTCCATTTAATCTAAATGTATATGTTGAATAGCATTGCCACTATGATTAACATGTTTATTCAATTAATTTTTTTATATTTGTTTTTTTCTAAAAACAAATCTGACATTTCTCTCAAGAACTCTAAAAGAGAAACTCTAAAAGCAATAAAAAACTTAAACTAATTTATAAATAAACCGTGATTAACAGTGATTGTGGTTACAGCATTGTTCACAAACTAAACTTTTTCACATTTATCACATTGTCACACCACTGGATTACATAAAGTTTGCTGATTTAAACCTTTTTCTTTGTTTTTACACTTTCCCATTATTCATCCACAATCAGTTCATGACTGTACACATTGTGGCTGAGCGATCAGAAACAGGGAAACCCAAACACACCTCCACATTAGATCCTTTTCTCTGCCATAGAAACTACAAACACAACTTATATTTATCATCCCATATTCACTTCCTTCATTGGTTTTTTTAATTAGATATTAAGGTTATAATGCTCAATTAATAAGAAACTCTTAAACCGATGTAGAAATTGATATTGATTATCATGACTATGACTAATTGTCTAATCTGACTAATTATCGAGCTTTTCTGCAAATAAAAATTCATAGTTTCTGGTTGAGTTTGTGAAGCATCTGTCGTCCGATTAAAAGATCATCTAACTGATATCACACCACATATTATTCCAGATACGACTGTCATTCTGATCGAATGCAGCTAAAAGTGATTCATTTAACAAGCAGAGCTGTGGGATTGTGTACATAGGTACATAACTGCTAAAAAGCCTTTTCTGGATCTTTTTGTTTTCACACTACAAAATCAATCATTTGAAGAAAGTGTTGAAACCATGAGATCATATAAAAAGTTCTGCCTTTGTGTGCTGTAGTGATCTAAACGAATCAATACAGGCTTAAAAGTGATCAAAAATACAATTTTGTCTGTGTTTTCTATCCTGCACCAGGTCGGCCTATTACAGAAATAAACCTTACTTCCTGTATTGTGTTCCATCAGCTGCCATGGTGGTGCAGATTTACAGAACAGGGCTTGTTTAAAGATGCAGCATGTAGTGGAAAAGAAGCGTGACTTCCTGAACTGGCCTCGTTTCACTTTATTTATCTTTGGTCAAATGACAAATCCCTCACTGATATCATCTTTAAAAGCTTGATCATCAGAGCATGAGTCAGGAAACTTCTCCCACCTACTTGTTTTATTTTGGGAGCTAAAGCTCAAAAATCACAACCAGGCCTGGATGGAGGGAAGCTACACTGGCACAGAGAGGTGCTAATGACAAGCAAGACAGGTCATTAGGTGTAATTAATTTCAGATTGTACTCAAAGGCAATTATAGAAAATAAACATTGAGCTTATGATGGCTTGTGGATGCCTGCTGTCACAAACGAAGGTCTGTTTCTGACCTCTGGGTCAGAAACCTACTTGTAGAGCTAAAGTGCTATAATTTAGAAATTAAGTCACAGAAATCACCTAAAACATCCTTTTCCTGATATAAAACCTTTTAGAGAAGGCAATGACTACTTTTGATCTGAAATACACAACCAGTCAGTGGAAAGGTCCACCTGTGTTTTTCATTGTGGGGTTTTCAGTAAAATATGATGCATAAAAAATAGCTCTTTGTTCTGGTTATGTCTTCCCTCATCACCACCATGTGATGAGCTGTGCACCACCTTTATTTTTATACAGAAGTGATCAGATAATCTTTGCTTTTCATCATGCCTTGTTATCATTTGGGAGGTATTTTTATTGGGTTTGCTGTCATTCCTGATCTGGTTTTCAGACATTTTTTCTCTTCATCAACCCTTTTTCCTAAAAGTTTGCATGACCCGTGCACACCTCTGAATTTAATGTCTGCTTGGCTGAGCGTTGCATCTACTGAAAGCGTCACAGTACAATAAAGTCACAAGACATAGCATTACTATGAAATGTTTATTTATCTTTCTTAGTTGTTGGAAAGTCTGCTTATTTCCCTTTTAAATGGTGCTGCACATAAAAGGAAAATGCATGTGTGGGATGAGCAGCAGAGATGATTAGGACTTCTCGGGTAGCCTCTCATAAACCCTGCTCTGTGGGCGGTCAGCATAAGGTTGCAACTGCATTTATAATCTCCTCTTGATACTTCTCTTAACTGAGATGGCCTACATGGATGATAAACCCAGAGTGTGAGACATCTGCCAACACCCTCACTATACCTGCAGCAAAAGCTGCTGGTGAGTAAAGGTGCTGACAGTGAGGCCCCACAGTGGTGCAGAATAAGTTTAGTGGTGAGAGAAGATCGGCTGTTTTTTCCATTTTCCTCAGAAATATGACACAATTTAAGCTGGAAATAATTGTAGCTTTATCACATTAAGAATTGTTAAAATGATCCAATTAACACAGAAATTCTCTCATAAATCAGAATAATTATAAATTCCACTGACAGAGTGCAAAGCTGCCAAAACTATGGTGTCCTGTTCCGGTCCCCAACAGCCACAATCCTGCAGTTTTCACCTGTATGCTTGCTTCAACACACCTGACTTAAATGATCAATCACTGTGCAGACCTTCATTTGTTGTTGGATCCATTTAATGGCAGCCAGGTGTTGGAACAGGGATGGAAAACCAGTAGGACAGTGGTCACATTAGTGATCAAGGTGGTATTTGTTGCTTGTAATCCTTCCTGTCATCACTGCTGTTTTCTCAGGATGTAAGTGTTATAGTCATTTGTCTGAGCTGTGCTTTTACTCAGTTTTAGTTTAAATTAACATCCTGCCTTTCAGTTCTCTTTGTTAATCTAATCCTGGGTCTTACATCCATCCACCTGTGTTCAGCCCTTCAATCCAACATTTGATTGCGACCCTTTGTCCCTCTCTACATTAACTATGACATGGTGTAATTTATAACAGGCAACAGTTTGAGTCACCAGCTGTTGAACATTGCAGGACAATTTGGACTTGCTTTTCAGAGTGTTGCATTTGCAAACAGTCACAGATAAGATGTATAACTATAGGTATGCTTTATCAACAGGGGGTAAGAACAGCTGGAGATGAAGAGACAAATCTGGAGCACAGGGACTAATTACAACACATGGAGCGATAATTAGGAAGCAGGAAGTAAAGTTTACCAGATCACACAAAAGGTTAAAGTTTACTAAATAGTAGAAACCAGAAGAAGAGATTACAATAGAAACACAAAAAATGTGCCAAATGAGCCAAAAAACCACAGACCACGACAATTATGTGGACAAATCCTCTGTGCCAGAGCAAAGCAGATACTAAGCTTTTTATTCTGCATTTTCTCTACAGGACGATTCAGCACCGGCTCTCAGTGCGACAGACCTGCAGGTATGAGATGCTGCTTTGTTCCAACACATCTGACTCCAATGTGTCAGAGGTAGAAGATCCAATAAGAATCAGACATTTTAGAGCAGAAAAACAGAGTTTTTCAAAAGTTTGTCTCCATGAAGGCGCACACATATGTGTGTATGTGTGTGACTGGAGCAGCTGCAGCTCATAAGGAAAAGCAGGCATCTAACACTCTGAAAGTCAGTGGTTCAGTTCTAAATGTGCCGCTCAGGGAATGAATGAGTGTAAAAGTGCTGCATGAATGTGAATATCACCCATGACTGTCGGGAATTTTCATATTTCAGATCGTCTATGTTCAGTTTTACTCAAAGTCCTTGGCTGTATACGTCCCGAGCCGGGTCAGTGAGACCTTGCTGACCCAGGCCCAATCTGATACTAGTAGAGTTTCTCCATCTTAACAGATGAAGGATAAGTTGCTTACGTAAAATATAAATTTTTATCTTAGAGGGCTTGTTGGGATCACTAAGCATCGGATATGTTCCAAAACACTGAGGATTTAATGACAGCATTTGTCTGATGATCTTACAGCTTAAGAGTTTCATGGTTAGGGTGTAATCAGAATCCCTCCTCTCTTCTCACTGCCGCGCTCAGAACTGAGTCAAGATGACTGGGAAACATTTAGTTTAGCATTATGGACATTATCTTGTTCAAATTGCTGGGTTAAATACTTGGATATGTGAGGACTACTACGTTTTTTCTATGTAATTCATTATATTCATTGTGGTTTTTTTTTAATAAAAGGGTTTTATAAAGAACATTAGTTTTCAGTAGCTGTCCTACTTGCACTTCCTCTCTATTTTTCATGGATGACTTGTGTTTCAATGTCTCCTGCTACATGCTCCCTTTCTCCATATCTGCTGGACGCATCTGCTTATTAACCCATTGAACCAGGTGCATTTGAGGTTTCTCAGAAAAAAAATGTAACAAGTAATAAAATACTGAATCAAAATATCGGTTCACATTGCCAGTTTATTTTACTTCAAAATGTGCATAATACCATTACATCACCAGTTATGTGCAAAACCGCCCACTAAAAAAAAGTTAAACTAATAGTTGTTAACATTTAACTTAACAGTATCAAACACAAACATGGCAAATAATTAATTAAATAATGTAACATTAAAATTCACATGACATAAATGGAGAAAAATAAGTTATGAGTAAATAAGTAGATAATAAATTAAAAAGGAGCTGAGGGGACAAAAGGACAACAAAGGATAACCGGACATATGTCTATAACTATGTACCAATGAAATTAGAACCTAATAAGCATATATAATATAAATTCATGGACACATCTACCGGGCTTTCATTGTTATCCAGAGTAAGTGAGCAGGGCAGCTAGTTGCTGCACCGCAGGAAGTAGCTGTTGTCCAGCACACGATACAACCGCTTGGTCTTCATGCTGTACTCGTACATCACAGGTCCGCTGTAGAGGTACGCGAAGCCTGCAGAACACAGATGCTACGTGTTAGTGCTGCAGAAAGGCTTGATTTAATCAGAATAACTGCATCACTTCTCCAGTCTCAATGCTCTAAATCTACTCACGATTGTAGAGCGCTGCTGTCACTTTGCCGGTCATGCCAGGGAAGGTTTCATCCACCCGTTTGGGGAATCCAGTATCTATGGTCTTAGTAGTCTCATCATACCTGAAGAAAGAGAGCGTTGTAAGACCAATCCAATGCTGTGAATACATGTAAGGCTTTACGCTGATAGCAAAACTATTTAAACCAGGTCTCATTTGAACACACCTGTAGTAAATGCTGCCAACAAAGAAGAGCGTCTTTCCAGTTTCTGGGTCATGGAGGGCTGCATCTATGTTCTTGACAGTTTTTGGCAGACCAAAACTGTGAATGGATTTAGGGTAGCCTTGCTCAAGATCATAGGCACTGAAAGCCCACACTTTCTGACCTGTAAAGAAAATTCAAAGCAGATATGTTAGTGGGATTCTCAGGGCAGGGTGTGAAATTTGTGTAAAAGATGCAGTAAAAACCTACCTTTAAAGAGGAAGACTCTGTCTAATTGTTGGCTTTCATAGGCAGCGTCAATGTTTACAGGAGCATCGGGCCAAAAGTTTCTGATGAGAGTTTGCTGAGCTTCGGTATTCTGAGAGTAGCTGCGCCAGAAAAAGCTGCAAACACGAAGACAGAAAGGGCAGGAGTTAGATCCGGAGCCAAAACTATATTTATGGGCTGCAGCATTTTGAAGACGTTTCAAATACCTGTCCTTAAAGAAGAATGTCTCTCCCCGCAAGGTGGTGACTGCGTCCAAGACCATGTTTGAGTCACAAGCATCAGGAGTTGGGGGGGCGGTAGGTCCGGGGTTGACAGTGTCCTTGTTTGGACCTGCAAGGTGAGACGATTGAATGTTATAATGCGGTTCGGTTGTGTAAAATCAGTGTAAAGATCCACAATATGAGTACCGACCATAGAGAGACTGGATGCCTTGGACGTCATCTCGAGGCAGGATGAAAGTGTCAGGGTTATTGAAGGAGTACAGGGGGTACATAAGAGCACCGGGGTCATTAGAGTGGGACAAGCCCAAAGAGTGGCCAAACTCATGAGCAGCAACCATGAAGAGGACGTAGCCTAAAGCAAAAAAAGACAGATTGGTGGGTCACGTACAGCTCATCGAGTGTAAATAAAGCAAAGACAAGAGAAGAAAAACACCAAATCCACCTCTATTTGAGCGGAAAGTGAAGTACTCATCATCGTCAAAATGAGCATCTCCTCCAATGCCGGGGGCGGGGGCAAAGGCATGGGCAAGTGTGCCATCAGGGCCATCGAAGGGGTAATAGTCCCCATGTTCTGGTAACAAGAACACAGAGTCACATTTCATTGTGGAAACCATCAGCAGGAGCTGCTGATTAATCACATTTTGTACATGTTATCAGGACCAAAGTGAAGGCTTTAGAGGAGTTTTAGACTTACGAAGGCGTCCGAAGGAGATCATGATGTCAGCTGTACCGCTGTAGATTCTTGTGAATGTCAGAGGAGTGACTTTGGCCCATAGCTGCAGAGCTTTCTCTATGGAGTCATCCACCTCTACCACAGACATGTCCGGTGTGTAGTTCTCTATTCTGTGGGGATAAAAATGTATCTTTTAACCATCAAACACCTGGTGTACTTCATTTACAAATCAACATTTTCCTTCTGGGTCGCTCACCTGTATGTCAGATCGTTTTTCTGCCATTTGAGGTCATTTCCAAAAGTAGAGTAACCGGCTACGTTTTCGTCCGGAACGCCGCATCGGGGTTTCTTCATCGTGGCCAGAGTTTCGGCATCTAGATTCCCTGTGATCAGGAGACCAAAGAATCTCTGCATCTCGATCAGCTTCTTGGACACAGGGCTGAGTCCCCCTCTGAAGACCGGACCCTGTTCCTCTTTCAGGTTGTAAAACCTCTTCAGGTAATTCTAAAGGAGACATAAGCAGGAATTTAGTTAAATGTGCGTAAAGAGACTTCTATCTTCTCATTAAGTTTAAAGAAGTTTAAAGTTTCCAGCTTGGAACATGAAAGCGTGAAGATGTGCATGAGAAAGCAAACAAAGCACACGTACCTCTGCAAAGCTTTCGTCTTGCGCAGTATCCTGTGATAACGGCAGGCAGTAGACTGCAGCCACCAGGCTCAGCAGAACGTTCAGAGTGAATGTCTTCATGTTTCCTCGTTGGATTCAACTTGCCTCTCGGTGCTGGAAGCAGTGATTATATAGGCTCAAACCGGGTGTGTTGAGTAATTACCTGCTTAAATCACTGACTCACAAAATGTCCCTTTTATGGATGAGAGAGGAAGTCTGGCATTGATTGCTCATCTGGCAGAAAAGTTTCCCAGATAAGACACCGTGACTAATGACACCTTTAGGGTTGCTTCATGTCGCATTGAAAGGTTTTATATGATTGACCATTTAGGTAAACTGTAAAGGAATTTTTATCATTATCAATATTTGTGTCATTTTTTCTGTGTAAAATATTTTCATGTGGAATAAAATTATTTTAAAAAAACACATATATAATAGCACAAAAAACTAAATAAATCAATAAAAACAATTTAAAATACTTTGAAATGATAGTGATGATGAGAAATGACCCAAAGCTGTTAATAAAAATCAATAAAGATGACATTATAAATCTTTAATATGTATGTCTAGATCCTTATCAAATATTATTTTAATGGTTTTTTTTAATTTACTTTTATTTATTATTGTGTTGATGGGTTTCGCTATTGGGTGTATTATTAATTTTAAATTAAAATAATTGTCTTGTGTTACTTAGAAAAATTTCCACTGCTTTAGTTTATTCCTTTTGTGGCTTTTTTGTGTTTTAATCATTGTTTTCCTCCTTAAATGTAGAAATCTTATTTTTTTAAACCTTAAAAATCCGTTTAACCTCATGAATATTGTTTAAAGTTAAATCTTTTTTACTTTAGATGGGACAGGGTGAGATTTGTTGTTTGTCATATTTGTTTTTTTTATTGGTTTTATTTTATTTTTTTTATAAAAAAAAAAAAAAGACATTGAGCTGGGGGTGAATTTTCATACAATTCAAGCCTATTTTATTGATTTAGGTGTGTGTGTGTGTGTGTTTGAACGGCTCTGGCTGGCATCCAGTTCCACTATAACACAAAACATCTGCTCCTTAAATATGAATCAGTCATTGCAGGGCGTCATATGCTTACACAAGGCAGCATTCATACATTAAGCCTTCATCATCATCATCATCATCATCTCCTCTGAAATGTTCAGTTTCACACAATGAAGATCTACATGAATCCACATCCTCTTCGTCTACGTTAATGGAAAGCTACATTTTTGCCCAAACTTGAACACAGACAGGAAGAATACGTGCAATGTTGTGCAATGTGCAGTCTCAGGTGCATTGATCAACATCCGTCTGAGCAGACATGGAATCCGTAAAACACGACAAACTTAAATCCCAGCAAAGTCATTCGGATCCAATCTGTCCAACAAATCAAAGATTTGAAGGAGAGACAGAACATTGAGACGCATTTTCCCCTCGCTCGCTCCGAGTTAAAACATCACGTGTTCTACATTTATCTGTGAAACAACTTTTCCAAATGTACAAAAACATATTAGAATAAAAAAAAAATCCCATTTAAAAAGTCATTTCTAACATGAGCTTTAATAACAGATGTGGATGTCATTCTCACAACATTGTGAGGTAAGATTTTCACCACTTCCTTAGTTTATTCCTTACTTCCCAGTTTTGATTCCACACGCGCTGGTTATTGTGTTACAGTATTCATCACACAGCTCCTTTAAACTATCTCCTTTTTGCATATATTTCATTGTCTGTCTCCTCATGGCACAGAAAGTCTTTAGTTGATGTGGTGGAAATGATTCGCTTCCATACAAAGTCGTATCTGAAAAGAAGATTTCCCTTGAAGAAGTGCACGAGTCCTGTGGAAAATAAAAAAAAGAGAATATCTGATTGACAATAGAAGGAATGTGGGTGTTCAGATTCTGTGTGATGAAAATGCTTTTAGTTTGTTTTGCTGTACAGGGCGGGTTTTGGTATTTGAGGATCTTAAGTGATTTTTTTTAATCCCATGTAGGTTTAAAATGCAGGATCTTAACATTTACTGGCATATTATCACCACACAGAGCGACGGTTTGTGGTGAGTTGCAAAGACACGTGGCAGAGGTTTAGGTGTCTTCTCTAACATCCAGCATTTATGCATAAAACTGGAGGTTCCCCTATTGGGGGAAATTAGAGAACTGGTGGTACCAAATTCTGCCAAAATGGTTCTGCTGTATTCTGCCTTTGTTCTTTTAGCTCTACAGCTTAGCGATTCCAAAGAAAATCATATATTTACACACATTTCTGTGCATTTTTTACACAAGCCTTTCCTTTTTTTCATGTGTGCTTTGTAACCATCCTCTCTTATTCTTCACCAGTAGCATATCAATGACTCCAAAAGCATTTAAAACCACCGTGTTGATAGATAAATTAATGCTTTATTGACCCTGAAGGAGGTTTTGGTTGAGTTGTAGGTGCAGATATGTACTTTTTTCATTAGGGGTGTGAGTATTACGTATAGGAACTGACTCAAAGGGATAATAAATATAATTTAACTACCATCATGGAAGACAGCTGCATCAATGGGAGTCGGGATCCCTGGCCACTCCTGATCAATAAGCATCGGGGATCCTTCCATCATTTTCTGCTCTTCATTGTACCTGGATGTTAAATCATACAAAGTTCACCTTTAAAAAGCTTTTTTATGCACTGTTTTCCAGAGAATTTCCTGTTTTTGGGATGTATCATTAATCCCACGGTTAAAAAGCTGGACACGTGCTTTAGATGAGAAACAGATGTGATGATCACACACATATCTATATACATGCTTCTGTTTTCACAGGGGAAAATTCTGTATTACAGCAACACCTAACAGGGAAGTGGTCTGACCGGTGTGATCTGGTTTTCTGTCTATCATCTCCATAAAATGAGATTAATGCATCACTGGATGAATCTGCGTAGACATTGTGAAAAGTTTGAAACTCTTCCATCATGGCTGAACATTTTGTGGGAAGGGAAATTTATTAGATGCGGATTACTTAATGTTGCACACCTGTGTAAGCAGAAAGCGTATTTCCTGCTGTATCTGTTGCTACATGTTTTGTGTGTGTGTGTGTGTGTGTGTAAAAGCCTGCATACTGGTGTGACAGTATGTATCTATATCTGCTTTCTCAGAAGTACATCGGTCCGCACCCAAACTGAGATCCAGGCATAAAAATCAACACAATAGAATCACTAAATTTATTCTACAAGATATTAAACCTTCAATGAACGTCAGCCTGGTTCCTTTGCTGAGATTTGGCATCTTCTGAGTCAGATATGTGTCTGATCGCTTGTATTTTATCTCTACGTCCACAGAAGTATATCTTATGAAAATCCATCCTGTTCTCCTTGCAAATATAAACAATGCCGTAAAAAGGTTTTAACACAACCAGACAGCAGACACAGCTGTTTTACATTGACTCTCATCACCGCTGGGATTTTGTTGACCGCTAAATTTCTGTAGCCCAGGGAGATGTAGAAATACTAACAGGGATACCACATGATGATGCAACAAAACCACACCAGCCATTATAACCATTTACAGCAGAAAAACTTGTTTAGAGCTGCTCTGAGTCTTCATGGGAAACTGAACCTCTACTGGTGCTTTATTTACATACTTAGTGGTTGGATCACGTCACCAGCATGATTTGATTTACTGGGATAGTATATCCAGAAAAATAAACAGTAATTATTTGCACTTTTCAATAATCATTCATTTATATGCTGCTTATTTTAGCTTCTTAATGTCTGAATTGAGAGTAACTGGGCAGAGACATCTCATTTTTTAAATCTAAGAACTTTATTTGACCCTTTAACTAAATCTG
>JBAMIG010000016.1:716341-734095 GCA_037177335.1 Kiunga ballochi | reverse complement strand
GGTTTGGAAATATTAGAATTTGCACTTTATTGTATATTTTGCCTGTCTTATGTTTTTTGTGGTAATACTCAGACTGTTACTTTCGTTATCTGTTTGAAGTATTCATCCTCTTACCAGAGTACATTTATTGGCTATTAAACCTGCACTAATTTATTAGCACCTAAATACTGACCTAAAATGCTGGAATTGAAAGTTTGATGCACTTTGTTAAAATAGTTTTGACTTGTAATACCTGTTAATAGAGAATAACGTTCACACTGTTAGAGGATTTTGGTAACTCACAATAAAGTTAAAATCTTTGTGACTTAATGGCCAAATTTTTCCTTGTTGAAAAATCGTGTGGTGGGCCCTGCTTAAATGGTTAAGACTGGACTTGGACTTGAGACTTGGACTTGCTTTCAGGTGATAATGACTCGACTGGGTCTTGGAGTTTATTTTAACGACTTGGACTCGGACTTGGACTGTAGAAGCTGTTTACTTGACTCTGACTCGACTCGAAAAAATTTTAGGGACTTGCACTTGGACTCAGACTTGCACATTGATAACTCGAACTTGGACTCTGACTTGGACTGTAAGAGCTCATGACTTGACTCGGACTAGTCCTGCATGACTTGGACTTAGACTCGGACTCTCACTCTGAGGACTCGAGAGTGACTTGGACTCGAGAAATGGGGACTCGACTACAACACTGATTGTAACGTATTATATTGTAAAAAGGAATTTCCTACAACTCACTTATTTTATTGTGAAAATTCTGAAAAGCTTATTTCTGTAACTGCTTGCTTAAAGTTGACCCCTTATTTATAATGTGTTTACTAGATGTTACAAACCACTGCTGCATATTTGGGTTCAGCAAACTAACAGGATAATGTTTTGCCATGTAAACATCACTGTAATCCTGAAATCACATGAGGTCTCACACATTTTATTGGACAACACAGACATCATTAGAGACTGGCACGTAAGCAAAATTGGACAAAAAACATGGGCAGAATTTGCTCTTCTGGCCTCAATGCATAAATAGCTTTCATATAAAGACCATATGAGGATGTGTAGTTTGTCATACGTGTCACATGAACAGAAGGTTAAAGAATCAGGCACAAACTTTGCATTACAAGTTGTTTGTACTCTTGATGCATCAGCTGCTTATAATCAGGGGAAGAGACAGCAAAACACACGGGACACATTTACAGGTTTATCACAAACATCAAGGCAACTTGGATTACACCGCAAGGATAACAATAAGGCACCCTGTTACTGTCCACTTCTACTGAGGTGAGCAGCCATTTAAAGAACATGGTAATACAAAGGTTGCACACAGGCATCTGGACATTACTAATACTTCTCCTTCATAAATTGTGCTTATGAGTGTGATTGATGAGTGTGTGTGTGACACAGGGCAGTAATAATTGTGAAACCCAGCATGTGTATGCATCATAATAATGTACGTATATTATGCTGTCTCATCCAGCACACAGCAGTTTCAGAGGCCTGGTAAATATAAATATCTTCATAATACCAAACTGTTGTGTATCTTCCAGTTTACCAGTTAGTCCAAGCTTATAAATCTAGTCCCGCTAGAACGTTTCCACTCGTTCACAGTAGCAAAAACAAACATTGTAAATGAAAGCCCTTCATTTCAAAACACAGATGCAGATCAGGATCTCCAGGCAGAGAGCCTGAGCCTCTGCAGCAGGTAGTTTGTGCATAAGATGGGAATTGATGCCACCCAGTGGTTGATTCACACAGTGTTTCACAGAGGTTTGCCTCTGCAGGGTGGGTGCTGTACGAGTCATTGACATTAATAAATAAAGATTTTAGATAGCAGTATTGGAGATGTTTTCATGCAGACAAAAAGGAAGTGACACCATAGGATGCAGGGCACAGAAAGTACTCAGATCTGACTGATTACTTCCTGTTACATACATGTTCCAGTTGTTTCAAAAACGCCATTAATTACACTATAACTTCTTCATATGAGCTGGCTTCATCAGCTATAATTATCCACAGTTATAAATGTGATAAATTGCAAAATAAATACCAGAAATGTTTGTTTTAAGTTACTAACTTGCTTTTTGTCAGTCCCAGCTCTCTCATTTAGATTCAGACCTTTTTCTGACAGGTAAGATGAGGCTTAAAGCTGTTAGACCATAAAACATTTTCATGATCTTTATACTGCATCACTTCTACATCAGACAGATTTAATGTGTCCATCAGGACTGGAGTCTTCATGCTCAAAATGTACTGGCTGTAGTTTGCTGCAGACATGACACTGGCTGTCCATATATCAAACATCCTGGCTTAAAAAAGAAAAGAAAAAATTGAAAGGCTGTTGTAATGCCAGCATGTAATAAAGTTTCATTATGCTGCTTTTGCCACCGTACAGTAAAAAGACACTTTACACATTACATAACCACTTTAAATCCCTCTGCTTTGGCAACAAAACAAATAAAGTCATGTTTCTTGTTGTTTCACACTATGATATGAAAACCAAATAAAAAATAAGTGTGTTTAAAAAGTGGGAATATTCCAGGGATCCCTTGTTAAAAACAGCGAGCACCGTAGTGGGTTACAATATATCCTCTTTCTCGTGAATACACACAAAAACAAAGTATTATACTTAGTTATGATTGAGACACATGTCAGTATCTTTAGAATTAAGAAAATTAATTATTCACAGAACTTAATATATAAATATGTGATTTTTTCATAATTAATAACACGTCTTTTCCCTTTTTTCAACCCCCCCAAATAACTTCAGCAATCCCTTTACCATTTGTCAAAACCGTTGTCTACATTTTCTCTGCATCAAAATTAGAAGAGCACATAATAAAACTATACTTCAATGCAATTTTAAAAAGCTAGTCTAGTAAATAAGGATTGATTCAAAAAGATCTTTTGCTTCTTCCAACATGACTCAGTGCTTTGCTGTACTAAGAAATCTCCACAGAGCAGAACCAAAGGATCCCTAATGAGGTACCCTGGGGTTCTCCTGCCCCCTGACTGTATGCTGGGTTCCCAGCAGTGGCTGGATGATACTGGTGCCACTGGTGTCTGGATTCTGGCAGTCCCCCAGTCCAGCTGGCCCCCCACACGGTCAGTTCAACTCATCCTTTGTGGCTCAATGTGTAATGTGGGCCAGACTCCGCAGAGAAACTAAAAAACATTTTAGATCAAGCAAGAATAAATTATTTATACGTCCACACATATTATCTTCAATGTTCTGTAAAAACTGTCAACGAGCCCCACGTACCTTAACTTTTGGTCTGTATTTGAGGTAGGTAGATCTGATCTGCAGGCTAGGAAAAAAGGAACAGTTGACTTTGCTGCTCAGAAATACACATAGTCCGAGTTAAGCACTGAAACTATGTATACAGATCTACCTGAGAAGTATGTGCAGGTAGGATCCCAGTCCTGTGAAGATGTGCCACCAAGCATGAAACTGTGTTACGACCCCCACTCCAGTGGGCAACATTTTTCTACTGGCTCTGAATGGAAAATAAAAATATAACAATCAGCTTTGCAGACTTAGCGTGTAGAGTTTTTATTGAATATTAGGGGAAAATGAATGCATGAAGAACCTACTCACCTTATTGAGTCACAGAAGATATTGTCTATGTTCCACAGCAGGAATCCTAACATAAAGATGCCCAAGGAGGTATAACACAGCGGCCTGAGCCATGGGTACACCCTGTAAGGAAACCAAACTTCAGCACAGCGCTACTTCACTGAGTATTCATTTATATTAAGCTATTAACAGGAGAACTTACCAGGTAACAATGAAGATGGAGCGGATCACGAGGCAAGCTACTAGAGCACCATACATGACCTGAAAAGAAAAGCAGTGTGTCGTCTAAAACAGTGCAAAAGCAGATAACATGAGTCCAGCAGGGGCACCTGGAGACATTTTTCACTTGTGGAAAGCATTGCTTTAACTCAGTGATCAGGTTCAGAGCCCAACAAAGAAGCTTGTTTCCTAAATCTCACCAAAATATGACAAACATGAAGGAAAACGTGAAATAGTTTCAGACTGTGTGTAAACTGATGGAAAGGAAGCTCTGAGAGCTTGTAGCATTACTTGGTAAATGTTGATTTTCCTTGGATTTAAAGAGTATTGTAGCTGCTGATTTTTATTTAATGTGCTCTAATGGCTTTTATTGTACATGTAAACAGAGAAAAGGGGAAATGATTTGCAGCTAAATGCTCATCTGAAAGTTAAATCAAGAAGCTTGAGCTTCGTATATGAGGAGGCTGCTGCCTCATTATTTTTTATTATGTAAATTACTTGTGTACAAACTGTTGGTCGACATGAATAATAATAATAATAATAATAATAATAATAAATCTAAAAGATGTGTAGATGGTACAAGGAATAGAAAAAAATCAGTTTACCACTTGATTACTATTTATTAAATTGTCCCATGAAACCCTTTAAAGACTCCTGTAACAATCTGCTTCATCGCTATACAAATGGGATAAATTCGTGATGGTGGAAGTGATTCAGAGACGTGTTTTACGAAGCGTGTTTAGTCTTGAAAAAATGTGAATGATTAAGAAAATTACTCTGATTGATCCAGTTCTGCTTGACACCTCTGTCCCACTGGCCCAACCCTGTTCTAGGGGCTCGGTAATGTTATCATAACCACTACAGATAAAGTGAGACAGTAACCAAATCCAGCTCCAAAGATTAAACACAGGCTAATTATTCTTATTGTCCTGACTGTTGTATTAAAACATAAACAAAATATGACACCTTAGCAGGTACACACAAACACTGGCTTTAACACAACGGGCTCAGCTTAAAGGTTTCTATGGAGGTTATTACGAGATTAGCCTTCTTCCTAGCAACACGTTGACAGTAGTTTGATCCCATACTTTAGAAATTAGATGTGTGCTTTGGTGCATCCAACAAATGATTTATCTCTTCCTATTGATGGATAGATACCGGATATTCCCTCTGACCTAACAGGCAGGCTGCTGGTCGGCTAGCATGTGGAGCAGCTCAGTCAGTTTATGTTTGTTACTAAATACTTTCAACATAATAAACATCCTCAGGATTGTGTCACACTGTTAGTGGCAAACATAGGAACTATGGTGACTCTCCATTGCTCTGTGGAGCAGCTGCAGCAACACCCTCTCACCCCATCATCAAACTCATGTCCATCAATTGCTGTGTTGCTCCTGGTTCCTTGTTCCTCACCATCGGCTGCCACAACTACTTTACTAATTCAGAATGATGTTTGTCCTCCTATCACCAGGTCTGCATGTGTTTCTTCTTCTTCTGCCATATTGAGTCATATAATCAGTAACCATGTAAATGATGTGTCATGACTACATGTATGAAGCTGAAGTTCTCTCCATAAGTATTTAGATCTTCATAGTACAGTATCTATTCTATTCTATTCTATGGTCATGGAGGAGACACTTTACTCCAAAGCGATGTACATGAGAGATCTTTGTGGGTAATAAGGTGCTGAAAGAGTTTTAAAAATCTAGCTTTAGACGGAGTCTCAGGATTGAAATAGTTTGGGTAACGTTGCATTTGCGTGAACATCATCTGTGCCTGATATTTTTGATCTAGGAAGCAGGTGTAGTTATTAATCTGGCTTATCTTTAACACCAGCCTGCACCAAACCGAGGCCGCAAGCTGCACTGGCGAGCCCAATGTTTACACAAGTTAGATGATGACCTCCAGCACACTGAGCCCTAATAGCAAACAATGAGCAATAAAGAATAAAGTCAACATGATGCAAAGCACTTCTTACCTGGTGAAACACTGGCTCCTTCCACTGTAAGTATACCTGCAGAACATGTACAGAAAAACTTTAGGAGCACATAAAGCTGTTTTCTCTCATTGCTAACATGGTTTAAAGGTCATCATAAATGACTTTTTGCTGTGAACGTGGGCACTTACCAAAGTGACTGACACACTGAAGATTAATAATAATGCAACTGGAAATAAACTGATGCTCTTCTCCTGCTTGAAGCACTCATATCTGAAAAAAACAACCCATAAAAGTGAAACTAAAAAAGCAAAGACTGACAACAAGTTGAGTTTAAATGAAAGTGGTGCCTGAGCTGAGCTTCTTTATACACACAGCACATGATGAATGCACCGCTTTATCAGAGCTCGTTCACTTTTACAGCCTCAGTCAGACTCGATCACTTCAACATCTCAAAGACTCAACCACTTACAGGCAGTAGACAAAGACACATGTACTGTAAATCATCGGTAACTCGTCCAGTAACTGCAAAACACAAGAGAAGACACCCATATTAATTCATCTT
Organism: Kiunga ballochi; assembly: GCA_037177335.1. Taxonomy (NCBI): domain Eukaryota; kingdom Metazoa; phylum Chordata; class Actinopteri; order Atheriniformes; family Pseudomugilidae; genus Kiunga; species Kiunga ballochi. The sequence goes on along the minus strand of JBAMIG010000016.1, from coordinate 727,807 downwards.
TAGTGTTCTTACTATGTCTAACTCCATGTCTGATGCATGATTATGTATGCTAGCAAACTCATAGTCTGCAGCAAATGCCACCTACCTGCATCTCATAAAGTAACGTCATGTGGAAACACCATGAACCAATGCCTACAGCTGTGGGACAGACAGCAGAAGTGTTAGGAGCTGTGTGTCACTGCATGAGTCTGACTTGAGAGCATTTCCCAACGTGGAGCAGAAAACTCACCTGCTAGTCCGAGGAATGAGCATATGTACCGTAACTCCAGGCCATCACGAAACGTCTGGACGGCCCCGTAGATCGGAGGAAGAATCATAATCAAGTTGCTGACTGTATTCCCTGTTTAAAAGAAATAAAAAACACAGGCAGGGTGAATGTGATGAGCCCTAAACCTCTGGATATTGATGAATATATTTGACCTTATTGTTTTGATCATACTTCATTATGTTCCCTAAAGATTATCCTTGGTGATGGAGTTTTCACGTATAGGTGAATGGTGTCATATTTATATTAAAAATGTGTATAACGTTATTTAGATCTGTCCAGAGCCAGATCTTTCTGATAATTTTGCTTTTAGATGAAAGAAACAAACCAAATCTCTGCTTTTCTCAGTCATGCTGCTTCGTCTCATTCACTAATAGAGCCACATATTGAATTACAATGAAACATTCCCACATTGTGTTGTCTTCTATAAGATACAGTATGTCTAAAAATAGAGAAAACTCGGCTCTCTGCATATGGCTTACTATTCCTGCTGATTAAACAAACATAACCGATCTGCCTGGCAGCTTTGTTAGAAGACATTTTCTAAGCTTTTTCTTCCTTTAGTGATGATGACGACTTTGCAGCACAGCCTGCTCTTGATGTTTCACTGTAGCGTGTCAAACTGAGCCGCCACAATTCCCGACTGCCGTGGGTTAAATGAGGCAACGTTTAGAATAACTTAGTTTTTCATGGGCCCATCCTCGTTCTTAACGCCAGTTTAAGTCCAAAAAGAGGATTGTGCTAGCTGATGGCTTCAGGTAACACAGAGAAATTGCTGAAAATGTTATTTTGCTATGTTTTTATAGGAGCCGCTTCAGACTATCATTCCATCCACTGTCTATACCGCTGACGCCAGTTCTGCATCTCAGGTAAACCAGAGCCTATCCCAGCAATTAGCAGACAGGTACACAGGTCACCAGTCCATCACAGGACATATTTTACTATTAAACAATATGTTTTAATTTCCTTTAATTAAATAAACTAAATGAAACAAACACATTCAAATATACTTTTGTCCCATTGATGAAACTGTTCCTATTTTTAATTTACTTACAGTTTTTCCAGCGACTCAGATTCTAACACTAATAGATTTCTGCATTGTTTACAGTATTTCTGCTGCTTGAGCTGGATCATTAGAATAATATAATATGGTTAAAATAACAGTACATCTCATTATGGAAGACTTATTATTAAAAACAAATAAACACTCGCCGACATGTGGACAGGCTCCTTTTGAGCCTGAGAGGCTTGAAAGCTCGAGCTTTTTGTGTTGTACATAAGTGGTTTTCTTCCAGAACAGGGATGAACCATGTCGGTCATTGAGGACTGCAGTACTGCAGGTTTTAGATGTTTCCCTGTTTCAAAACATCCGGTTCAATAAATAGCAGATTCCCACAAGCTGTTGGAGCAGGAAAACATCTAAGAAAGTGGTCCTCCATGATCATCCCAGTTCTAATCAAACTTCCTGGGGTCTGTTGGAGCCGCTACACCAGTTTAGATGTCACGGCTCCGAGCGCTTCCATTACCACTGTTGCCTTCACTTCTCTTTTCAATTCCCACTTCAGTCCAGTTTTTATCGAGTTCTTCTTCTTAAAGTTGTGCAAAAATGCTCAGTTCTGCATCCTTTTGTAACATGTAGACCATAATGTCAAGTTGCTTTGCCTGGAGCTCCTGCATGATCTTAGCTGCACAACCACACCACCCACCCGAATCCCACTTCCCTCTCTGTTATCTCGTTTCTTCTGCTGAAGAATTATTATTCTGCATGTTGGCCTGGTATAAAACTATAATGTAGTATTATAATGTAATTATAATGTAATATTCCCTCCATATCCACGATGAGAGAAGTATTTCGCCCCTCAGTACCTGCAGCACGTCAAACTGAATTGGGAAACTGTTTCTAATAAAACCGATAAGACATGTGAATCCTGTCCTACTTAAACACACACTTTATGTTCTCCCAGTTATCAGATCATTATTTTATTAGAATAAAAGATATTTAATGGTTTTTATTGCTAACATAGATGCCATGGCGCAGATGTTCCTGTAAACTGGATGTACCTCTGCTTTGCCATATCTCCATCAAATATTTAGTAGTGATGCCTGATGATGGGCATACTGATATCATTGATCAATATCGCCCCTAACATGGAATATTGGTTAAAATATATTGGTTGAATCGACATCGGACAAGCTCTTTGTTTTCTACACAGTTTTGAAATAGATGAAGCACTGATTTGGAGCCCCTAGTGGATGAAAGGTGAACTGCAGCTTCACTTTTTTCTGCACTTCTCACAGAGGAACCTGCTTAATGTCAAATAAAGTGTAATTAAAGCACTATAACGTATACGTGCTGACCTTGTAAGAGTTAAATGATTTAACCAGAAAGAAAGAGAACATTTTCTTTGCTTGTGTTAAAATAAACTTAATCAATATTAATTTGATGTAGCAAACAGATCAGGTAAAGCTTTGATGATGAGCCCAGGATGTTCATAATCTATTAATAATTAATCCATATTACTTCTCTTTTTACCAGTGTGGTTTCTCACATCCTCTTATTTGTTTTAGTCTCATTGCAAGTAAACATATAAACATTTATAACAGGTTATCTGGTGCCAGAACAGCCTGTTTTTTTTTTAAAGATTAGCTGCCCTTTATCAGGCTCACGCTTGTCAGATAATAAAAACATATTCCAGAGTATACTGAACTTGCTTTGTAGGGTAAAGGGTGTGTTTAGGTCCATGCAGCACATGTGGGTGGTGGACCGGTCATGGTCAGCTGACTTTATCTTCCAGCTTCTCTAAACAAAAAACTTTCAATGAAACTGGGCTTACCAGCCTAAATAGTTTAAAACTTGAGACAGCTAGTCGTGTCTATTATCTGCATATCTGATTAAAAGGCAAGGCATTTAAGCCCGTCCTTGAAAGTGACATGCTAAAATATGTGAGCACAGGTCGCTGATAACACACTAAACTACAGCAGATCACTGCTTGACATGTGCAGAAATCTGACAACGCCATACCTGTAGATGACCTGTTTCTGTCTCTGCTGATGTCACTGTGTGCTGATGTGATTAAAAAACAACAACAGAGATAATGCACAAACACACACAATCAATGAGGATTAGCGTAGTGCCTGTGCGCTTTGCTAAAAGAACAATGCCACATTGTAAGAGGAATAACAGTTTAAATGCCAAACAAGGTGTCTGTGCCTGAACTCAGCTTATAGCTGAGCCAGCATGTGTCATATGTACAAACAAACGCCTCAACTGTCAGGATGCAGCACTTATCAGACAAGTTTAGACATTAAAGCCTTTCAACAGAACAAAACTAAGTTTATATAAGTAAAAAACATCTTTAAAAAGCAATTATTATTCTTTATATAACCTTACACCATTAATTACCCACCATTACTCTTATAATGTGTCTTTATTTGTAGCAATTATTGGAAATAGAGCTATTTCAACAGAACAAAACTAAGTTTATATAAGTAAAAAACATCTTTAAAAAGCAATTATTATTCTTTATATAACCTTACACCATTAATTACCCACCATTACTCTTATAATGTGTCTTTATTTGTAGGAATTATTTGAATTAGAGCTAAATATATATATTATTATTACAAGTTATTACATATACTCTTATTAGGATTGGAGTTTATGTGTCTGAAGAAGAGTGGAGCAGCATAATGAGTTGATATGTGTTGTTTGTTCAGTGATGTTTGATTAAATAGTTTAGAAGTATGTCAGAACAGGTTAGTAACAGCGCGAGCCTGCGCCGTATCACAGCATCGTCCTGTGGACATGGCAGCTGTTTTTAAAAGGTCTGATACACTCAGGGTTAAGATCTGAGATACTGGTTCCCGAGGAACCAGTTTATTTAAACCATTAGACAAAGCAGAGAGGCGCCAGGACAGCATGAGAGAAATGTTTTATCAAGTTTCAGGAGCTGTGTGTAGGACTGTTAAGGAAGCAGCTGCTTAAAGAGACAAACCAGACACTGAGACAAGAATTACTGAGTGAAAGTAACATGAAAATGTTGTTTGTCCTGGTTAATAACATTAAATAACATTAACCAGGACGTTTTTCACTGGATAAAAACAATGACCTCCAGTAACAGTAGCTCGAGACAAAGCAGGTTGGCGTAAATCACCGCCCGGGCTAACATTTAGCCAGCACACAGAACCAAGCTAACACTCACAAAGCCGCTAAAATAATATCACAACCTCTGCTGTGTCCACAACCTTTCATGTTTACGTTATGGAGGACGACTGTACGTCCGCTTTACGGCTCTCCCACCCCTAAGTCTCCCTTAAACGAACCCCGAATTTGACGGTTTTTGGGGGGGAAATGGCGCAGAAAAGGTTTTACTCACAAAATTCCGCAATGTAAAAAGAGACGAGGTAATTCTCCTCGCACCAGTCCAGCGTGGAGGTCGGCCGCCCCCAGTAGCCTTGCCTGTCTATCGAGGGAGCCATGATGGAAGAGAAGGAAGCAGTGGGTACTAACGGATTTGTAGTCCCATCACAGCAGCGCGAGCGCTTCCCGAGCCCTCCTCCCCACGCGCGCGATAGACTGGCAGATAAGAACATTCAGTTGGGCTGTTGTGACAGTAAACAAGCTGCGGACAGAAAGAAAGTTAATAAATGTCCCCTCCCTTTAAAAACAGGAGCAAGAGGACAGCCATTTTATTCCTTTATTAAGAGAATAATACAACACAACCACCACAAAAATAAAATATATTGCTTAATAAATAACAGGTTTATGGTAGGCAAGAGCAATGATGATCAAACACAAAAATGATCCAATTAGGTGATTAAGAGAGCACTTGTATCTGTCTATATTAAAGGTGATTAAATGCATGTTAGAGAAGCTGCACACAAAGCTATGAACACTCCCTACTCACTTTCTTTGTTCTTGAAAGTAGCAGTGAAGCTAATGTAAACACACTTAATAGCCAGTTTAGAGGTCAGATGGTGAATTATTAAAATCCACCACTCTGCTTCCCAGTACAGATGAGTGAAGACAATTCAAGTATTTCTTCCACAGGTAAAAGAATTAAAGGGAATGTGAAGCATTGTCCTAATTCATGCATTTCTTCTTCTTTGTGATGTTTTGCCCGCAGCTATAATTTACATAACTGCATATAAAAAGCTTAACCATGAATAAAAGCATCAGATAATTCACTTTAGTGTGTAAAGTATTTCCAAAGCTGAGCTTTTAGACAAGATTACAATATAAATATAGTAGACTTAATTCTATTATATTATAAACAGACATGGGTAACTTTGGTGTAAAATCACAACAAAAATAAAAAGTATAAAGTGAGTAGCACAGGTTATTGCATAAACAGTCCCATACTTTCATTTCAGGAAAAAGTTGTAGTTATTTAATAAATCCAGATGTCCTCTAGGTGGTGTTATAAATCTAAAAATGTACAACACTGCAACACTGGCAGGTATGACCCTAAGCCTAGCCCTAAACAATTTAAACCCCATAATAAACAGCTCATTCATTCTTAATGGTTTATGCAGCTGTTGTCAACATGACCTCAATGAAAATACTCATGTGGGAGGTTGTTGGTGCAACTGTTTAGCAAGTGTTTTGCTCACTTGAGCAGTTGCACCATCTGTCAGGATATCCACAAATATTTTGCTGTTATTATGACATCACAGTAAACGTGTTGCACCCTTTTCTGCAACAGAGCGTGGTCTACACATAGTTACAGCCAGGGAAATACAGAGGGAAAATTGACTTTTTACTCATTCTGGAATTTTTTTTATACACATATTGTGTGTTTTATGAAATTGCATTGTCCCCTTCTAATAAAAATAATCTAATCTGATCTAAAATAGGCATCAGAACAGAATTAAACTGAATATTTCAGTCATAAGAGATACTGGTTGCAGGCAGACAGATCATGAGTCGCATGGTAAACAGAAGAGAAAAGAGCAGAGCTTTAAGATACTCTGTGGTTTTTTAACATGTTTATTGCAAAACAACAACAAAAAACAGGAAATCCATCACAGATTCATCTTTTGTGTCATCAAACCACAAATACATGTATGAGAATCAGAAAACATTTAAAACCAGCTAAATGTGTTTGGAGGATCTGTGCATTTCAAGTATATCAATACAAAAACCTGTGACCTTGTGATATACTACTATACTAATGACACAAAGCTTTTTCTTTTTAAGGATATTTAATCATTAAAAGAAATTTTTTGTGCACATGGTGATAAAAAAAGGCTTTATTTACCCATTTTGGGGGGAAATTGATTAAAAACACCTTAAAAATGCCTTAAAGACTAATTATTGAATAAAAATAATTTATTTTTATTTTAATCTGCTTTTTAAATCTGCTGTCCTTACATGTTATCTGCATTGTGCTTTGTTTCCTGAAACACTGGGGAAATGTTTAAACACATCTCCCACGCTGTGTAATAAGGAATGCTGTGACACAAAGGAATGCGTTCTTGCAGCATCAAGCATCCATGTCATTTCCTGTCTATCTCACTGCAGCTCAGAGATCTACGCTCACAGTCAGACATTTAAGTCAAACATCCAGGTTACCCGACGGTTACAGCTCATCTCTCATCTTTTCCCCCTTCGGCTTCACCATCCTGCCGATGAACAGGATGGAGTTTGTCTTCTGGTCCCTCACGAGGAAAATGAAAGGGTGGTCGGCGTAGAACAGCTTTGGGTTTTTGAGTTTGTCTGAGCCGTAGACACTGGTGTCCATTTCATTTCCATCTGTGCCCCATTCAATGGCAGAGGCATGGAACAAGCTGGACAGGTAGAGGTCCTTCTTCCCGGAGATGTTGGAGAAGTCGGCTTTGGATTTGTCCACAGCCTCAGTCAGGCCCAACTCCTGCAGGTGTTTCTGAAACACAGCACAAACGGAAGAAGCACCTCAGCTGACGTAAAAGGCCGATCATGGCCTTGGAAGGTGTTGCGTCTCCTACCTGCAGGTTGTGACTGACTTCCATGCTGACTTTTGGCAGAGAAACGGCTACAGCCTTCTGCTGCAGCTTCCCCATCCATGTGTCCAGCTGTTTTTTGCTCAGGAGCTTCTCCAGTCTCTCCAAAGGCTCCACATGGTAGGGCATTATGAAAACCACAGTGGACTTCTTATGAGCCAGGGGCATGCTCAGAACGGACAGTTTATTGGTTGTATCATCATAAAAGCCATAGATGCCTAACAATACAAATGGAAAACCCAAAAATATCACACATATCTCCTTAAAATGTAGATTTTTCCCAACACTTTTAACCTTTTCCTACCTGTGCGGTGCATCATCTGTAGTGAGACAGTGTAACTATGGGACACCAGGAATCCACGATCGTCCACCATCATATGATGGAATCGCTCATCCCAGTGAGCTGTAAGAAAAGATTTGGTGGTATTTAAGCCCATTTAAATGCATACTGCACATACATATGTGTTGGTACTAACGTTTGAAGAACATAGCATTGATGATCATCGCCCCGTCGGTGTTTTCCACATCCTTGGTGACCTCAGGCAGCTTGCCGTCGGTGGACTTGGCCGCCCACTCGTTGATGGATTTAACTGCACTCTTTTTATCTCGGAAGTTGATCTTAGAGTGGTCGCAGTTGTAATGCTTTTTGCTGCTCTTCACAAAGTCCTCCACAAATGTGACGGAGCTGGGTCCAAAAAGGCGGTTGCTAATCTTCCAGGTGACGTTGCGGGTCTCGGGGTCGCTCAGCTCCGACAGCAGCTCCGTCAGACCGGAGTGCAGCTGATCATCTTTAACTTTGGCTGCATTCAGAAGGGTCTTTACCTGCGACACGGTGGATGCCTTCCCCCCGAGAGCCACCAGACCCAGAGTGGAAGCCACAACCACGGGAGAAATGAGGATGTTCTCCATGTTCTTCTCCTTTGCCATGTTCTGATAGAGGCTGAAGGCAAGGTCGGCGCTGTTGTCGGCCAGGATGGAGGCGTGATTGCTCAACACTTTGTCTGCTGATGCAGAGGTGGCAGCCGATGCCGCCGTGGCCAGCAGAACAAGTGATACCAGCTCTGTTACCCACATTATCGATGATCACTCTATAAAAAGAGGTTAAAGACATTAATGCAATGTTATTTATGATCTTATCTATCAACGTGCAGGAAGCTAATGAAGAAGCATATGTACTGTTTTTGCTCAAACAGTGAAGCATGGTGTGTGTTTGACCCACACCGTGTACAGCTGATCTCCTCAAGACCACCTCGAGGTGAGATTTACATAACAGCCACATGGGCAGGATGGATGTGAACTTGAACGGTATTCAGCCTGATCAAAGTGGTTCATGACTTGGCAATGCAATAAGAATCCCTGTTTGGTAAAGGCTCAGTCAAAGTGCTGTGGTAATTCTGACTGGCTGCTCATTGTGTGGGAAAAGAAGTCACAAGTGCAGCCAATGTCAGGATTTCATTTTAGTCTACATATAAAGAGAAGCATAGCCCCTGTTGTAGTGATACAAACTGTATGAAAAGAGGGTTTTTGTCCTGCTGCGGCCCAGACATATTTCCAAAGGCTCCTTTAAGTCACTGAGAGAAAGATGAAGAGATGTCTGACCTGCCTTGCATTGTTTAGGCTGCAACTTCCCAACTGCACAAACTGTGTTGTACTCAGAAAAAATGGAAAAAATAGAAGTGAATGCATGCAGAAAGGCTAATGTTTCCATGGTATCTGAATAGAAAGACAGTATCTGGCACATCAGAGGTATACCCAGCTCCTTTAAATGTCAAATGACCCGGCAGTCTTCCTATTTTCGTGCATGATTTCCCCGCCAGTGACATTACAGTATGAGCTGATCTTTCTCTGTAAACCTAAAACGCCTTGTCTCTCTGGATTTACAGCACTTTTATGTCCAGATCAGGGGAAATATTCATTTGTTGCATGCTGCCATGTCACGTGGGAAAAGCTGCATAACTGACAGTAAAACACAGAGAAAAGGGAGGATTAATGCAACTTTATTTAACTGGGTTAAATAAAGCTGCTGCAGTCACACTTTCCTCTGTCTGAACGGCACAAATGTTCAGCAGGATCTAACAGTCAGATGGAAGTTACAGGCTCTTTTCACATTTGTCAAAAGTTGAATCCAACTCAGGATTGTCTCCCTCCCCCGAAGCCTTAAAAAACTCACATCATACCTTATTAGGTTCCCTGAATAATTCAGAAGTTTGTCTTGTAGAGTGTCAGAAATGGATCTCCCTCCCAGCACAATTCACTGTGCACAAAGTTTTCTGTGTGAAAGTGGAGAACAGAAGTGTGAGAAAAGAATTTTCCTGTTCCCAGAGCATGAAAATCTCTGCTGTGGGATCTTTTTCCAGGCTAGTCCCGCCCAAAAGGAGCGGTGGGTGATGATGGCAACCCCCACTCCCAGGTCCTAAAGCCTGAAACTGGAGCTTACAAGCAGCACATACATAGAAAGCAACCTTAAACTCTTTAGCTCATTGAGAAACATGTCAGTTACCCCTCATTACTTACTGATACGTGGTTTTTCTATGTGCACTTTATGTCTAGGTCTACCTTGCTTGTACCGGGTTGGACCCCTATTGCCTTCAGAACTGTCTTGGTTCTCAGTGTCAGGTTTCTTGTTGGTGTTGGAAACAATCTTCAGACATTTTGCATCATATTTACAGAATTGTTGCAGATTTTTTGAGATTCAAATTCATCATAAAAAGAAGTTTTTTTTACCACATTTAAAGACGCTTTATAGGATTGAGATGGTGGCTGTGGAGGATGTGCTCAATGCGCTGGATGTGCTCTGACATGATGGATTATTCTGCAAGAAGTGGCCATAAAAAGATGCAAAAATGTGGTCATAAAGGGATGGATGAGGTCAGTAACAATATTCAGCAAGACTGTGATGTTGAAATGATGCTCAGTTGGTATTAAGGAGCCCAAAGTGTGCCAAGAAGGATTATCCCACACTATCACAGCAGCATCAACCTGAACAGTTGATGCAAGACAGGATGGATCCATGTTTCCGTGTTGTTTCCACCACATTCTGATCCAACCGTCTGAACGTAGCAGCCGAAGCAAAGAGCCATCAGATCTGGCAACGTTTTTCCATCCTCCAGTGTTGGTGAGTCTGTGTGATATGTTGCTTCAGGTTCTTGTTCTGACCTGACACGATTTGATGCACCTACAGACACGGTAGCTTAATTATTTTCTTCAACCAGTCCACCCAGACAACATCTATCCATTATCCCCCATCTTGAATCACAGTTTGACTTAAATAACTTCGACATAAAGAAATGGAACTGTTTGTTCTACTGTTTTCCTGAAAATCCTCTCCATCTCCTCCTCTGAGGCTCTGCATATAGACAGAGAAGATCTGGTTCTGAGGCAGAAGGTAAAATGTATATTTTATAACCTTGCTATAGCTATATATTACAGTATAGCTATATACTATACTATAGCTATACACTATACTATAGCTATATACTATAGCTATATACTATAGCTATATAATCATTTAGCGGATTCTGTTATCCAAAGCGACTAACAAAGCATAATTTTATCCATAGTTATTATCCTAACATACATGTCTTGTGGGTTAGAGGAAGCCAGAGTACCCAAAGAGAACCCACGCATACATGGGGAGAACATGCAAACTCCACACAGAAGGACCAGTAGACAAACCTGCCCAGCCCAGGCTTGCTGTGAGACCACTGTGCTAACTACTGCGCTACCTAGCTCATCATGTATCCTAGCTCATCATGCATCCTAGCTCATCATGTATCCTAGCTCATCATGTATCCTAGCTCATCATGTATCCTCGCTCATCATGCATCCTAGCTCATCATGTATCCTAGCTCATAGTGTATCCTAGCTCATCATGCATCCTCGCTCATCATGCATCCTCGCTCATCATGTATCCTAGCTCATCATGCATCCTAGCTCATCATGCATCCTCGCTCATCATGTATCCTAGCTCATCGTGTATCCTAGCTCACCATGCATCCTCGCTCATCATGCATCCTAGCTCATCATGTATCCTCGCTCATCATGTATCCTCGCTCATCATGTATCCTAGCTCAGCATGCATCCTCGCTCAGCATGTATCCTCGCTCATCATGTATCCTAGCTCATCATGTATCCTCGCTCATCATGTATCCTCGCTCATCATGCATCCTAGCTCATCATGTATCCTAGCTCATCATGTATCCTAGCTCATCATGTATCCT
>JBAMIG010000016.1:613109-643310 GCA_037177335.1 Kiunga ballochi | reverse complement strand
TATTTATTTTTATTTATTTTTATTATATATATATCACCTTTTTAATTGTGCATTTATTTAATATATTATATATATAATACAATATATATTAATATGTTGCCAATTTATTTAATTTCAATTTCTTCTTTTAGTTGTTCTTATTGATTGATTGATTGATTGATTGTCGTTTAAGGGGTAATTTTGCTAAGTTTATTTTATGCTATAACATTTTATGCTATAACAAAAAAAAATTGTTTTATGAAGAAAAGCAGGTACAGCTAGCCAGTTATGAACTGGTAGTGTGGAAAATAAGCACGACCAGTGATTCAAACAACTGTCAGACCACGTTTATAGAAACTTTATGTTCAAAGTTGTAATGAAATCTATTGCAGGTGCAGGGTTAGTATTTTATTCTTTCCTTAATTTCTAATATGTTCAGAAGTATATATTGAATATGTTTACATGAATTGAACTGGGCAGAACCACCTAATTTTAAAATCTGAAAACTTTATTTGACCATTTAACTAGATGTAAAATCCATGTACCATTTTCCCAATGCAATAAGTCAAAATATTATAACAACCTTCAATCCTCTGCTTTCTGTTATCCACCAGGATGCAGGAGACCATATCATATGGTGAACAAATGAGTTTTCAGTAAAGTTTTTGTCATAAAGTGATGCAAAATGTCTCACGTTTCGTTTATGTATCAAATATGCAACATCAGGCCATTAGGAGTTATTTCCATGTTGATATTTCACAATATAAAGTATCACCTGTACAGGTCAGTCAGCATCATCAAACACACCATAATGAACTGCTTCCTTCCAAAATCCGAATATAGATGGCAGAAAATTATGTCTGCCACCAAACAAACACAAATCATCAAACAAATCATCCGACCATGACCATTGCTTTAGGATAACGATTTTATCAAAAGAAATAAAATACAAACCTCCCCAAAGGCATCTAAGTAACTACAAAGCCCTTGGCACTGAGGAAGACTCTCACTGTGGCAGCATGAGAAAATTAGGACTCCTGAGCAAAGGGCTTGTGTAACAACCAACACCCTCCTTTAAAAAAGAGATAAAAGAGAGGGACAGTCACTCTTAGACCAGTAGTGTTATCCCACTTCTAATTTTGATATTCCCACCCCTACACATGTGCATCCAAGTGTGTGAAGACAAGAGCATTAGTGCTGCTTCTCCGATCGCGGGGCAGCATGGAAAGGACATTGTCAACACGTGTTTTTAATAGGATAGCATTATAATGCGGTTTTCTGGGCAGAAATTAACCATTATTCTAGCTTAATGTAAATTAGGAAAAGCAGCAGTAAAGAGGCTTTTAAGGCCAGGAGAAGAAGGGGAGGACAGAGACAGGATCTCAGTTTAAGTTCCACTTTTTTTCCCCTCTTCTAATCATTTCTGAGGCTTACACTTCAGCCCCGTCCTCCTAACCTCTGTGTGAACTGCACTGCAGCAGCTGCCGCTCTCTGCACACCTCCATGCTTGAGGTTTCAAGTCATAGTCTCTCTTTTTCATGAGATTGCATGTTATCAAATGTGTTTGCTGGCTTTGTGTTTTCTAAAGCGGTTATGCTGCTGGCAGGGGGGAAATCAAACACCTCTCCCTCAGTGCAAACCACAAAATACAAGAAGCCCCATCCCCCTCTCCCAGAGTTTTTGCCAGGAGAGCTCAGACAACACAAAGGATTATGGTTACAGTCAAGTGGCATGGAAGTGGACTTTTTAGACCTGCGTCGTCTTTAAGGTGACCGTGCATCCAATAACGGTGGCTTTCAATCACATGCCAGATGTGGTGACTGAATGCACACAATGCAAGTCATATCAGTCACTTGACTTGAATCGATGCTGTTCATACAAGCAAAATAGAGTGTATGGAGAGGCCTTAGGGACAGGTGATATGCGATGCTGCCTGACATCTTCCTCAGAGGTGTTTCAACCAACAAATAGCAGGTCTGTCTGCTGTCAGCCTGTAGGCCACCTGAGGGGTCAGGCCTGACACTCCTAGCCATGACAGCACAAACGCTCCCCCTCTGCCGCAACCATAGCCCCCCGCCTCTCATCCTCACCGTCCAAGGCCAGGAAAGAGCCCCACAATGCACCGGGAGCTGTCACGGCCGATGAGGAGTGACGTCGGTGAGAAGGGAGAAAAATCCCTTTTTCCTTAAGGTGCAACGAAAGGTCAGAAGCCCGGTATCAGTGGAAGAATTACTCACCACGCTGCCTACCTTGACATCAACAGAGAGCTGACCTGCGGGGAGCGAGCGAGGATAAGACAAGGGGAGAAAACAGGTGGAGGGTTGGAGAGCGGTGGCAGATAGGTGGTGAGGGAGTAATGAGTTCGGGGAGATGACAGGGTCACGGGGAGGTAGAGAGACAGGTTGAGGTAATGGGCTATAGGGAGTGTGTATGCGCGTCCTGGTGTGCATGACTCTGCTTGCAGGTTAGGTGTGTGTGTCAGAGAGGAGGGGGTCACCGAAGATGTCTTGCCCTTGCAGCACTTTATCACATTGGTTTTTTTGGGGTTTTTTTTTTTTCCTGAACTTCCACTGCCTTTTTCCGCTCCAGTTGGCTCCGAGCAAACAATGCGATCAGAGTGTCCCTGCATGTGCAGCGTGCACGCATGTTCCGCTCTCTAGTTAAGATGTCAGTGGTGCACGCACCTCCCCAAGGTCATCACCCTAATGAGCAATCTCCAGGGACAAGAGTAATTATCAAATAACTGGTAAAGTAAAGCCAGTCAAAGTGCAATAATTATTCCTGAGTTTACCCTTGATGAGAGATTGGATTGCATCCTCTGAGCCAGTTTGAAGGAGATTTTCCCCCTAAAATCCAAACTCGCTAAGTCTGCGTGGATGTTAGAAACGGGTAGCTTGTCAGTTGCAGTTAGGAGCTGCCACATTTGAATTCTGGGACCATCTGCTCCATCATACATCCCCACTAATAGCTTTTTTTCCATCGAGCTCTCTCACTATCTGACATAATGTAGCTTTGCACAAGATACTCACTCAATAGTCAACAAAGCGCACACTATTCAGCTTCACCGCTGTGCAGAACTCTCCCACCCTGCCTGCACATAACATAATAAGAATTTAAGCACATGATCGGCCGGTATTTGACTGCTCTGGAGTCTGAGTAGCATGCAGGAGAGATGAGTGGAGGACTGAAATTGATCAGCGGTGAGACAGTAGTGATGCCGCTCGCTGAGTGTTTCAGATTTTTAAGGTCACCCTCACTAGAACCAAAAGGGCGCATCAATTTTAGAGCCCTCATGAGGAGGCACCGCGTCTCCTCCTCGATCACTCAGCCCCCTGTGGAGAAACGACATCTGAAGGTGCACTTGATTTGTGTGAAATTGGTACTGTGCATGATTGGAATGAGAAACAAAAAGGCACAGCCTGGGTAAACAGATGGGGTGCACTTCAACATGCGGCGCTCGACGGCTTCAGAGAACACAAAACAACTGGGAAGTAACTGATTAGTAACTTGACAGTTGTCAAAAACAATATGGTGCTCTGTAAGTAATAGTCAAGGTGCTTCTTTTCCAGAACACAAGATTCAGATGAGTTTGTTTTAAAAAGTTTAACTGCAGGATTTTTCCAAATAACTCGGCTCTATTTAAACATTTAGCATTTTTAATACTTACTTCCAGCTGTTTTAGTCTCAAACTGAGGCTTTAGGCTTGTCTAAAGTGAGGCGTGTAACAAAGCACAGCCAACATAAACAGAATCAGCCATTTAAATGCACAGTTGAGTCAAACTAGTTAGAATTTGACCTACTTACTTAACAGGTCTGCTGTCTTTGTCCTGGTGCGTGCACAGGAGGGGAACACAGTAACTGAACTATGCCAGAACCCGCCACGCTTTGTGGCAATACGTTATCATTATGCTCATATCAGATGATTTATTACATCAAAGACCAAAATAACTCATGAACAATTTATCTTTTGGCAAACTGTTTAGTTACTGATGATATAAACAGATTTCCAGAGCAGCTCGGTTAGTCTCTGTTATTAGCGTCTTCTTCGTTGGTGTCATGGTGTGTCTGTTCTTTCTGGGTCAACACCCAAGACAGGAGCAGGCACAGACCAGTTGGGTCCCTTTTAGTATTTCTTGATGTGATATTTTCACCTGCAACCTGTTGTGTGGGTTTATCAAGGTGGTAGGGTTTTGATTTCATACTCTTTCAGTGTGTGACGTGCTTACACGTCGGACCGAGTTGGTCATTTTTATCGTGTTATGTGAATGTGCTTGGTGTTTCTGTCCACTTTGCATCTGCATCTTTCCTTCACTGAGCAGTTCCTCTTTATTCAGAGTTAACCCTCATAAATAAAAGCTTCATCCTTACATGATACATCTGGGTAAACATCTTGCTATTTTAATATGGAATATTTGAATGTCACATTGAATAAATCAACTCCCTCCAACAAACCTCACTTACATTTGACCTAAATGCATTTTTTTAAATATATCTTTACATTTTGGTTTTCTATCATTAATTTGGAGGTTTTCTGCTCATCTAACGTGGCATTCAGGTGTCAAAGGGCTGGAAAAACCATTGAAAATGTTCAGTTCAGACCTTAAAACTAGCAAAGATAAAGTTTTATTTGATGAAGTGGCAATATGATGTATTTGATATGATGCTTTGTGGTGTATGACTTAAGCAGACATGGCACTTAGCACAAGACTGGTCATTCTAGGTGTCAAATTGAAACTAGGTGCACTGAAATTGAAACGTGCGAGGAAATTAAAACTCAAATTGGCTTTTCTTCCAAAATACATGGCTTATAGTGAGTCCGCATAATTTGGGGCGTGTCTTTTTGATTGACAGGTATCCACCTGTAAGAAGGCACCTGAAAAAGTGCAGCATCAACAGGCTAACAGTCTGCTTTAGCTTTATTAGCTTTAGCCCGTCCTCTGTTAGCCAGTTACCTCACAGGCATCTTCTCAGCTTCACCTCTTTGTCTATTTTTGTATTTTCTGGAAGCAACGACTCGCATGACAAGATGGCGATCAGAAACCTACAGGTGATATCACACAGGGTCCATATTTTAGACTCTATGACCGTGACGTATCTCTGTGGCTTGTACTCATAAGTAAGATTGGTGCACATTTATGTACAAGGCAATGTTTGGACTTCTTCTCCTTCTGACATTTGTGCTTTAATTAGACAGAAAGGTGTTGGTTTGTACTCTCAGCTGCTCCTTTTACCCACACAGAGCTCAGGAAGAAAGCCTTTATTCATAAGCTGTGTTTGTTTGGGACTTACGTATGAACACCTTGTAGTTTGTTCATAAAACAGCAAGTAAAAAGGCAAAGATTGTCAAAGTTTCCTGGAAGTAACTAAAACTGAGAATCACCTAAAACATTTATCAGCAGGAGTCCATCATGACTCAGCAGTCTAGTGAGTGGCTCCTTCATCCAAACCTTTCAACTTCTAAATCTTTACTTTGGAAATTATTCAATCTTATGCAAAACATTAATATTTGTACAAAAACGCTCTGAAAACTTTTTTTTATGGGATTATTTCTGAGTCTAGTAGCAAAAAAAAGAAAGAAAAAGAAGCATAAAAGTGGACTACATTTACCAGACTTGTTTGTACTGGTACCTAAGACTGGGCGCTTTATTCCCAGTATAATTGGAATTAATTTGCTTCTTTTAGGAACCAGTAACGTCAGAGATTTTTTTAAGACTCACATCGTGTTGAGAAGGTTATTCATGTTGAAGGATAGTTTACTCTTTACTAGTATACAGCTGCAATAAAAGAGAATAATTACAGAAGCATAGCACAGAGGGAAACAGTAAAATATAATGGTACAACCATGTGACATACCAAGCTTTTAAAGAAAGCACATAAAGGTGCAGACATCTTTAAAACCCTTTCTGCCACTCTAAATTACATTAGATGAATCAGCCAATTATGTTTGATTGATTCATTGAAAACAATTACAAGATTTTATGTCATTTACCTCTCTTAGTGTTTAGTGACATTATACATCTTAATTTGTTCAAATTAAGTAAGAGCTTCATGCATTTAACTTTTCTTTCATGTCTGCATGAAACGTCCGTCTGTTTTTTATGTATCCCTGCTCCAACACACCTGACTCAAATAAATCCGTCATTATGCAAAACATCGGTTGTTGGATCTTTTTAATCTAAACCAGGTGCGTTGGAGCAGAGAAACGTCAAAATCCTGCAGGACTGCAGCCTTCAAGGACCACCTTTGGACCCTGCTGGACTAGACCGAGCATGGCTCAAGGACCCTTGTGATGGGTGCAAACAATGGAGCCACATTCCCTCTTCTGAATCGGGCAACTGGGGCCCCCCTCTGAAGCCAGACCTGGGGGTGGGACACAGAGGAACACTCCACCTCCAGAGGGAACTGTGGGTTTGGGTGCAATGTAAGCTGGGTGGCAGGAAGGAGGGCAGTCTGATCCTCGTCTGTAGGGGTGGGGAATGTCTTCGCTCTGTGGGGAAAGAGCCTGATCGGCCGTGCAGGGTTGAGCAGTTCCGGTTAGATAGAGTTAGACACACGGCCTGGGCCCATCATAATTAAAGAAAAGTCTGTTTTGTCGTGAGATGACTAAGCTGAGCTCAGAAGCTGTTTTTTTTCTTTTACACTTAAAATTCATTGATCAAAATAAGCAAGTCCTGCAGCACTTAAAGTACTTGTACTTTACCAGTACCTCCTCTTCCCGACCTTACACAACTCCAACCGGAAACAGAGCATTTCCATTGGGATGTCTCAAACCGTGCAGATCGCAGTACCTACTTCGTCGAGGTTGCAAGCAAGTTGAGTTGTGTGGGTAGCGTGACGTCCATTGAATAGTCTGATGTGATCCAGGGTGTTTTGTCTTGCCCTCTTGATTTGTTCCATGAGTTTATTTCCCATCAGTAACCATAATCCAAGCCCCCAGTAAAAAGTTACCATGAGGTCTTCCATCTTTGTGTACGTCTTCTTCTGTGGTGTTCTGCAGAGCGTCTAGAAAGTCCCTTTGCGCATTGGGACCCCTCCCATATTCACGATGTGTAATGGAAAAGCAGTACAGAAGAGTGGGCACTAAGCGACTTTAAACTGGAAACCAGTGTCGCTCCCAGTTGACCACAAAGACTTAACAGACTTCAATATTATTTATTAATTTTTTTAAATTTTGTCTCTGTGTGAAATGCTTGTAAGTTTGTATTGTTTTAAAATCTAGAAAGTAGCAAAAAAGCCAAAGCATGCGTCAGAACAAAACATATGTAGGGTTGAGTTTTACATGCTAGCAACAGATATAATCTCCAGTATGCGCTCCACAGTCTTTAGATCATCTCACCAGAAAGGTTTGAGTCTTTTGAGGTTTTATTTCTTCTATTTCTTGAATTCCTTCTCTTGTGTAATTCGCTCTTTACTTCCTGCTTACACACCTGGTCTGAACGTGCTAATTACCACACCTGCTCCTCATTTGTTCTCCGTGCATATACATTAGCACCTCAGCCTCTTTTCTTTCTGCCAGATCTTCATTCTTTTTTTTTTCCTACTGTCTTTAATCTGCTACTCAGTTCTGCTTTTATTACCTTTCTAGTTGTTTCTTTAGATATCCTGCCTGTGCAGCACCTTTTGTTGTTCTACTCAATAAGCTGCCAATGTCTTACATCTGCTTGCGTCTCTCCTGCATTTGGCTCCTCCACACCACCGATATCACACAATCCTGTAAATTTTCTATGAGATCTAATACAGAATATGAGCAGGGAGCTCATAATGCTGCGGTAAGCCCTGGTGGGTAAAGCATGGAGAAAACAGCCACTGAAAGCTAAACTTTGTCATAATACAATAACATCAGATATAGTAACACAATTCCTACTGTACATGCTTCGATTTCTAAATCTAGCATTGCAAATAAAAGCTGAGCAGATGGTTCTTTTATTTAATTTTATTAGACGTGGATATTAAATTCTGCCTTAAATATTAAACTTCATAACCATCATGAGAAATAAATGCATAATTGCATAAAGTCAAACTGGCCTAGACATGACCTCCTTTCCTTTAACAATAAAAAGGTCCAACAGAGTGCAAAGCCCTCCATATCCTCATGCAGGAACACACTTTTGGTGAGCAGTGCAAGGACAAAAACAATGAGGCGTTCATCCCCGAGACAGCTTCGGGGAACAGCAGTGAGTGGGAGGAGAGTGAAAAGATAACATCACCAAAAAAAAAGAAAGAAATACAGACAAGTAGAGGGAGAACGAGGGAGAGAACAAGGGGAGGAGGAGGAGAGTCATCAGAGATCAGGGTGACCCTGCGCCACTCAGGAACATGTTCTGCCTATAAGCTAGAGGAGAAACCCAAAGTTTGCCACTGAGTAATCTCTTCTCTGTCAGTCCTGGGGACTCGGCCTTGACAGTGACCGTGTCCCGGCAGCGAAGGGCCACGCTGCTCTCAAAACTTTGCATGTCACGTCTGAAGCATGTCAAGGAATGGACACACATCTGCTTGATACACCCAGCAAGAAATAGTTTGCAAGAACACAACAAAGTTAAACAAGCTGGGGAAAAATAGAGAGATGGAGAATTGCTCTCAAACTAAAAGCTCATTAGCCAGAGAAGAGGCATCTACTTATATCATGCAAGTATGGGTACCAGTGCTGCGTTCACTGGTCTTATCGTTTGTATTAACAAACTAAATAAAACCTTTATCTTAAGGTTTTGTTGCCTTGTGGCTCATGAGACACTTTTAATGGTAGATCATACTGGTACAAATAGATATAATGCTGGTCTTGGTTTTGTACCGTTAGGCTGTGCTAAATGCTTTACATCTGTGCGACTGGACTGAAGATATGTAGCACACATACCATTTATTCAGTCTTATTTAAATACCACAAAGCAAATATTCATAGTCTGCATGGAAAATAACTTTATGCTGATTTAGATCAGCAACAACGGCTGGGTTTGGCATTCACCTCTGGTTTATGAAACATTCAGTTTCCCCCCATATTTCCTTCCCTCTTTATTCTTATCTGCATGTGTTTAAAAAATGTAGTTTACAAGTCAGCGGGACAATTTGCATTTGATCATTTTAAACGCCTGTTTCATGCCGCTGCTCAGACCAGCTACTGCTCACACACTCCCCACTTTAAAGCGCCGTTTTACCATTTCTGATGAGTGTATTAAGAACTGACAGTCTTTCAGACTCAGACTCTCCTTCTATGCAAACTAATGAAGCAACTAAAGCCAAATGAGGCCAGCTTAAAATGGATAACCTCCCCAGAAATGGTTGGCCCATACTGACCCCATACATAAACAACACAGTCGTTGAGACCCGGGGACATGCTAAAATGTGTCTGGATGGGATTTAATGCTGCGGCCATCCCTCCTCTGACTAACCCTTTAGAAACACATCTGACCTCTCCTGTAGATCTTTTGTTAGCACAGCAGCTCTTCAGCGTATGCATCCATTTGCATTTTAGAAATCTTAAACAAAAACCCACCCATGGCTGGTTCTCGCTGCCACCCACCGTGAACCTCCACCCACTCTCCTCTCAAACCAGCCAAAGGTAAAAAGCGTCATACGGTGCAACAAGGAGCAGGAAGAGCTGCTCCACGTGTTAGCCGGAGAGAGCAGGGTCAGAGGTCGGATGATTTGTATGAGTGAGAAAAGGAAATAGTCAAGAAAAAGGATGAAAGTTTAATCCTGCATCAACATGCTGGAGTTGAACATGATGGTGAGTGACTTAACTGAAATGAAGCCATTTTATTTAATTTATTAAATGGACCGTTTCAAGGCTACGTGCACATGGAGCTGTAAAACTATCACATTATCGAACCCCTTTGGGCTCGACGTGGCATTGTCCTCATTCACATTAGCCGATGATGTCAGAGGCAAGGAGGCGTATTTTTGCTACTCTGCATTTTGGAAATATGGTATGACCGGTGGTGTCACCGCCTGAGTGTGTAGGACTGCGGATCAATAGCCCTGCTATTGGGTAGACAACGGTTGTGTACTGCAGTGCAATCAGGGAGTTTCCTCTGGGGAAGAATAGGTCACAAAGGGGTGCAGCGCGTCCGGCTGCTCATGTTGTTTAAGATGGGAGTACAGGCTAGCACTGTGTGTTTGTGTTGCAGCTGCTGATGCGTGAAATGGAACCCAGGTAGCTGGGCGGGCCTCGGGCCTTCGCTGTATCTTCCGCCAAGTGATTACTTTACTCCATTGATTTTTCTTCCTCCTCCACTGATCTGAGAAGATCAGTGGAAACAGAGAGAGAAAAAGAAAGAGAGAAAGAGAGGGAACATTGATTGACCTAGTACCAAATTGACAGAACCTTGAGTGGCAATGCTCCCTCTTAGCCTGTTAATCTATGGCCCAGATCCCTGCCACATTCGGGGAGTGCCGTTTCACAAATCCTCACAGACAAAGGCCGAATCATTTCTGTGCGTGCAGAATGAGATGCTCATAAAAATGGAGAGATTTAGGGAAATTCTTGTTTGTCAGAGTTGCGTGCTGTTACAGCTAGCTGTAAGGGAATGTGTGTTTTAATGGCTCTGAAAAAAGAATTTAATGGAAATAATACGGTAGTGTGACGTTAAAGGTTTAATCTTATAATCGAGTTACTAAAAGAATTAAATATGCAGACGAAGCTCCAGCTTTTTTGTCCTGATCCGTCCACAGAAACATCTCTGTCCGGCTCACGAAGACAAAAGAGGGAACTCTGTCAGCATAAAGTTTTGTACCCCTGCTTCTGACTCCTCATTGGCTAATCTGCTGTCACGGGGTCAGAAATAAGGAGCTGTGATTGGTGGAGAGCCTCACGTGTCCCGAAAGACGATCCCACTGAGTTATAACTTGAAATCATAGGGATCGCGTCATGTGACCTGCACACAGACCTCAGAGAGACTTTGCACAGATAACATCCTGACTCATGTTAAAGTCTTGATTCTAATTATAATCATGCTACTAAATATAATATATTCATCAGTGAGTTTGGTGCTGTTCTATAGGTGTCCTGTGTCAGTAGCTTTTTCCCAAACTGTAAATATAGTTTATACATTTCAGGCATTTCTTCTTAAAAATGTTTCTGTGCTTTCTTTGTAATATGAACATCCTCATTTAAAACAATTTGACAAACAACGCGTCACTTCAGACACTTTTATCATATCAATTATGCACTTAAATAAAAAGTCATATAGCTAGTTAAAGTAATAATAGGAGAGGGGTCTTGATGTGTTTTAATGAAGCTGAATAATCCATGAAAAAACACATTTTGAGTCAGAGATGAGTGTCTGTGTTTACATTTAAGAAGAGGATATAAGTACCATGTGATGATTTATGCAGTTAAACGGGTATTAATGCAGAAAAACAGGAAATGATGAAGTTACCATTTAAATTAAAGCCAGATGATGGTTAGATGTGACTGTTTGCTTTAACAAACCAGGATTTACTTTTAAATCCCTACTTTTAGCTGTAAGTTCCTAAATCTAATAAGGTCTCATTTATATCTACCACCCTGTCACTAGTCTGAGCCCTCCATAAGTATTTTATAGACCCACCCCTGCAAAAACTTCCCCTTTTTACGAGACCAGACTGGATTGTTGAAGATTTTCCCCCATGAACGCTGAATCATTTCCACTGAATTTGTTTCAATCAGATCCAGATTTTCTCCGTAGATGCTGTTCACATACGCTGCAGGAAGCAGGAGATTCTCTGATGAGGATCCCATGTTACAAAAAGAGACGCAGAGCACAGCAACCTGGTCTACCGGAAAACACACACAGGCTTTAAACCCAACACGTGCATGGCATTTAAATGACATGAGTACGTGCACATCTGCAGCGCACACTTTGTAATTACTGAAATTCAGGACTTATTAAAGGATCTGTATTAGAAAAGAAAGCGACAATGAAGAGTCCAAAATGTTTTAAAGGTTTTTTTTAAATATAAAATACATGTCAAAACGGGAAATAAGTCTGTGGGACGGGACAGGGGACAGAAGAAATCTGGAAACACATCTGAGTCAAAAGTCCACAAACAAACAATAACATGCATGATGTGAGGCGGAAACAGGGGACAGGCTGAGGTCGAACACTAACTAGATTAACCCAGGGAACATCGCTTGGAAATTAGTCACAAGGAAGAATATTTCATTTATAAAAAAAAGAAATGTGTGGTGCAAAACAGAACAAAGTAAAGCTTGATTAAACCGATCCTTCGCTGCTTTGATGCGAGAGGCGTGGAAGAACCGTGACAAGTCATTAGTGCATCAATGGCCCAGAGATAAAGCATTCAAATGTAAATGCTGATCATGATAAAAAGGGCTCTATAAGAGCCATGAGGTCACTATAAGTTATTCGCCTCCACTTTTCCTCCAGGTAATTCATCTAAATGTGAATGTGTTACAGTGTTAACAGAACACGCAATAAATTCAAAGAATAATCTGTAATGAACTCGTTTTAAGCTAACATGTTGTAGTCAGAACACTTTTACTCAGCAGAAGTCGTCTCCTGTTTAAATGAACACGTCTGAAGCACACGTCTGCAAAACATACTAAAAATATCTTATCTACATTGTTGTAAAAGTCCCTTTTATACAATTAGAGTCAAATCCAACGCTGTAAAACATCATCATAAAGTTTGTGAGAAGAGTTTAGTTGTATTCAGTGACTGTTATGCCATAAAGTATGCTTCCTCTGTCCAGAAGGACTCTGCTCAGAGGTGGATATCTGTCACACGACTGCAGGTACAAGATAAGAACAGGAAGCAAATGCATTGAAGTTGTGCTCCTGTAACATTTTTCCATGTGAGGGGAGCTGCGCTTTGCCTGCCCAGCCACACATAAGGTCAAACCCAGCGGTGCTACTGGTGCATCATTAGGAGAGGAACCGTGTAAAGGCCACTGTTGTAATTAAGACCTGAGACCTGCGCTTAACATTGGCACACTCTGGGTCTGGAGAGTGATAAGTGCTTGATCCTGATCAATAAGATGCACAGCCCCGTTGCCACTTGCAAAATCAATATTGTTTTATTTGCTGTTACAATAGGCTTGTCTGGTTGCAAATGAGGTCTGAGACAGAGTTACTTTGGAAGTGAAGACCTTACCCTGCACTGCTCCCCCACTACTCCTTAATGAATCGGCCAATAAGTGTCTGCATGGGTGACCTCTCCGTTCATATCTGCCCAGGGAATCCCTGCTGGTATAATCCCCCATTATCTTTACATAAACACACTGAGTCAAATCTGTGGGAATTATGCTCAATATCTTTCATTAAACAGCAACTAAGAGGCACAGATGAGGTATTGCTTGTTTCAACGTGTCAGAGGGGGGAAAGAAGACTTTCTGTTAGTTAATTCCACCTTAAAACTAAATATCTGAGCCCATCATGTCTATTAATCCTCTTTATGCATCTGTAGATACTCAGGTGGGACAAGTTAATCTGGGTTTAGCAAACATGCTAACATTAAACCCATTGTCACAGCAGAGCAAAGAGCAGGAGACGAACAATAATTTATGAGATGTGAACGGACCGACTTATGGATGACACGACGCGTTTCAGATTAGAGAGGGAAAAGGTCCCGAAGAGAAGGTCGTTAATAGACTCAACAAATCTGCTCGATCAGAGAAAATGTACTGCGTCCCTCCACCAGTTGAACCATATATCATGCTAATGCGCTGGCAGGTTTCACCTCCCATCTCAGGTTGCTCTCCACTCTTTAATTCAGGATGAAGTCAGCTTCATCAGCTCCCTCGGTTGTATTCGTACACGGCCTGCAGAGCTGCTGTTATAACTTTCAGAGGTTTAATCTTGCTTCCTATTCGATGCACCTCTGATAATGATCGTCCTGCTGTTTCTCCATTTTTAAGGTGGTTTCTTTACCTCTTAACCTCTGCGTGCCATTGCATGCGTACACATGCATACTGTAAAACCTGATTGATGGCATTGTCAGCAGCTGTCTCCAGTATCTCACAAGCGTTGGCCTTACATGTTGGCAGACTCATCTCATGATGACCCACCCCCCGCCCCATGCAAACTATTCCAGGAAAAGGACAAACAGGAAACAGACTGCAGTTCACCCTTGACTGTAGCACCTTTTCTCCACAACCGACATCTTGCCTGTCATTTCTGGGCCTCCCGCATACTCCATTATCACTCACACTCGTACAAACAAATCAATAATGTTGCACTCAAGGCTTGTTCGGTCCTCACAGATTTAAACCCCAGCTCTTTCTCCTCATACCCACCAACTTCCAGTGCAGCACTTTGCCAGGATATATTTGCTACCTCTGCTGTAATGCTTTCCCCTTTTCCTCTCGTCGTAATTCACCTGGGCATCACCTTTGGGGCGCCATTTTGTCTCAGCCAAACGGCAGCACTAATAAGGCTCCATAGCTCTCTGTGGTTATTATCAGTGACAGGCGCGGTCAGGGACCAGCAGCTCTCTACTGCCCCCCATGTACAGCAGCTGCTGTAAGCCACTTGCCCCCATGGCTCTGGCTAACTCACCCCTTTGCCCCTGTGACACTCCAAAGCCCTGCATATAGACTTGAGAAAGTAGGGGTGTTGATGGGGTGGAGGGTGTGAGGTTGCCTGCTACTGGTTCCCACTGCACCGGCTGCTGCAGCCAGGCCCTCCATGGCCCTCAGGCTGTTCTGTCTGTTCAGCATCTCCCTTTAACCTTCATCTAGGAAACAATAAAACAAGAACAGTGAGGGGGGAGGAGGGACAGAGAGGATGTGGATTTGTGTGGGCTCTTGCTAAGAGTGTGTGTGTGTGTTAGGGGAGGGTAGATGGGGAGAGATGTTGTGGACATTTGACACATCTCCTTAAGCCAATGTCTACTTTATTATCTTTGGCAGCCCTTATTGGTTGCACTAATCAAGTGGAAGGCAGTAGCGCTGTGTCGGGGGCTAACACTCTGCGTGTGACAAATATATTATTAACTGGAGGGAGACGGGCGACCTTGGCCGTGTCACCTGAGGACCCCGCCGGCTCTCGCTCTGCCAGCAGGAAACGACCTTCATATTAAATCCCCGCAGAGGTCAATAAACTAAATAATTCACAAAGGTTGTACGCTTTCCTCTGAAATCTGCAAAAAGAGATGGGCATGGGAGGTAGCGAGCGAGGCAAGGATGGGAGAAGGCAAATCTTTTAACTTGTGAGCGGCTAAATGAGAACTGGTGTCCTTGTCAGAGTGTAGTCTCTTTATCATTTGGGGGGCGTTTATATGAGCATGTCAGAGGACGATGTAAATCCTGAATCTCTCTCTATTTCCCCACTGCTGTCACTCTTCAATCGATCCGTTATTCTGTGGCAGCGTTGGAGGTTGTGGGGCTGGGTAAGGGGGCGTCACTGCACTCTAATATCACAACAACCTTTTTCAACATAACAGCACCCACAGTTCTATTTATAATCCCACTGAAAGTCTGTAGTTGATCAACCTCTCTGCTATGTTTGAAGAAATCTGCAGGGACAGCTTGCTTTGTTTCTCTTTTGAATATCATTTCCTGTTCAGAAAATGACTCATGCAGCATATCTCGCCTCCTCTACACAATGCCTTTCTTTTATTACAATTATTTGAAATTTATGTATGCATTTTATTTGTTTTAGCCCATACGAAGCTATTCTTGTGGGCGGGAGGCAGCCCGAACACATCTAAAGGTCAAGGTTTGAAAAAGAAATGCCTGCCTCTGCATCAATGCCAGGCTTGAACAAGAGAGAGAGAGAGAGAGAGAGGGGGGGGGGGGGGGGTCCCCCCTTTTCCTTTTGCCTTTCCCCCCGTTCCACCCCCCCCCCCCCCCCCCACCACCCACCACTACCCCCACCCCCCCCCCCCTCTCCTCCCCCCCTCACTAATTTTATCTGTGACTTTATACCAGTTCCAAAGCTTTGAAAATCTGTTTTAAAAGGCTCCAAATCATCTGTAAATATCTTGTAATTACCTAAAGAACAAAATATTTGTGTTGTGAATGAATGTTTCTTCTTTGGGAACGGTGGGGCGAAGATGCCCTGGAAATAGTGAAAAGGGTTTTGTCTGTCACAGTATCACGGCTACTCATAAAATAGGTAGCTTGCGAGCCTAAAACATTAAAGTCTACATTGTAAATGTAAAAGTCTACAGTAACTAGCGGCAATGTTAGCTCAATGCTAATGCTACCATTGCAAAACCTCATAATGGCAGTTCATTCGCTTGTTCACCAAGTTAGCATGTTTACATTGATGAATGTTTTTACTGAAATATGGGGGTATTATCCTGCCATTTATCAAGAGCACAGTTGATAGATTTGAGAGCGTTAACAGTTGTATTTTAGCTCAAATCTTGTACTGAATGTGGGTTTTAAGACAGATCAGTATCCTACAAGCCTGCAGCAGCTGTTTGTAGCTAACCTTGCTTTCCACGTTGGATTCAAGTGTTTTCTAATCACACTTTAAGGTACACTTATGAACAGTTTAGTTTGATTCAAAAAGGAGGACCAAAAGATGAGTTACTGCTGTTTTTAGTGTTTGCACGGGAAGCTATTATCTTTTTTTAAGCAATTATCACACTTCAGTTTATAAATCTTCACCTTCACTTGTTTGGCTTGTTGTTGTTAGCTGGGTCAGATGTGTTTAGCATTTATTTGGGAATTGAAATATGGAAGGATATAATTTGAGGGACTGATAAAACAACAGGATCCTAAAGGTGCATTTAAAGATTTGTCCAAACAAACATTTAAGTGCATTTGCACAGATCATTTTAACTCATTAGAGTTTTAATCCCAGCCTTGCCCAGGTTTATGGCTGCTAATGGTTAGCGCTTGCTAGTGTTTGTGAAAGGCCAGCAGTCTATCTGAACAAGACCAAAAACAACAGCCATGGGCTACTACCACTAGCTGCTATGGCCTGTTTGCTCACCCAGCTGTCCAGGTAGAGTTCATTAGTGTCTGCATTTTAAGCAGGACTTAAGTGTGCCGGATAACAGCTAGCATCTGCTTGTTCGCCTAAACAGGGCCAAGTAGATGAGTCACACACTAACAAGTTGGGTACTGGTCTGAAGGAAACTGGTTGCTGTTGCAGGTTAGATCAGGTTAGCATTCCCAAGTTCTGTAGATCTATGCTGCTATTAGCAATCGCTCATCCGGCCTGTAAAGCAGACCATAGGCATTCACTATCATCTCATTCAATCCATTCCTTAAACTTGTACATTTTCTCCCTGTAAAGTTCACGAGTCATCCTTATGGTCATGATGGAAAACGTGCACACTCTGGCTGTAGGGATAATCTAAATGTACAAATTCAGGAACTACTTAAGAATAGTGGTTGTGTTGCTAAAAACAAGTCAGAGATACAGAATAAAATACTTTTCATTCAGTATGGCTTTTCTGTTTGTAGTTGTGGGGGGATGGTAAATGGTCATAACAAAGCAGATAAACAAGTAAACATGAAAAACTTGGCACCTATAGATTGTATTTTTAGAGAAAATAGACAATGCTTTTCAAAATAAAAGTTAATCTTTATTATGTATTATTTATTATAAATGCAGAGGTCAGATTTTTCCACTACATAACTTTTTTTTATCAGCAGATCTTTCCTTCATTCACTCTTAGTTTCTACCTTTTCTCCATTTTGCTCATTTTTTCTCTCATCCAATTAGATCTGACTCTGCAACACAACCTGTAACGCCTTACAAGTTGGCTTCACAGTCTTTCATAAACAGCAACAACAAACAAAAGAAGAAAAGAGCAACAAACCCGTAAGGATTATTCAAACTACATGTCGACACATTCTGCAAGTCTGACATAAGAGAAGCTACATGGTAGAACTAGCAGCAGCTTCTGCAGTGACATTATTATCTCATAAAATCTTTAACCATTACAGAAGATAACATGTTTGTGCTTCAACTTCCTGCATATATACATTTGATTTATCACACACACACACAGAGAGAGTATACTGTATACAGTCATTGATGTGACTTTAACCTGAGCAAAGTGCTGAATGCATGTTTGCATTGACCCGTGTTTCTGCTTATCTCCAACTGGATCGATCACAAGATGCAAACAAGCTGAAGTTAGGTATGCCGCTGTTCCTCTCATGATCAGGGGATTACCGTCTCAATCATTTATCCGTGCTGGTTAAACCCAGATGTTGTGATAAATCTTCTTGCAGTGTACATCCTGTCGGTTTGGCCTCAATCTAGTTTTTCAGCAGCTCAGTTGAAAAACAGAAAAAACTCACTCAAAGATGGTTTTGTTGATTAGTTTGCAGCTTTTCCTTCAGATTAAGAGTTACTGCAATGGTTACTGATGGTACATACATAACTTTTAACTTAAAGCCGTGAGGTAAGACGAATAAGTTGGATGTTATTTGCCGTTTACAGCTAATTTTAAATCCAATCATCCAAGCATTTGCTCCTGCCACATGCATTTACACATGAACTCCAATAATGTAAAAGGTGCACACACATTTCCACGCACAAGTTGTGCTCCTCGCTGTAATTACACATTGCATAACTGACATCTGGAAATTGCTGACACGTTTGCAGAACTGTACAGAAGCTCTTGGTGCACCCTAGATATGGAGGGATGGGCAAAGTGGACAGGCTGAAGGCGCTCATTTTGCCTACGCTCTCATTGCGTCAAGCATTTCACAAATCAAAGAGTTTGCAGGAGAAATCTTTACCATGTCTGGTAGTGTCTGCCAGCACCCTTTTGCGTCTTGCTTGTTCTGCCTTTTGAGGCGTAGCAGCAGATCAGACACATCAGTGCCATCGCGGCTCGTCACGAGGGGAAAAAAACAAAAAAATCACGTCTTGAAATAACATAAACAGCCGTTTTCAAAGAGCAGACATGAAAAGATGACATGCACATCAAGAGTTCTGGATGCATTTTTTGTGTTCAAGCATGTGTGAAACACATGAAGAGAGACAGATGAACAGAGCATGTAGAATAGATTTTAAATGAAGGAGGAGGCAGGAAATGAGCAGTTTAATGTAAAACAACTACAGTGGAAGAAAGGGAAAGAGGGATAGAGGAGGAAACTGTGAGACAGGCAGGGGAGAGGGAGGGAGGGGATGAGAAGGATAGACTTTAACTGTCTGAAGGACAAAGCTACTGACCCGCGGATCATTCAGAGGATTGCCTTTCAGTTTCAGAGCAAGGTCAGGCTGCTTATTTTACCTCAGTGTTTTCACTAATCTGTTTTTTGTGTGACACAAACAAACACTGAGTGCACGTGCACACAGACGACACACGCATGCAGACACTGAAAATAAGCCTTCCCATACCGCCTTGAAATATTTGCAGCCGATGTAGGCTTTGCTATCAATAAACATTAGATGCGCAGGCTTTGTGCCTACATGAGTACCACGCTACCTTGGACCTGTCATGAATTTCAATCGCTGGAAGGGGGCCACCGCAGACTGCACATGTCCACACTGCATCCTAATGTCTCTGAGATGGTCTCGCAGCTAATGATGTGGTCTTCAAATGGGTAAAATACTGAGCGCTATGCTTTTATCCATTGTTAGACACAGTCTTCTAATGAGCTAAAATCAGCCTCCGTTCCTATTGACAAGTCTTCAGGAGCCGACTGTGGCTGTTATTTGGCAGCTCATTAGTAGACATACTATATTTATGTCAACACGTTTACTGACAATACGAGGAGGGGGGCTGGGTGTGCTGGAAAGCCATGGCAGTCCCACGGGGTCTGCCAGCATCTGTGGAGGAGACTTACTGGTGGGCGTTGAGCTCCTCGTGGAGCGCTCTGTCAAAACGCAACAACACTCAAGACTGATCACTGAAACTAGCTTAGTGCCCCACTGCGGGTTTGAGGGTAGCGTTGCTATGAAGCAGCGGGCCAAAATATGGTTCTGAGAACAGTGTAATCTGCAGCCTGTGTGTGTGTGTGTGTGTGTGTGTGTGTGTGTGTGTGTGTGTGTGTGTGTATCCAGGGTGGGTTAAAGTGCCCCAGTGTGTTCCATGCTGATCTGATAATGAGTGAGCAGGGTCAATAGGATGTTAACAGCCCCGTGGGAACGGCTGGCTGGTGGTGGATGGGTGGAGCAAGGACAAGGGCCCAGGGACACAGAGCTGTGTTTTCACTGTCCTCGCTCACCACCATCTGTGTGTGTGTGTGTGTGTGTGTTTGTTTAATGCTGCAGGGACAGTAAGGTGCCTCCATCCCTGATATCTGACTCTTAAGTTCAACCTGTGCTACACCCTCCCAGTAAGACCTCAGTCAAACAAAAGGCAGCGCGTTGGTTTTAATACCAGCATCAACACAACGGCTTTGGCAATGGATTTGCTCTGCATGCACATGAGTCACCCAAGTATAAGGTAAATATTTAAGAGTATGTCAGAAACTTTACACTAAGTCCAAAGGAAACATGTATTTTTTACACTTTCACTCTACAAAACTCTGAAGGTGCATGCATTACCACCTTATCTATGACTCATTATGTTTGCAAATGGTCCATTCTGTGTGAATGAGTGGGTTAGAAGAGCCATTAACCACAAGGTGAAAGAGTAATTAGATCACCCAAACATAGCAATAAAACCTCATAGAAGAAGACAGCAATGTCAGCTGTGTGTCGGTGGGAAAACTCCTGTTACACATGTAAGCTGAGAGACCGGCGCTGCTGGCTGGATAATGCGGACGGCCACACGATCAGGACGACAAGCAGGCCTCTAATTGGCACACACTCTTGGACACACAAACACAATGCAAGTATCAGTGTCGCTTTGAGCCAGTGGGTCAATATGAGCAAAAAATATGGGTGCCTTTTATGTCAGACAAGTGGTTGAAAGTAGACACAACAGAGAGAGAGACGAGGGGTGGGGGAGTGAGAAAGGATGTGCATAGGGCACTGAAAACACATTGCGTGTTGTGTTGGCATGGCAGGAACTCCAGTCAAATCCCTTCACTGAATTTTTCTGTTTTTTTTTTCACAAAGCCCCGCCTTTGCCATTTGATATTCAAATGCAGAGGAAACCGAAGGAGAGCTCCTCCCAGACCACCCGCAGTATCGTCAGGGATTAGTCAAAGAGTACCAACTAGGTCAACAAGATGCAGGGCCGGTGCATGTTCAGGGGGGACGCGAGGCAACTCACCCACTCAGGAGTCGTCTTCGTCTTGCCAGTGTTCCTATTTCTGTCAGACATGCTGAGAAACCTCGGCGCTCGGGTACGGAGGCAGCCACTTTCACGCGTTGACCTGTTTTCCCGTACTTTTGACAGTTATCCAAAAACAACTCCAAAATTCCTCTTGATTTTTCCCTTCTCAGAGCAACTGGGTATGGGTTAAGCATTAGATATGAGGCCAAGCGTGGGGAGACGTAAACACTCCCACTGCTGTCACCAGCCTTACAATTGATTCCCTTGCAGAACATTTGCCTGGTACAGTAATGGCTCGTCGAAACTGGTTCAAAGAGCAAAAAAGTTCATCTGTTGGTGCAAACTGGTTGTTTTGCCACTAAGTGTTACACGATCCCAGACTTCACGTTATCTATTGACTTACATCTCAGAGTTTCATCGTCACACCTTAACAAAACAACTCCAGGCAGGATGGCCTGGGGGATTTCTCTTTTTCAAACCATGGATGTTTATGGAGCTTATTCTTTTCTATGCTGGTAGCAGTCTGAGGAAACTGTTGAATGGGAAAGCAGACACCATTCCTATTGTGAGCCCAACGTCATGATAGCCTTTCACAGAGCACTTTGGTGAGTGTGGATCCTTTCAGATAGCTCACAGGCTCTCCAGAGAAACTCAACACTGTGCTGCTGCCCTAAATGACACTGGCATACCTGGACGGTGAGCATGGTATCAGTTATCTGAGCGCCAGTGCCCCTAAAGGCATTTCTCTGCATCCTACAGTGACCTCAGTCTAATATAATGTTGCTCTCCTGGAGGACTCTTCCTGGCAGCTCGTATTTAAATAACTCACAGAGAGCACTTATTGTGAGTCTGATGAGTAAATTAATGTGTATTGGGAGAGATGGAGGTCATCATGTTGAATCAGTAGCTTGGCACCTTCTCTGACAGTGGCAGCTGTGACTTTCAGGCATCTCCTCACAGCACAGAGCTACATTGTGCTAGAATTATCTGCTCTGTCTATCAGACACAGTTTCATCTCCATGACATACTTCAAGGACAAAAGTGGAATATTTACAGAGTCGGCTGAGATGGCTGCTTAGCATTGCTGCGATAATCCACTCGTAATCACTCGACTCTTTATTTTGAACGGAGGTCATTCATTTTCTTTTCCATCCACAGACTATTGCACCAATAAATAGGCTACAGTTTCACTTGTTAATGAATAATATACTCGTCCCAAGGCCAGAGTTAAAAAGTAATTGTCAGGTAATGTTAACAAGTAATGGTACAATTAAACTATATATAATGCAATTACTGCTGTTATTATGGCTCTTTGACCACAGAAAAGCTAAACAGCAGTAGTTGGAGATTTCGAATACTCATGTGAACTGTACAGTATAGATAATATGGTGATGACCGCCTTGTTCTTATTATGTTTGGTACTCAGGTCAGCCATGACCTGAAACTACAGCGTTATGAACAAGCTATGATAGGTTAGCGGTTTCTATCGTCGCCATCTTGGCCGCGTCCCGCATGCAGTCGCTCCTGGAAAACACAAAAAATGGGAAAAGAAGTGGAGCTGAAAGGTGGGCTGTGAGCTTGGACGACACCTATCAAACTCAGAGCAGCTTGTAGCTAAGCGCTAACAGAGCTAATTCAGAGCTTATCTGAGCGAACCGTCTAACAAGGATAAGCGGGCTAAAGCTGTTAGCTAGCTTAACACCACAGTAGTGCTACACTCTTTCTTCTTGCCAGATATCGACATCAAACGGATGAGTTAAAAAAAAATCACCCCTCTAAGTTGTCACAAAGATAAATACCCTGTTAAATTTACAGATTTTACAGATTTATTAAATCAGTCCCTCTGCTGCTATCTAATTATTACTAAAAACTCATCAGTCAATTTATTGACCAACACCATGGACTGAAATTAGAGAAATACTGAACCAATTTAAGTACAATAATTATAAGAGTTATGTTAAAGTTTATTTATTAATGTCAAGATGTCTCATGATGATGAAAATACTGATTTCCAAAGTCTATAAAATTGACTTTTTTAAAAAAAAAAAACATTACATTCATAAGAATATTTTGTTTTTGTTCACAAATTTAATCTGATCTAATGTCAACAAATAGAAAAATGGTCTTTTAGGTTTATTTTGTACTATGAAAATATAGATGTAAGAGCTTGGCACAATCTGCTGCCGGGGATCAGGAATGGAATAATATCCCGACTTTCTGACGCTTCATGCAGTTTCATGTGAGAGGAAGTGTCTGTGTATCGTCTCGTGATGATTGCTGT
The DNA here is from genome assembly GCA_037177335.1 of Kiunga ballochi. Lineage (NCBI taxonomy): Eukaryota > Metazoa > Chordata > Actinopteri > Atheriniformes > Pseudomugilidae > Kiunga > Kiunga ballochi. The sequence continues at coordinate 619,973 of JBAMIG010000016.1, read as the reverse complement.
ATCCTGAACTGAACTGATGGAGGGTGGTGGCAGAAATTGTGCTATTGACAAACCTCAAATCATTATCTACTGAATCGATAAATAACACCATATTTTAATCAAACTTGTGTTGTACCTCCCTAACTGATATCAAGAGATGTCTGCCCAGAGATTTCTGCAGATATGATGCAAGTGTTTTTTTTTCTATTTGTTTGTTTTCGTTTAGTCTTTTTTTTAACTTATTTTTGTGTCTTTGTGGTAAACAATATGTTTCAGATTATTATTTTTATTTATTACCTACCTTATTTGTTGCTGCTTGTACAACTCTGATCTGTATGCATATAAATGCTTACCATAAAAATAAAGCTTGAAAAAAAATTGTCCTGTAAAAATTCAGGCTGAAGCATTTAATTAAAAGCGCTGTGGAAATGTCGAGGTTTGAGTTACTGTGAAAGGAAAACCAAACTGGCCGTCTGGTAACTGGTTCTGAGTACTGGTAGTTTTTGGTAGCTTGATGATTGGAAATGATCTGACTCGTGCTCTGACCACTAAAAACTCTCTGATCTACCACTCTGTTACTGAAAAACCCACGTAAAAAAGGAAAAATTGGAGCAAAATCAGCTATTAGTCATTTTGTCCACAACTCCAAAGCATCAAACTTGTGGGTTTAAAAATTCCCATTTGAGCCGTTTAATGTGGTCAAAACAAAGTGCCCAGTGTTTCTTGGATGAATACAGTACATTAAAACTAGTCTCTTTAAATCCAGTTTTGTAAGTTAGTATCTAAGATTATATATTTTTTAGAACAGTAAATATAAGCAGAAGCAGATTAAATTATACTTGGAGGCAAAGTTCCATAGATGCAAACATAAAAACATAAAACAAGTGTCATAAAAACCCATGTCTTAACTAAAACCTAAGTATTTTCAGCTGCTTTTGAATAGATGGCGTTTAAAGAGAGCAGAAATGGTGGGAGAGTGATCCACAGTGTGGGAGCTGCTTCTGGAAACATGATCTCTTCTGGTGTGAAGGACGGCCTGTAAGCGCTGACCTGAGGATCTGCAGTAATGGGACGGGTCAGAGACTGTTGGCAGCATCGCCGTGTCGGCTCTAAAAGTGAGCACTAGATTTAAAAACTCACCCTAAACTGAGCTGGGAACCAGTAAAGTGCTTCTAAAACTGGTGAGAAAGGCGCTGTGGTGGTTTGATATATTTTATATCTCTCTGTGTCAGTGGACTGGTGACCTGTACCCCGTCTCTCGCCTGAATGATCGCTGGGATACCCCAGCCCTCCAGTCTAGCTGCATACCATTTTGTGCAGGTCCCTCCGCCCCCTTTTAACTCCTAAACTACCTGCCAAATCATCACTTCAAGGAATAATGACATTATCTCCCAATGCATACGTGCTATCTTAGTTTGAACTACCTTTAAACATTTTACATAGCATTCTTCTCCTGCTTACCGGTGACAATATGCCTGCAACATGCAAAGCGTCTGTCATCATTCATTCTAACTCCTGCAGAGAAGCAGGAGAGATGAGTCTCACTGTAATGTCCTCCCTTTTGCACATTGTTGATGAATGCAACTGCAATGTGAATTTTAAATGGCACAATATGAGCTGAATGTGTTGCCTAACTTCCTTTTTCCCTTCTTTGGTTACATTATTAGCGAAAGCTCTAATCAGAAGCGGTTAGTATCTCGTTAGTATAGTATTCCTGCAGTAAAAATGTGTCCTTTGCTTTGTTTGTTTACATCTCTGGTCCTATTTACTCTCTGTGCGGGCAGGTTTTGCTTCGTCATACCGTTTTGCTGAAACTTTCCTTGCAGCTGTAAACGTGTGGAATGTCACAACCATCTCATATGCTTTGCAGTTCAAAGGTTACAGTATGGTGTGACTTCCAGCAGGCCCTCCCACCGCAGCTTGCACCTGCCTCCTCCCCGACAGGGCCTTACTTCCCTGCAGACCTAGGGTGATACCGTGGCTGAAATTAAGGGGAAGGGGGGGAGTAGAGGTCAAAGGCTGAGGGTTAATGTCTGCTGACACTCCACCTCTGTCCTTCGGAGACAATCAGGCGTCTAAATCTAAACTCTCGGCTGTTTGCACGAACGCTGCTGCAGGGCTGACCTGCGCCCATGCATTCATGTTTAAAACCGCTTTTTTCTGCCTACTGAGATACATCATGCCTGTACAGAGAACAACCAGAGGACTTCCTCTCTGAGTGTAAGACTAAATCAAGCCTGCATACCTTCATCCAACAATTCGAATGATAATCTGCCCCAGTGACCCCCCACTGAACCTGCACTGACACAAAGGATGATCGAGACAGACCAGCAATGTTGCACATGAGGGAAATGGACTCATGTTTTTGAATATGTCTGACTACACATGCATGAAAAACATACTAATTATCCTCATCTCAATGAACTGCCGTTGGATTATAATCCCAATCTGGCCCAGTTGCAACAAGACAGCGAGTTAAGAGACTGTTAAAAACAGTCCGTCTTGTAAAACTGCAAACTCCTGTTGTCTCCTCAGCACAGATGTTAAACCTCCCCCTTCTAAAGCGCCACACTTTTCCCATTTCCCTCGCTTGTGTTATCTCTGGCCACAGCTGGTGAACATCTGTAAGCCAACCCTCTTCACACATTACATAAATAACGCCGTGACTAAATGTTTTTAGTGAGACTCAGACTTCTTGTCACTCACAATCTGTCCCCACAGTGCGGGTCAAAGGACAGACTCGGCTGAACCGCATTTCTGTGAAAAGTCGGGGCCAAAGTTCAGTCTGCTCTGGTTAGAGAAGGGGGAGTTGGTGGTGAATGGGAGGATTTTGTATCTCCATTTACGTGACATTTGGGGTTAAAGTTCAGAGATTAAAGGTCACTTCAGTTCAGAGGTTACAAGGTGAGATACCGTCCAAATTGCTGAGGCAAGTCGGCTCGCCTTGCCTGAGGCAGCGGGTTAACAGCTTTACTCAGAGAACAACAATAAACACGGCAACATAAACTTTTTTTTTATGAATAGCACTTTGCAGAGGACTTTGATCGGACTTTTAACAACAGCTGCACTCAAAAATGCAAATCGCAGGTAACACCTACTGCGAACAACGGCCTTGTAAAAGAAAACTATCCAATTTACCTCGCTGACATGTTGAGTGCCGCCTCTGTTTATATTACTGGCAATGAACCGAATTACTGTTTAAACACCACAGTGGGGTTACAGCAGGTTAGAAGGCACAGTATCCAACTGGCTGAATACAAGTGGCCCATAACACAGCGTGATGTGATAACACAGAAGTGGGAAGAAGAAGAGGAGTCCCCCTCCCTTCACACATATGCACACATACGCAAACTCTCTCAGACACATTTGCTACCCCCCCATCCTGTATTTGAAAAGAGAAACGGACAGGGATAGGAGAAGTAGGTTATGTTGTTGTGTTCTTATTCACAGGAACACTGATGTTCCCTGGCTCCTTAGGGACATTTTGTTCAAGGCCACGCCGAGATGACAGACCGCAGGACGGTGGAACTGATAGCACTGATTAACACAAGATCACTAAAAAAACATTGGAGGGGGGACAATATTTCTGTGTGCAGTTGTCGATTTAGGCTTAGAAACATGTAACATTTCAAAAGTTTCCATGAGAGCACATCTGCTGCATGTGAACGACACCTCGCTTCACGCTGAAGTGACACTCGCTCACACCTAGGGGTTGCCTCACTGCCTTTTTCAAGGGCACCGCCATGCCGTTGTTGTGTTGTTCGTTTTCTCCACTCGGTCAGTGTGTGCTCAGGCAGGTAGTAAATCTTCACTACTTTTGGCTGATATTTTTCTTTTAAGCTTTAAACTTTGGAGCACGTCCAGGAAAGGGCCTGACGATTTGTTCCAAGATGCTGGCGCAAAGCAGCGTGGGACTCTTCCCATGTTATTTTTCTTTTTAACATTTTCTAAATCATGAATTTATTGCTTGAATGAAGTAGAAGCGCAATGCTTTGGTCTGAATTCCTGCTTATTCTCGCTCCACACACACCTTATAACCCTGTTCTGATGCGGTCTCTTAAAAAATAATGACCAAAAAGAATATAAAGATAAATGCGCAGCATCAGGAGGGAATAAATCAGCATTTTCTGCATTTCTAAACACTAGAAATGCACAGAAACATATATTTAAGGACTAAAGAGTGGATTTTGCATGATATGTCACCTTTAAGTCTGCTTATTAATCTGCAAACAGCTGTTCATTTTAAAACAAATCAGGCAACATGAGGACTTGCTAACTGCTGTATATAATAAATGACATATTTACATCAGATCCTATTCAGTAGCGAAGGTTTTGAGTCATCCCTCCCTCTGTTGTGTCCCGCTTCCTATAGCCACACTTCTCTTGTAATCCTCAAAGTCCTCTTTACTAACAGTTTTCCTAACTTTTAAAAGTTTTCTTTAAGATGCTTTTTGACATGTTTGCTTTTTTTCCAGCTCTAATCTTGCATGTGAACATCTTCAGAGAAATGTGGTTTTTGTTTTGATCAACTTCAAGCATCAAAAGGTGTCCTAATTAAAAGGATGAGCCTGTCTTTTGTGCATGCATGAGAAATAACTAAGCAAATACCTCATCTTAAATTGCATCTTTACACACTTTGTTAACAGCCATTTTCTAAACATACGTATTACTATTTATTTATTAGGATCGGTGTAAAATACTAAAGATTACAATGTCTGACAGGACATTTAAACAAGTAAAAGAACTATTCAGCTACTAGTTAATGTAGTTTTCCACTTTGATACGATCAGCAGGATAAGCAGAGCAGAGTTTATATATCCAGTAGAAAATTTAAAAAAAACATGGCAACCCATAAAACAAAACGATCCATGATTTCTTAAAGTGATGTCCGTAAGAATCCAGAAGAGACACAGGACTTATAAGCTGATGTGGATCTTTAGTCTGCAGAAACCTCATCACAAATGGTCTATATAGAAAGGTGTACCAAATGATCTGGGCTGAAAATCCATGGCAACAGGTGTGATAGTCAGGTGAATCCTCTCCAGAGCCATAACTTGAATATTAATGAAGAAATTACACATTTATAATGGATCACTCATTCGTCTCCATCCCACTAAATCCAGTTCAGCGTTATGAGGAAGCTGGAGCAATCCCAACAATTAGCAGGCGAGATGTAGGTACAGCTGCACATCTCGGCAGTCCATCCCATAATGGATCATAAATATATGAATGATAGTGGGAACTTTGTATGTGAGGGTTCAGGCTGAAGAATAAAGATGCTCATTACCAACTTTAGCTTTAATTTAAAGCAACACTTCTGAATTTTGGTTTGTCTTCATCATTTATATACATAAAGAAACAAAAAGTGTCCTTAAACTTCTGAATAGTGATGACTCCAAGAAATGTGCACATGTAGGAGAGTCAGAAGCAGAGTTTTAGTGTCAGAAATTTAGTCATGTTCCTATAAATTGTACACATTATCTTTTATACTACATTTCCATTCGAGTCTGCATATTTATATTTATTTTGCACCTTTTCCTGGCAACCTCTAAAAGAAGATGGTAGGTTTAAGACTTGTGCCCAACACTGTGTCACTGCTGCAGAGCTTAAAGAGACAGATTGAAACATGGATATGAGAAAATGATTAAAAATAATGGATCCTACATTTCCCATAGTGCAACTTTCCTGGGCTTTCCATGATCTTTCCTGTGATGAATGTTCCCAGATCTCGTCCCACAGCTTTCTGCTAAAACCCCAATGTGATCAGTGAGGTCATTTTTCAGATGCAGGAGCAACAGAGGATATTATTTACCGTGCAACCAAAGTCCTCCTGATGACAAGCAAAGTCACCTTCATGTGAAAAAATGGTCTCTGAAATGTACTCTGTTAACCTAGCCACTACACTGCTAAGGATTTGTAGTTTATCTCAGGCAAAATGGTTAAAATACATTACAAATGAGCCAATCCTATGAGTGTTAATGTTCCTGAGCTGTTTTTAAGCTTCCAGTGCAACATGCCCAGTTCCTATAAACACGTAATTAAAATACAACTTGTGTAAAAACTAGGGGTGTGCACGTGAGTTAAATCTGTCTCCAAATAAAACCTAAAGCTTTTATAGCAAGAAAACAAGTCCTGCATGAAATGCATTTATTCCACACAATGCTAAACACAGTGGTGATCATGGGGGTGGAGCCAGGGCCATCCCTTAAATATCATTGGCTGTTCCTGTGGCCACCCTGGTTTTGACCAATAGCAGGTCAAGTACATTAATATGGGAATCAAGGTGAAACTGGTCTTCTGGCTAAGATCACTATCTATTTCTATATAAATTCTTATTTGTAAATTGCTTTTTGTTACTGTTAAACTTGAATCTTTATTGTTTTTATTAGTTCATATTAATTGTTTTGATTGTTGTAGCGTTCTGTGTTGCTTTGGTTCAGAAAGTACTTTGTGCATTATGCATTTTCATCACGATATATAAATGTGTTTTTTTAATAATGACAGAAAATGACAACAAATGTAAAGGATGTTTTTGTTGAGTATAGTCAACATTATACATGTGCAGACTTACTATGTGCAGACAGGACTGGGCTGGACTGTGATGTCCATAGACTGGCCTCATGTGATCCTTGCCCTCTGATTTGTCCCATGAGTCTATTTCCCATCAATAACCATAATCCGAGCCCCAGGTAAACTTTTACCACAAGGTCTTCTATCTTCTGGTCCATTTTCTTCTGTGGTCCATCCATCCATTTTCTGCCGCTTATCCGAGGTCGGGTCGCGGGTGCAGCAGCTCAAGGAGGGAAGTCCAGACTTCCCTCTCCCCAGCCACAGTCACCAGCTCATCTGGGGGGACCCCGAGGCGTTCCCAGGCCAGCCGCGAGA
>JBAMIG010000016.1:592438-613009 GCA_037177335.1 Kiunga ballochi | reverse complement strand
GCCACCAGACGCTCGCCCTCGTGCCCCACCTCCAGGTCTGGCTCCAGAGGGGGGCCCCGGTGACCCGCGTCCGGGCAAGGGAGCCTTCTGTCCTTTGTTCTTTTTCATCATAAAGGTCTTTGAGCCGCTCTTAGTCTGATCCCTCCCCCAGACACCTGTTTGCCTTGGGTGACCCTACCAGGGGCATAAAGACCCTGACAACTTAGCTGCTGGGATCATCGGAACACACAAACTCCTCTACCACAGTAAGGTGGCGGCTCAGGGAGGACTTCTGTGGTGTTCTGCAGAACCCCTGCAAAGCATCTAGAAAGTCACATTGCATGGGAGGAACGCTCCCACATTAGCGCATAGCATCTTGTAATGGAAAAGCAGTAGAGAGAGAGAGAGAGACAGAAGGTTTGTGTTCAGTTCGTACTGCTGAACTGAATTGAACTTTTTAAATAACATGCTCCACTTCCAGTCAGAGGTGGCGCTGCACCTCGTAGAAGGTGACGAGAAAAGCAATGAAGAAAACTTTTTCTCTCAAACCAAGACCCCTTTGACCAGAAAGAGGTCTTTAGTTTCATAATATTTCATATTATCAGACGTTTTACAGTTATTTCATGTCTGACTAGAAGCATTTTGTCCCAGCCAGAGCTAACCATTAGATCCCACAGTGAAGCACCCAGTGCACTTTGCTTTCAAGTTCACTTCCTGTATTTGGCCCACTTGAAGCAGAATGAGATTTGCATTTGTAGGCAGAGCGAGTTTGCTTCTTTGATCCAACTCAGACTTTTATTTCACATTCTCCGTTCCTAAATGAAGCAGCTTTTCAGAGCGAACAAACATCCTGCACGGAGCACCACTTCTGCCAACATTCTCCGGATTTGCCAACCTGTGTTGATTAGATGATCACAGGTCTTTCTGTGGAAGGTTTAAAGGTTTTCATTCCTCTGTGATTAAAATAACTCTTAGCTTTTTTTTTAAAGCTCATGTCAACTATTGTAATCTTTAAAAATAAAGCAGAGTGCATTTAAACGCCACAGATGTCAATATTTCATTTTAATTATTTACTAAAACAAGCAAAACCACAACAGAAGCTATTAGAAATCATGCAGAAATACACTAAACCATTCTGTATTTGTTAGGGGGAAGGGCTTAAAGCCATTATGTAAAAGGTTTCCAGCCACCTTTACATATACCTTTATGCATTTTGATTAGAAGACGTTGGCTGTGTCTCAATCAGCGCACTAACACAACTTTGTGTGCAATGTTTAACTATGTGCATATCTAATTCTGTGCTTACAATAGGTCATAGATCCGATCATTTGTTTGAGACTGCAGCACAGTCAGCATAGGTTACTGTCAGAAGTTTTTAGCCGTGTAGTTTTTGCCGTGATTGTCTAACTGATTGTACAGCACTAAGTGCCCAACATTCAGTGTTTCATTTGAGACGCACTTACCCACAATAGTGCACACTATAGAAAAATATGCGCACTCCAGTACTATAGTATTGACACAGCTCTTATGACTATTAATTAAAGACCCCACACAAAGGCTGTCTTGATTCCATAGTACACTGGAAAGTAGTGTGTGTTGCGCACGGCACACTTTTTTTTTTAGAGCCCACTATCATGGGTAAGTGCTGTCTCAAATGAAACACTGGATGCTGGGCACTTACCAGCAGTGATGTATGACCGGTTAGACAATTCTGCTTTACGCCAAAGTTATTATTTTGCGTCCACTACAAAGCTAAAAACTGCTAATATTTATGTATGCTAACTGTACCGCAGTCTTATGATTGGGTCCATTGTTAAGCACAATATTAAATATGTAGCAAGCTGCGGTATACTTTAGAGCCATTACGAAATGCCTTCATACTCACTTCTATAGCCTACATATTAGCCTCTGCCGCAGTACTGTTTGCCGCCATTATTTTTAAAGTCCAGCATTTCCTTTTCTGCTCCTTAAGCAAGATGGCGTCGGTTTAGTGCGTAAAGTGTCCGTCGTTTCACATTAGATTATTGGTGAATATTATCATCCGGATACTTTCAGGACACTGACATTTCAGTGTAAACACACTCCGCACTTAAATATAGTGTGAGAAGTAGTTAGTGCTCTTTATTGAGACACAGCCCTATTAAATGAAGACCCCACACTAACTTGTGGCTCGTTTTGGCCACCCCTTTAAACATATCCTGGATACGCCCCTGTAAGGTCCGGAACATGTGCCATAATGACTCATGGAAAAATCATGAGTACAAATATAACTGTAAAGCTCTCAATATGAAAATATTCTTTCAACTCTTGGTGTTTTTATTTTCTACCAGAGGGGAGTCTGTCGGCAGCAGGAGTGAAGGCTTGTTCCTTTAAGGGTGGTGTCAGCAGCAAGCAGAGGAGGAGGAGGAGGAGGAGGACGCGGAGGAGGAGGAGTGTGGCAGTCTCCGCTCACCTCTCCACAGCGAGGGGACTCAGAGAATAAACAATTCCCACAGACTGCACGCTACACAGTCAGCTGGCGCACAGTCTCAGCAGAAATTTGTGATAAAAAAAAAATAGAGATCGATTTTTTTTTCCCGGGAATAAATTTTTTCATTTTGCTTTTTTTTTAAGAAAAAAAAAAAAAACACTGCCTCGCCATTTCTGCTTCCTGCCAAGAGTGTCGCGGCCGTTTTCATTGGATTTGCCTTCTCCTGTCGACTAAAAACGATGCGCCTCTCCGGCTGACTGTGCGGGGGACGACGCAGGTAAGGAGGAGCAGGAATATACTAACAGACCGCAAACGCACCGTCACGTCGGGACAAATATTACCGTGTCTCCTTTAAACACTCGGGTGCACATATGTCGGGCTACATGCCACATGATACGCTGTTTTGTTGAGGGTTAGGACAGGCTGGGCATGTATGTAGCATATATATATATATATATATGTGTGTGTGTGTGTGTGTGTGTCGGAAAGCGGGCATATGGATACACCGCTGACCGACGACGCTGCATGAAGCTGTGGGGAATAAACGTGGATATGAGCGGCTGTTCGCCTCAGTCTTTAGTCTCCAACAACCGTCACCACCTTACCTCTATGGCTGCCTTATGACCAGTAAATTAACCCCATAAAAGACGCGTTTGTGCCCAAATGTGGATGTCTAATGTTAATTTGCCATTTAGCAGAGCCGAGAAGGAGAAAAGCAATCTGCTAATGTGTGTTTGAGCTTGTTGCATGGTGCTGCTTTCATGGTACCCGAGCATGAACACTGAATGGTTTGAGTGTCATGTCATGCCATAGGAGGTGTACTGCCATGCCAGTACAGTTAATGTAGTTCCCTACATTTGGTTCAAAACAGAAGGCTGCACAGCCTCTTGGAGTAGTTTTAGCACCACCAATGGGAAATGCATCACACTTGCACTATTCTGTGTATTTACAGTTTGTCTAAATGAGCCGGAATAGAGATGCTGATTTAGGTCAGGTATGCATGGCACATTCCTGAAGGCTGAAATTTGGAGGGGTGAGTCTTAAAATGAGTGATTTTAATGTATTTTTTTCATGGCAGAGAGCACAGATGGAGGAGGAGGCAGAGATGCTGGCATGGTAATGGCTCAGCTTGTACAGTAAACACTGTGGCAAAGGTTGTTAAAAATGTTGCAAAGGATTGTTGCTACAAGTATGCAGCACAGTCAAGGTGACATTCTCCCCATTTTAAATGCACCATTATCAGCCGTGATCCATATCCCAGCTCAGCTGATGAGTTCACTGTTTGCAGATGCTCGTGTCAGAGTTTAGGAGTTATGTTGGTTTGCAGATGGAAACGCAGCCTGTGTCCTCGTGTTTGGTGCCTTTTCTGTGAACAGGTAAGGAGGCTCTCATGTAGGTGTTTATGTTTTCATGTACCGTCCTGCTGCTTGGTTGGACTTTGGATTGGCGCGGAAGCAAAAGGCCGGCGAGTTACTGGAAAGAGGGCAGAGTCCATCTTCAGTTCAGCCTCTGAAAGGGAGGGAAATGTACAAAGCTCTGTGACCTGTTTCGCCTGTTGTAACACACAGATTCTGCCAACGTGTTGCCTCTCGCACAACTGCTGTGACTCAGCGTCGCAATCTGAAGTAATGTGGAGGAAAGTCAAACTTTTAAAGCCCTCTAAATACCATCTGTGTCTGGAGGTCTGCCTTTTAGCCTCTCTTTTGTCCAACGTTTAAGCTGCTTAATTATTTGACCTGAACTCACACAAGATGTTCAAGGTAATTCAGCTCGTCCTCTGTTGCCTTAGATTACAAAAAAACTCCACATTTAGAGGCTGAAGTAGAAAAGGCATGCTTTATAAGCACTTTGAGCGATTTGGAGTGTGTGTGTGTGTGTGTGCTGTAGCTCTGAGGATCCTTTTGTGTTGGACAGACATGATTTGACTGAGCCATCTGCTACTGGGGAGTGATGTGTAGTAGCTTGCAACAGAACCAGAGAACATTCAAATGGCCGAATGCAAATGATGTGAAGACTGCTGAACAGTCACAAGACCGGACTCCTCACTCATGTCCACCGGCTGTCTCTCATTACAGCAAATCGGATCCGCGATCAAAACAAATCCATCGCTGCTGCTGCTGTATGAAAATGGGATGTGTGTGTGTGCGGTACTGCGCTCATACGGGCGTGTGGATGAAGTGCTGCTTTTTGCACGTTTCCTTTTCTAAATATTTCAACACACTTGTGTTTTTTTTTGTTTTTTTTTTGTGCAGGGTGATGCTACAGAAACGGGAGCGCCGCCGCAGCCCGCTCAAACCTCACTGTTTTGTAAAAATCTCCCACAATGCCACGGGAAACTGGGCACGGGGAACCGAGGATGGCATCTCGCTTTATTTTTGATTACGGAGACATACTCTGGAAGAGGGAGGAGGAGGGGGGGTGGGTTGGCCTAATGCACAGTCTACCAGAACAAGTGTCATGCATTTACTGCAGAGTTCTTGATTTATTATAGACCTGGGAGATGCCCAGCACTTGTGGTGTTGGCCACTGAACATTGTTCAAGGGCACTTTGTCAGTAGATGTTGAGGAAGAGAAGTGCGTTTCTCATCTACTTACTCGCTACTTTGTCAGCCCACTGAAAACTCAAACCGGAGACCTTCGGGCCGCGAGCTCATTTCTCTAATTGTTTGGGCTCTGCAATATCAAAGCAAAGCGTGCATTCAGCCAAATCATTTTACTGTCTGTTTGCTCAGTAAACACTTCACTAATAACTATATTCATTGCTGGTGCTGTTATAGGACGGAGCGTTTCCCTTTCAGAGAGGGAAGTGCCGACGTTCATCTCGAATTAACAAGATAAAAAGCTGATTTAAGGGTGTGGAATGAGACGTTTGCCTCTTCAGGCCCGGTACCCAGAGTGACACTAAGAAGGTGGAGAACTGAGTTGAATTATGTTGAGACTTTATTTGCTTTTGTTCTGTGTCTGATTTGAAATATTAACCCATAACTTCTTTTATTTTCAGTGACAAATAGTATAAATATTAAGCTTACCAACATAGAAACCATTCATACTTGCTAAAATAGAAGCTTTCATCATCCACACCATTAGTATATTGTAGTAGTATTACTATATTGAGGCAAAAGACTTAAATATCTGAAAAGAGCTGTATAATGAAAGTGACTGAGCAGAAATGTGATCCAGGCTTTGTTAATATAAACTAACTCTGGGCCCCGTTGTTTTAAGCTTAGCTTAAACTAGCCGGGCAGATGTGCCGAGGCGATGTGGATATTTTAGATGTTGAGCTATTATAGCTAAAGAATGACACCATATCAGAAAAACAAGGCTGTAAACCACAGAGGCTGATGCTGCTCTCTGAAATGAGATCATTGTGTGGGCAGTTTTCGCCTCTTCCCACTGCGAACTGCTTAGATGAGGGGGTTTAAGTGAGGGCTCTGGGTTATAACTGCGCTATCTCATTCAGAGGCAATCGCTCCGGCTCCCGTTGGTGTTTCTGCCATGAACAGAAGGCAACCAAAGTCAATGGAGCTCATTTTGATGACAAGGCAGGAACTGCTAAATGCCGCTTTACAGCCATTGCTCCTGGATGGAGGGTGGAGTGATGAAATGTGTAGAGGAAAGATGGACTCCTCCTGCAGCCTTTGAGAGCCATACTGGCCTAGGCTCATCTGTTGAATGTCACACCTTCCCCCCCCCTTCATCTGCACCCTAACCCTTATCTTGCCACCGCTCCGCCTTCTCGCTTCACCTTGGCCTTGGCGCAATGACAGGCCCTTCAATTATCTCCTCCGATTGATCGTCGCTGATTGCAATTGCCGTGAATTATTTAGACTTTGATGAAATTGCTCCCCGAACGGGACGGAAGCCAAAAGAGCAAAGATATTGCAGGTCAAATGAGTTACACGTTGCCCGTGTGAAACACCGGCTTCCCCTCGAGGACGTGCCGTGGGACCCTAACTCAGCTGATTAATGTGTAGGCTGCCAGCAGAGCTACCAACTCCCACCAAATCTCTGCTAAGCAGTGGTCCTCATGGGTGATGTGAGGGGACCTGACTCTCTTTGTGGTGGGGTCAGAGCAGAGTGAAACTGACTCCCTCCCTTATTCTTTGCTCCTATAGCTGTGCTGCTGCCCTGGGGCTGTCGAGGTGCAGCAGGAAGGCTTCTCTAGCATGCATGGTTAGCAGGCAGTCAGGATGCTGCAGTCAGAGTCTCTTCTTTGCCACAAGCAGGCTAATGTCACAGGCGTGAAGGAGTGGGCGGACTGCAGAGAGAATGAGGACAGACGCTCATAGATAGGAGGCCTGCTCAGGCTGCATGCATGTGGCAGAAAACGGCTGCCATCTTTTCATAGAGGGATGCATGTTTGTAGCTTTCGCATCAGCCGTCTAAGGTTTAATCAAGTCTGAGATGATACACACCTTTAAACGGCGAGCACCGCTTCACACCAACTTGCATCGTGTCTCACTCAGATCAGACACGGCCGCTCCACCGTGTGTACAAATGTCTGTTTGCACTGCCTGTAAATGCATTATACCCAAAGTCCCCGGAGTGACCTAAGAAGCCTAAAGGCTGAAGGCTGGAACAATGGGTCACAAAGCTCAGACGCAGAGGTCGACTGTTATTCAACTGTCTTTATTTTTAACCCGGTTATGTGGCGGAGGTGCAGGGCAGAAGCTGGGGCTAAGTGAAAATGCCACTCATTTCTGAAGAGTCCCTGGCCTCGTCAAGGTTAGCGTTTGTCTCTGTAAGTTGAGGGATTGATGCATGAGCCTGTCTGGCGCTGAATTCAAAGTCCAAGGCTGTCAGAAGCAGCGCTCTCTCTCCCACCTCCCCCGCCCACACGCTCTTCTTGCAGGCTATCACAGGGCCCCGTCCTTCCTAACTTCTTAGCAGCCTGTCCTTTTGGGAACCTTGAGCAGCCCAGGCAAGGACACAGCGTCTGGTGCAGTAAGCCTGTGCAGAGGGGGAGGCTTTACGTAACGTTCTGCTTTAAACATGGGTGTATGACTTCCCTGACACGGAGCAGTGCGGTGCAGAGCAGCACCGCTCTCGGCTCATGGCCCCCCGGCCCCCCTCGGAGCAAGGAAGGAGGGGTGGGCAGAGAGATCCCTGCAACTTAATTATATCTTTCTCTTTTAAAAGCTTTCGTTTGAAATTAAATTTTCCCGGGCAATTAACTAAAGAGGAGTTTTCAGAATTTATGAATGAATGATGGATATATTGCACAGGAGACGAGGGAGGAGAGGAAGGAGGAAGAAGGGGAATGCGTGTGTTTTATCCTTTAGCTTCTGCATCTGTGGGGTTTATTTTATTAAGCAAAACTTGGTGAAATGGAGGTGATGTCAAACCCCGTGTCCCGAGAGCTCGTCCAGCTCGGCAACGCTAGCTGCTAATTTTCGGCAAAACAAGCAAGATGGATGCAGTATGCAGGAACTCGGGCCCTAATTAATCCATATCGTTTTAGATGGGGGATCTTTGACAGCACGTAACATTACTTATGTTGCCTTTCACACCCCAAGTCCTCCTCTGGCTTCAGCTGGTATTGTGTAACTTTTTGGCTTCTGGTGATGAGCTGAATTGTTGCTCGGCAACAGGGGACCTGTGAGGGTGGCCATGAATAGTCTGAGTTCAGATGCATCTGCAGCATAATATCTGGGTTTCTCGTAGAGGAATGCTGCAGAATTTCCCTTGAAATGTTTTCTGCTTCTGTGCATGTTTTTTCCAAGGTGGTTATTTCCATTAGCCTTGTAATGATGCTCAAATTACACATTCCTTTCATTCCACATTGAATTGAAATGAATACACCAATGCCTCATTGCAGCTTTAATAAATAGCTTTTAGCAGAATATGAGGCGCATGTCTAAATAAAAACTGAGCGTGCTCAAACGGGACATTTGCCACGATCCCAGCTTTCCTCTTTCTCAAAGGGAGCTCGCTTCAATTTCTAAAACATGTCCTTTTGTGAACTTCCTGCTCACTTGTAAAGCCATTAGAGAGGTGATGTTATCCACCACGGCCCTCACTACAGGCGAGTAAACAGACCGAAAGACTGCGGTTGAGAAGTACAGCGTTCCCAGCACTGTGTTAGAAGGCTTCTAGTTGTAGGGAGGCCATTTGAGAGGAGATGGAGAGCGCTGGGCTGATGACTTGAGGCGGCCATATGACCTATTACTTAGGGAAAATGGACTGGTGACCAGAAGATTGCTGGCTCATACTCTGCTCACCCTCTGCCCTTGAGCAAAGGCAATTAACCTGGATTCCTCCAGTAAATATCCAGCTGTAGAAATGGAAAGAGATGTGGAAGAGTGATAATCGTGTAAGTGACTTTGAATAAAAGTGTCCACTAAGCAGGAAGATTAATACGGCTAATAGAATTATAACTTGTGTTTTCAAGTTATCAAGGACCCGAGACTGCTGAACACGTAGAGTACGTATTCACCCCTCCTCCCTTATCTCTCTATTTGTGCACACACACACACATTTCCAGAATTCTCCCTCTTCCTTAGGCATTAGGTGTGACCTTGACCTGATTGCTGAGGCTCTTTAAGTAACTCTCCAGAAGGAGATCCAATCATGTGACACCATTCACCCAGCCTCGCCCCTTATCCCCTCGCCTGTCTTTGCATGTTTACACAGATGAAGGGGGTTTACGTAGGGGTTGGAGATGCTCGCCACAGGCCTACATGTTGCTGTGGGGGCTGTCATTCAATCAGTAATCGCTCTGGGGTCAGAAGGGGTCAAGGTCGGGCGAGAGGCGGGGGTTTGGCTTCGACTGTCTTGTCCACTTTTGGACACGGATGTTTCCACCCAGTTTGACTGTGGTGACGAACTGAGCGCGTTTAGTCATCTTCTCAATTCTCCATCACTGATACCAGCATATGTCAGAGAAAGGTCATTCATGCGCTCAGTGATTCACATCCAGAGTGAGCCGGCTGCTCGGGTTCCTGTTGCTGCAGTTGCCTTCACTCAGTCACTACGGCTGTTTTGACCACGCTGGCTAATTGTCTCATTTAAGAGCTTGCTTCTGTCTGTGCCTCGGAGTATTTTTATACTGTTTGTTCATACGACAGCCTTGAGAGTATGCTTACCATGTCACTGAGCTTATAAAACCATGTTTGCAATCATTTGTTTAAATCTTTTAAACAACTGTAAAAACAAACCGAATCAAACCAGAAAGCAGAACGATGTTATTTTCCAGGGAACTGCTGCTAATATGATGCTGTGTTGCATATGGAGGCAGAAAAGGGTTTTTGAATTTAAGTTATAGCTAAATGAGCCATTGGTGATGTTGTCTATTAGAGTTTGATCATCGTTATTCACTGTTTGACCCCTTTGGAATAAAAACGTAAAGATATTTGGATGATGGGCAAAAGTGGGGAGTCATTTGAATGCATCTCCAATAACTCGTGATGTCCATGTCCAAGTCCAACTATGTTCAATGTCCTGCTTAGGTACCTCCGCGTGTCCTTATTGCCTAATAATGGCTGGATCGCGCGGCCATTAAAAACCTGCGGCTTCTTCTTCAGTGTTTTGGTTATTGGTGGCTACATTGTGCAACATTGCCCCTTTTGGTTTCCGGTGGTACTGCACCATTGCAGAAACAGCATCTGCAACTCTGGGAAAGGAGTAAAACCCATACAAAAAGTACTCTGAAGATTGGGCGAAAGGATCTGTACGTATGTGGGCATACATTTTTAATGTTGAACATTGATGAGACTTCACAAAGAAGTTCAGGGGACTGATCAAAGGGAGGAAATTGAGCCAATGACAGCTCAATCGTTTGTAGGAAGGATGTAGTTTTTTTTTTTTTGTTTTGTTTTTATTAGAATCTTTTAGAGCAAAAAAAACCCTCGCTGGGTGTTTTTGTTACAGCATCAGTAAATGATCAACACAGAGGTGTTTTTTATCAGGGGTTTGGGACGTTGGCCTTCCTGCAGACTTCGTCCTAAACAATGAGCATTTATTCAGCTTAAGACTTAAACGTTATAAGAAAAGAAGGACTCGTATAGAAAGTTTATTGTGCACATACTGCGGATTCAATCTGCACAAATCAGATGACAGAAGTACACATAGTCTGTTTTGGTAAATAGCTCGTTTCCATGGTGTTTATTAGCTAGGCTTGCAGAGCCATTGGCCATATTTTACTGCAGTATTGATACAGTGGGTACTGTATTATATATACACCACTAACAGCCTGTTTAGCCTCAGATCAGATCTGTGGCTCAACTTGGTTCACATTGGACGTTGATCCGGATCCAGTCGCTTTTCACTCGGCCTCGGTGGTAGCATGGTGGTTGCATGCTTAATGTGGCACGCTTTGGCTTAACACAGGGATTTTTCCCTGCATTTAGACAGCAGCAGACAGACCGTGTAATAAACCAACTGTGTGAACAAGTCCAGTACTCCAGGGCGGCTATCCTGCAACTTTCAGATGCACCCTTTCCATCACAACGGCTGAATTTCCTCATGCATGTGTCATTCAGCTCTGCAGATGCCTGCTAACAAGCTACTCATTGGTCCAGGGCGACTGCAATCCTGCAGGTCTTCTATGTATCCCTGCTCCAACACACCTGGTCTAATGGATTCAATTAGAGCTACACAGTGATTGGTTCATTTAAATATCTGGTGTGTTGGAGCAGGAAGATTGTACACTATAAGAACAGGGGCACCTGGATGGATGAATGATTTAGCAGGTGTTGGTGAAGGAGAGGTGAGTAAAAGGAGCATTTTTGGAAGTATAGTTTTTTTTTTTATTGGTTTCAGGTTCCCTGCCTGTAATGTAAACTCCCTAAAATGTTTAATAATCAGTGGAGGTGTTTGATGTTGGGAACTGTGACGGCGTCCCTAAATAAAAGCTGAACTTTCTCTGAGAAAGTTGTCTTTCAGAGACTTTCAGAGCTGCTGAGCTGATGCAGGATCTCCTAACGAGCTTTCCTGATTAAGTGCACAAATTAAACTACGCTGAGCACCTGTCAGGACATGACATTTACAATCAGACACCAGCCGATGCTCCACAGATTCCCCCCCTAACGAGAACGCACAAACCGGCAGCTTGTAGAAATTTTGTTTTTTTCTTTCTTCTTTTCCCAGGAACAACCAGTAAGAGCTGCTCCTCCTCGTTTAACGAAAAGAGAGCAGGACTACACGTTATAGAAGCCATGTTTTAGTTAGAAGAGGTGATTTGAAGCTACAGTAAAGCTTGTGTGATGTGCATAATCACACATTTATCCATACTCAAGGTTATCGTAGAAGAGTTGTGCGCTTGTGTAACTCTGTTTACACATCTAGAGCTGGTGCTGGCACAAGAGCCAGACAAATGTGGTTTATCCAGGGCCTCTTTCTGTCTAAGCCACCTTTCCTTCCATTCAGCGTTGACCTTGGTGCTTACGAAGAGGCAGGGCTTGACCTACATCCACCCCCATAACTGGAACTAGAACCTCCACAAACCCCAGTCGAATAAAGAGACCTGACAGCCTGTTCTCCTTTTTCCAACAGCCATTTTCTTCTTTCTCCCTCCGCATACGGAGCACTTTCCACACAGAATAGCAGATCCTCTGCAGCTACGTTGTTTTTGAGATGTTTTTTAAAAAAAAACAAGTCTGGCGGCATGAGAAAAGTGGAGCAGTGGACTTCACGGCCCGTCTCGGAGGCACCAACGTGTCTGTGTGCACTAGGTCACTATTAGCACGCAGGGGCTTAGCACCAAGCTGGTGAGAGTTTAGTGGCGGGTCAACCTTCCTCTGCTTTTTAAAGTGTCAAACAGGGGCCGATGCAAACGAGTACACATGCAAACACGTGTAGCTGCTAGCATCATGGGGCTAATATCCATGTACAGAGACAAGTGGGATGCTAACATAGGGGAATTTTGATGGCTTCCAAGAGATTTGTGTGAACAAATTTTGAATTATTTGTTTACAAAAGTCAGTTTATGGTGTACAAAAACCAAAAGAAACAACCTCAATGTGTTCAATATCTGTAATGCAGAGTAACAAGTGGCAAGAAAGGAGGTAGTACAACATGCTGGTGCAGAATTTAGCGAGTCTCTTTAAAGGTAAATGGTTTTTAAAAGGTAATAACTAAATGTCAGTCTGACTCTTGTAAATGTAGCTCTCGAGCTAAGCTAAACAAAGGTTGCTAGGCAACGCTTGGCACCTTTGAGTGATGATTTTTGGCAGGTGCATTAATATTCAAATTAGCAGTCAAAGGTGTGCTTCGGTTAGGTGTTTCCACGGCGTCTTTAAACGGGAACCCGAGCGACACAGGGCGCTGCAGAGCAAACTGCTTTTTAAATGAAGGAAACTCTTAGCTGTCGTCATAGGAACGTGTCTGTGGAGGAGAGAGCCCCGTTTAGATGTATGGAGGGATTATGAAGGCGGTGCAGCCTAATGAGGGGAAAGGTTGCAGGAGAGCGACGTGTGTGTTCTCAGATATATCATGAGCTGTGTGTTGTCGAGTGACCACGTCACACCTTCTAAAGGCAGGAAGGGCGTCTGTTTTTAAAAATACTGATGGTCTGGGTTTAGAAAGAGAAGTTTAAACATGATGTGATCTGTGGATGATATTAAACCTCAGGAGCAGGTGCTGTATCAAGGCGTGGGAGGCGTTTTTTTTTTCCCCATGAGGGGTCGCCTCTAATCGAAATGCCACAAAAACACATCAGACTGCAAAGACCCATCACAGTCTTGTCTTTTTGATTTCTTTTTGTCCTTTGTCTTAACCCCCCACCCCCCCTCTCTGCCACTTCTTTCCCTTTTAATGTCTCCCTCGATCATGCTCTGCAGAACTCCTCTTACGATCTCAGGGAGGAGAGAGGGGGGAGAAAAGAGAAGAAAAGTGGGTCAGGGCGACCTATTTTTTTTTCCCACAGTTCACGGAGGCAGAGGGTGGTGGTGTTATCGTCAGTTAGACGAGGAGCAGGGCCTGATGGGGAGGCAGGGCCTTGTCGCGAGACGCAGCCACTCAGAACTGGGTCAGCAGCAGAGGCTACGTCTTGTAAACGGCTTGTCATACCGGGGAGAAAAGCTGCAAATGAACCATAGATTATACGCCCCAAGCTGAGCACTGAGGTCTCTCCTTACTCCACAGCCCCGCACTTCAAAAAAAAAAAACACGCGCTCATAATATAAGCCTTTATAGCAGAGCAGGGCTTTCTGAAGCACCGCCACCTCCTGTAAGGCCTCGCTCTCCTCTCGCTGTCTCCAGTAATAGCGTTTGATTACTGCAGTCAGACCTGACAAGCGCAAACCCCAAGCCACACATGCTTTTAAGTAAGGGATCTTTTCACATTTCTCTTTCTCTGACACACGGTGGGTGAGGGGGGGGTGCGTTGTTTGCTAAATATATCTGGCTTTCTCTCAGATTTGCTTGACTTTATTCAGGTCAGGTTATTTACTGTACCAAGTTCAACTGTGGCTTTGAAAATGTGCCGCTCATTCAGCTGTGGTGACCCGCTTTTTTTTTTTTGGGATGATCTGTGTCAGATATAGGCGTGCTAGTTGATTATTTACATAAATCATCTTTTATTCCCCTTCTTCTAATAAAGCCTTAATTTAGGCTCTGAACGAGCACAGTGTTGAGGGGAGTCACTCATCACTGATGTGGCAGAACAAGCATCCCTCATTTTAAGGTTTTTTTTTTGTTTCTTTGCAGTTTGCTCCTAAGCAGCAGGGAAAGGAACGGTCCACAGTCACACCGCATAGCTTTGATGCTGATTGCACATGCTCCTGTGTTCCTGCACATCGTTTCTTCTTTCTGCCTTTCCAGACAAAAAAGGATAAACACTGGGTTTGATCTCCTCCTCACCAAATAATTGCTGTAGCTGTTATATTGAGCTAAGACCTTTTTTAGAACAGAAAAGCTGGGCTTATTGTGGCATCGGGGCTCACTTATGGAGCATTGCAATTTTCAGGCAGCAGAGCTCACTCATATTTCACTATGTGGAACAAATCTGCCTGTAATGAATCTCTCAGGACGCTGTGGTGCTTCCACAAACGAGCTTGGTTTTTTGGCTCTTCTGTGGAAAGGGGCAGGGAGGGGGGACTTTTTAAATATTTCAGCATCTCCCTGATGTGAAAACTAGATATCTGGCTTTTAGATGGGAGTGTGCACGGTCCAATTAGTCCTCGTGTTCTCGTTTTTGCTACGTTGGTCTCAGCTAACGCTAATCATATTGGTTTCGCTCTGTTTAAAAACAGCCTTATTAGCCAAGGTGTCACACACCAACACACACCACATAATATCCCGAGGTGGGGCTAAACATGGCGGGGGATCGGATTAGTGACGAGAGTCCGTGTTAGTCCATACGCCCTGCTGTCGTCAGTGACGGGCACCAGACCCGTCTACTGTTATTCTTAGCCCAGAACTTCATGGCTCCCTGCAAAAGCCCCCCCCTCCAGCTCTAACTGTGCACAACAGCCTCTTAGGGGACTTTTTGCCGACCATCATCGATCAATCTGTGTGCATATTTTTTTTAAAAATGATGGTCATATGCAATAAATAGTAAAAAACTAGTCAGAAGCCACACTTGGCTGCTCCTACCAGTGAGTTTTTCAGTGATAGGAAGCCACCACAGTGCCTTTAGCAGATGGTTTCCAGCAGGCCTGCGTGTGACATGTGATAACATTACAGTTCTGAAAGGTCAGAGAGCCAGGAGGAGGGCTGGCTTCCATGAGTATACAGTCCTCTGCACACACACACATACTTTACCGCACTGTGTGTGTGTGTGATGTTTAAAAAAAAAAAGCCTTTTATATTTTCAAACACACAGTATTGAACATATTGCTCCTAACAGGGCAATGCAAATATTGACGGAATTACTTGAACTTTAGTGGCCTGAGTCTCAGTTTCTGGGAGGCGCCACAATATTTGCCTGCTGATTTAAAATAATTTAAAAAAATCTCCTTTGTGTTCCCCCCTTCCTTAAACATTGGACCGCTCTGCTCTCGGACCCCGTATGATGGTGCAGACTCAGACTTTGGATTGAGGAACAGTGTTTACTTTAGGAAATCAGAGGTCTTCAGCGGGATGCAGCAGGTCATCATCAACCTGTCAAAACACTGGCTGTGACTCTCCTCCTTTCTGTGAGTCAGAGAGCTGCGATTGGCTGGATAAAAAGGTTCATCCTCGTAACGGAGGCTGGGGTGTTTGTTTTGAAGCAGCAGCGGCTCACTTTGCACCGAGGGGCTCGGAAACAAAAAAGAAAAAGTTGTGGAATTTCCTCCGGAGGTGGTCGTCTCTTGACAGGTTTATTCTCTAAAGCGACCCCCCGTTGCTCCCCCTAAAATCCCCTTTCCCGAAATGGCACTGAGCTTGTGCATGAGGGAGGAGGAGGTTTAAAAATAAATCCACGCAGGCCAGTCAGACATTTTGAAATTCTGTTTCTATCTCGGTCTGATAGAGAGGTTAAAGATACAGCATCCTGATAAATCTCTTCCCACCAGGGGGAAGAGATAAGGAGTGGCGTAGATTGAATAAAGGAGCTGAGGAGAAGGGGTGGGGGATAGGTGTGTGAGGGTTAGAAGGACATGTCTATCAGACTGCATGAAGGGTTTTTTTTTCTTTTCTTTTTTTTTCTCTTGCAGATCCAGTTCAAGGGCACCCGCAGGCGAGGCAGCTCTCGCTCTTGCCGTGCCAACGCTGCTGCTCAAGGTCATGTGAGCCAGCCCTGTGACATTAAAGAGGAACAGGAAAGGGGAACGGGCAAGGGAGGGGAGAGGGGCAGAAAGCATCAACCACAGACATGCACACTCACATGCCAATTGAGTTGTAAGCAGCAAAGTAGCCTTTAACTCCTCGAGTCTTTCCTGTGACATTCCTGCACTGGTGTCTGGGTATACTCTGGATTTTGTGAGGGCAGGAGCTTTTTAAGGGCAGTAATGAGAGTGTCTTATTCTCTCTGCACAGAGCCAAGAGATGCTTGGCTAACTGCTTTGTAGTTGCCAACCACACACACATACTGGCAGTGCTTGTGTGTGTGTTAGAGAGAGGAAGGGAGACGGGGAAAAGATGGAAGAGTCACAGTGATAAACCTCAGGGGAGGGAGGTGGAGAAGAGAAAAAAAGGTCTTAAAGTTATTTAAAGGGACAGTGATCCAATGGCAAGTCTTCCTCAGTTGTGGGTTGGAGATGAAAGGAGTTTTGGAGTCAGTGAATTTTAGCCTTTTTTGACCGATGGGTCTCTGCTGCAGAGCGCGTGCACAGCTGCAGAGCGCGTGCACAGCTGCAGAGCGCGTGCACAGCTGCACAGGCCAAATATGGTGCATCAGCAGGTGGTTTCAGATGGGAAGTAGTGCTGTGGCTCCACATCCAGGTGTCAAATGTTGTTAACTGTTGCTCTTATTGTTTCCAGCCAAGCAGCTGTAAAGTGAAAATAACATGTTTGGTACAGTTACTCAGCCTCTTGATGATGTCTAACCTGCACACATTGGTCATGAGATGCAGCCAGTGGCTTCATACATGTGGGAAATATAGCTGCTTGCTCAGGAGGGAGGCAGGCGAGCAAAGGTAGATGATGATGTCATGACATGTTGCAGGTTTAAGCTAATAAAATGAACAATTGTTTCATTTTGAGTCCATCAAAATAGTTTTTCTTTTGTCTTTATGCATGTTTTTAACTGTGGAAACTCTTTTCCCTGTTTGATGTGTTGATACCATACCAAACTTGGTCCATGACCGGATGTTTTCAGGGAGTGTCGGCCAGCAGACTTCATTTATTGTTTACACTGCTGTCGTGTGTTGAGCAATCACTCAGGTATCAGCTTGCAGCGCTTATTACTCTGTGCAAGAACAGTGTCTGGTCTGACAACAACACACAGATGCACATATGTAGTTATGTCTTCAGCCTGAAGACCCAAGAGGCTGGTCAGACGTGGAATTATCATGGATCCTCTGTGATCCGATCACAGGTGGACAGCTCT
Organism: Kiunga ballochi; assembly: GCA_037177335.1. Classification (NCBI taxonomy): domain Eukaryota; kingdom Metazoa; phylum Chordata; class Actinopteri; order Atheriniformes; family Pseudomugilidae; genus Kiunga; species Kiunga ballochi. Next base: position 595,649 of record JBAMIG010000016.1, on the reverse strand, counting down.
GCAAGCATGTGCTCACCTGAGTCACCGCAAGCATCCCGAGTGACCGCAACTCGACTCAGTTTTATCTTCCAAACAAGAAATTTAGTAGTTGCAGAACACCTTGATGAAAACTCATGAAATGAATGTTTTCTGTAGCTTTTAATTTTAAACAAGTATAAAAAAAACAAAAACATCCGGAACAAAATCTGCTTAAATGGTCATGCAGTGAATTCTCTGCCCGGAATGAATCATTGGCCTTCATTTGCCCAGATATCCACATTTACGTCTGCTGTGTTAGATTAAAATACTAACTCTGAAGAGCAGGAATTACATCAGGATAGGGGTCCATTTAAAGGCCGTCGGGGCCGATTGGAGCTCCGGCGCTGCACACACAGCTGCTTTGCTCACTGCTGCTGCAGGAACTAACAGGGAAAGAGAGGTTTTCCATCAGTGACAAGTTCTGTGAGTTTCAAAATAGATTTATTTTAAATTTAGACTATTTAAGGACTGAGTTGTGTAGTTTAAACTCCGGCTTCCAGGTTAGTTAATTGCTGCTTTAATGTGGTCCAGAACAGTGTTAACAAGAAACGCCTCAAAATACCACAAAACGCAAGGTTTCCACATCGATCCAGTTTCTTATATCTGAGTTTGTGGATAAAATAGAGTAGTTTATAGACCCCACAGTAAGAAGCTCAGTCCAGTTTTTATCTTCTGCGGCCATGAATTAGTATTAATCGACATCTATTATTTGACATCAGTGTAACAAGCACTAGAAAAGAAGTACAAGGTGAATGTAATGGAGGATGATTGTTTTGGATGTAGATAAGCTTATGTTTTGTGGATCAGAACTAATAGCCCTGCTATCATCTAAATTTTCTTGTAGATGTAAAAAGTACAGGCAGATATTGTATGAGCCCACAAAGTCAGTCTCCCGGGCTGCTAATGGAGCCGCTTCGGGCCATGCATCAATATGACATCACAGATTACAATCTTAAGACTTTGGGAGCACTTTAGGTACTTTCAGTGCTGGAAGAGCTGAGCGAGGACTGGCCGACAAAACACTGAGTCATTATAATAACAATTGCAGAGATGGGTGGAGCTGTGCAGGGACACAGCCTGACAGAAATGACTTAAGTATACCCGTGGGGGCTTGTCGTGAAGCCGTGGGGCTTAATAGGGATTTTTTGCTTTGACGTTAATAATGGATTTAATAGCATCCTTTTGTTTTATTATGGTATCACAGTATTGTTTCTCCTGTTACACTGATTCAGGGTTTTGGAGTGCATATCATTTACATTGTTGCAAAAAGCAGTGGCTGCTGAGATGTATGTGGTAACAGGATGCATTGTATAGAGTGTATAACGTAGATGACAACCAGTAACAGTGTTGTGGCTTTAAATCCTGCAAGAGGACGTTGCATGCATTATTCACTAAACACACGCTCTTCCTCATTCATATTTGCACATCCAAGACATTAGAAATTATTCACAGGTCCTTCTTTTAGTTTGGATTTAAGTCATGGAGTTCCCACATCCTGCAGCTCTGAAGGGGACTCGGTGCATGTTCGTGCACGGCTGATGTTAGCAAACCCAAACTGCTTTTCTGGGAAGAGATTAAATAGTGATCCGTTATGTTTGCTTCTTTTAGGTTTATGGGTAGTTTGAATGTCCAGCCGGGGAGGAAAAAGAGCATATATCTCCAGCCTGTAGGACATCTAGCCTAAGTCCCTATGGACTGTACTTTCTACTCAGACAGGATTTACTGGATAAGTGTCCCTCGCACTTGTGACGTAATCCTTTTGAACACCCAACCACTCAAAAGCCCTACTGAACCACGATGAACTTCAACATTTAGGGTAGAGCTGAAAAAAGTCTGAATCCCTCTGTTCAGCCACACTTGTTCATCAACCGGCTGGCACTGCACCATTTTGACTCTTCTCTTAGATTAAATGAAAAGGCATTTAGACGAAACAATCGATAGGCACAGGCTTGAGTCCTGAATCGCTCCGGCATAAATCTCCCCGGTGCCCGGCGTGAGTAGTCTCTGTATCATTTTTGCTGATTTGTTTTCCCATTACTCAAAACAGATGTGTTTGCTGGTGATGAATGATCCAATTATGGGATTTTTGTCACCTATTTGATACCTGCTGCTAATGCAGGTCTATTAAAATAAAAAAAGACACTGTCTCTATCGTCCAGAGTCCACTTTACCAAGTAGCGGTAACGCTACATGTCAGCTTGGCCTTCCCTCTTGTGTTATCACTACTTTCTGATCATGTCATCACTCTGGAGGTCAGAGATAAGAGAAAAAGCGGCTCAGTTGTTTCATTTCGAGAGGAAAAATAGTTGCCGGTTCCTAAAATGTTATCAAGCTAAAGTCCTGCGACCCGTCCTGTCCACTGACATACCTCACATAGCACTCATACATGTCTAAACTGTAGTTGACCCTCTTCAACTGCTCTGCACACACACCAAAACAATACACAGATACACACAGCTGAAAGGATTCGTGCACACCCTCCCACCCCACCCCTCTGTCTGTGGACAGTAGGCTGATTCTGCAGCCTCCCTCCCTCTATTTCTCTCTCCTGCTCTGCTGTACAGAACTCTGTGTGTGTGTGTGTGTGTGTGTGTGTGTGTGACAGCTGCCTAATTGGGCATTCTCCCCTCGTCGGAGCGGCTGCCTCTCCTCTCTCTCCTCCAGCCCGGGCCGGGGCTGCTGACGAATGGCAGCGGATTACAGATGAGGACACGGTGACCCGCCTGACCTTGCTGCACAGCCACGGGGGGAGGGAGAGGAGTCGGCAGGGTTGGTGGTGGTGGTGGAGGGGAGTGTAAGGGGTGGGGCAGATGGGGCGCTAGGACTGCAGAGGGGTAGGGGGAGTAATGGGTGGGGCGGGTGACAGCGTCAGGTCAGGAAAGGAGGGGGGGGGTACTGCCAGGTGTTTGATCAGTTGTATGACATGATGTGTCACATGACAGTCACTGCCCCCCCCCCCCTCCACCTCCCACACATACACACACACACACGCACACCCTTCCTCCCACCCCCACCCACAATCCCCATTCCTACCTCTTTCACCCATGTCAGTATGTCAAGGGCACGACTCCCCACTGGTAACTGCCATTGCGGCATTTGACCCCCATTTTATTTTTAGTTCCGGCGATTCTTTTGTTGTGTGGGGGGGGGGGGGGGGGGGGGGGGGGGGGGGGGGGGGGGGGGGGGGGGGGGG
>JBAMIG010000016.1:561826-592338 GCA_037177335.1 Kiunga ballochi | reverse complement strand
CCCTTTCACTGGGGGGGGGGGTTGCACCCCCAGGGGGAAAAAAAAAAAAAAAACCCCCCCCCCCCCCCCCCACACACACACACACACACACACACACACACACATCACTTATACGCGTCTATCACACTAGCAGCCCCTATCTGACTGCTGGCTTGTCTCCACACGCCCCCTGGGCCGAGGTGTGCACAGTCAAAAGGAGGCAGCAGGTCCTTGAGTGTGGTGAATTTTAATTTTTCAGTAGTATAGATATTTCCATGCCCTCATCCCACCCCCACTCATGCCCCCCACCCACTTCCCTGCAGTGTGTGTGAGACTGCCAAGGTGAGGTTGTGTCCTCTTGTTAAGAGCGATTAATGGCACTCGTTATGTACATAATGAAATATCCCCGCTGATGCATCGGGTGGCGTTGTTTCTCTCTGACCCACACACACACGTAAACACCCTCCCTAGCCACAAATAGTGGGGGGGGGGGAATGTCACCACCCGGATTTAACCAAGCAAATTATTATGGTCCTCCATTAAAAAGTACTGCAGCAATTAATGTTTGAGCTGCTTTCAGAGTCTAATTTGTTATTTGTATCAAGCAAGCCAAACGGTTGAAGCTACTTAAAGTGAGTTAATTATTATTGTTATATCTATGGTAGGATTGTCGTGAACAGTCATCTTCAAGAAGAAATTAAAATCATCCATGATCCCGTGATGGAAATCAAATAGAAGAAAATGATAAGTAGAGCTCAAAGCAAGGCTTCAATAGAAGACCATTTCATCTGGATGAAGAGAGACTGAACAGCTGTGCAGCCTTAAGAAAATTACTTATTAATGAGGCTTATAGGAGAAAAAATGCTTTGCTTTGCTCTTGGGGCGGAGGGGGAGGGAGGGTAAAAGTTTAACTCTGAAATGGTGAAAAAAAAAAACTTCTTGTATGTGATGAGTCCGGATAAGGATGGGAATCTATATAATTATGCTTTTGAATTGATTTTCAACCTTGATTTCAATGGTAAAACAAACCTTTTCATCATCAGCATAACGGTTTACAGCTTACATGTCCGCTACAAGAAAAGCAAAACACAGCATCGGTTTGGATGCAGGTTTGTTGGTGAGCTGTAGATGGCTGTAGCATGGACATCCACAGAGTAGGAAATATAACATGCAAGGCATTTTCTGATTCCTAACTTCCCCAGCATCCCGTATAAAACACAGATTGCACTGTGATGATGTCTTCATGTTCCCTAAAGACAAGAATCTATAAACCGGGAGAAGTATGATTCAACTGCTTTGGAACCATTTTCTGCCTCCCATCCTTGGAGCGCAATGGGAGCATCGAGTTAAACATGTACAACGTAGCTTTACAATTTTAAAAATGTGCAATTTCACTCACTTAATAGTACAATGACGTCCATATTATGCATTCCTGGAGCCGTCACTGCCCATTACAGTCAGAAACGGCACGATTCAACATCTTCTGGGGCTGCCGAGTTATGTGTTATACGCTGCTAGCAAGCTAGCAAAACTATATAAACACACCATGTGTTTTGAACAGACACCATGGCTGATTCAGCAAAAAATAAAAAAAAACTGAATAGCTTTTTGGAATAAACACTTTTGAGTACGCTAGCAATGCGAAATTGCGAATAAATTATCAATTCTAGAGCAAACTTGCATAGTGAAAATTTTTACATCGAGCAAGGCCAACATTGTGCGGTTGGATGGAGAAACGATGACTAAAAAACGGCACACTGCTGATACACAATGCTAGGAAGTTCTGATTGATCGATTTATGTGTCCAATGCGAATATTTAGAAAATCATACCTTGGGTTTAAAATATTAAACTCGCAAAACCAAAAAATGGATTTTTTTTAGGCGTGTAAAAACCTAGGATGGGATGAGAGGGTGACCGAGGATGGAACAAGATGGGTCAACATCAGCTGATAATACTGTTAGGAAACAAGATGGATGCCAAATTAGTAATCAATAAGGGGCATGATGCTGAGAAAATATGCTAAACCGCTATAGTGCATCTTTAAGTAGAGCACTAGTCATTCCTAATGCCAAACTGTGGGAACAGTTTTCAGAATAAAATGCATCTGAGGTCACCTGATCAGCCTAAATTAACTGAATGAGGAGGTTTTTATTGCAAATATCATGCATATATTTTTTTTTCTGGCACAAACCAAAGCTAGATGTCAATAGCATTCAGCATCAAATACTCCAAACAGTGCAGGACGCAATCTGAGTCAAAGGTGATCCTACAAAAAGCTACTTTAGGCTTTTTCTGGGTGCAGGCTCATTTGTCTGGGTAGTGTACGCAGGTGTGCATGGTTTTTAAAAGAGAGTTTGCAAAGTGATTACAGCCTCCAGGCAACTCTATAAAGTGTTAGATATGAAAACTAAACCAAATTTTAGCTCCTGTCAGATTACAGATGCTAGTTTAGCCTCAGATGGGCACCACACTGCAGCCCGCTCCATGACACGCATTCTGAGAGATGGGTGGCTCACAACCAAGTCCTATTTTGACGGGTGGAGTAAATTTAGATCTAATCTCCTTGTGTGTGTGTGTGTGTGTGTGAGAGAGAGAGTTTTTAATAGCATGAAAATGTTCACCCAGCATCAGCTTTTAAGTTGACCTTGTTGTGCTGTTTGCTTGTCATAGGTTAGCGAGTGAACGCGCGCATTACTGGGACAAGATCCCGCCAGCTCCCCGAAAGGTTTTTTATTTTTATTTAGATCTTTTTTGCATGTTTGCTTGTGCGAATGTGTGTGAGAGCGCTAACACCATTCAGGGCCTGAGTCAAGCTGTGCAAGCTCTTTTAATCCTACGCCCCGGTGCACGTAGGCTTGATTAGTGGCAGCAGTTATCTGTGCAGAAGACAACCCGCCCTCCTTTAGCATTTGGTCAGGTCTGGGGCACTGGGGGTGTCAAGTCATGAGAAAGGTGAACGAGGGAAGAAGAAGGGAGAGGTGGGTAGAACAAGCGAACAAGGGAGGGTGGAAGCCTCATTAGTATTCTGAAGGAGCACTCCTGCCAGTAGAGCAAATTGATTACTGCATTTTACCTGTATCAGCCTCCACAGCTAAGGATGACAAGGTATGGGAGCATGATGTGTGTCCGCATTCACCTCCCAACCACAGCAGGATAGGGTTAGCATTTGCTTTTAGTATGTTTTTTTTATTTCTCTCACTCCTTTCAATCTTTTTCATTCATGTCGCAGCTTTCCTTGTCTATTTCCAGTTTGATTTAATAGTCGATGGCTGACTGAGGGAGCACAGATTGGTTTCCTGCATGTAGGCTGGTAATTAGTGGGTTTCTCGTAGGTACAGTAAAGGCAAAATGATCAATTCCAAAGAAACCTGAAAAATCGTGTTCAGTTTGAGGCTTCCTTCCTGAGTTTCAAGCTACAGGGCGCTGCCAGGTTTTCTTTCTCGCTCCCCAGTCGGGGACTGATTACACCTGGGCTGCCAGGTGAAGGCAGCTAATTGCAATTAACCTCTGCTTAGATGGGAAACCAGACGTAGGGTGAATAATGACGAGCAGAAGCCGTTCGCTCTGTATGCTTGAAGTTCCAACACATGGAATACCGGCGAGTTTCTTCTTCACATATTTTCTTTATTATTTTTATGCCTGCAGTGACTGGAAATCTTATTATTTCTTGTTGTTCTTCTGTCTGTTCCACTCTTGAGGGAGTTTCTCAAGCTTTAGGAAAAACATGAACTTGGACTGGGGGTTGAATTGGTATTTAATGTTGGGTCACAAGCCGCAGCGCAGGACCCCCGCATGCAAATGATGTGGGCGAAGACGGTGATGGTCATAACCTTAATGTGCAAAGAGTTACTCAACTCTATTTTTACACATTTATAAAAAAATAAAAGCATGGGATGAACTCTGGCATTGGTAGATGGACATTTTTTATGTTTTGATTTAAGTGCCAATTCCACTCATATTATCCACTCAGTTCATGTGTTTTATAAAAGTAGAAGAGATTTTACATTCAGTTTTTATTAAAAAAAACATTTTATGGCACAATATAATGGTTACAGTACCGGCTCCATTGTGCACAACTGTAAAAAAGTGTAATGTAGAAGTATGACACCACCCTCCCCCCCAAAAAAAACATAATTGAGTAGATTTGAGGAACCAGCATCCTATTATGAGACAATATCTCATTTTTCACTGTGTTTGTAACAATCCAGGTCCGACATCATAGTTACACACCCTGGATATCAGCAGTTTCCTTTATCAATATGAAACGAGACATGTTTAAGTATAAAGGTTATGTAAACAATTCCACGTGTTCTTTGTTTCACCCTTTAAAGCTCAAGTGAAGAAATAATGAGCTGGAACGGGGATGCCTAGATGTACCATCTTGAATTCCCTTTTTGGCGTGCCGTCCAGCTCTGCAGAGGCCTGGAGCGAGACGTTCACTGCATTCAGCTGTGTTGGAGAGAGGAGGCAGGATAGTAGATCGTCCAGACCTGATAGGAACCCCTGGGCTGTAACATACAAGAAGACAAGTATCAGATTGTAAACCACAGTATTGGGCGAAGTTTTTACTGTGAAGTGATGCAACATGCATTAAAGGGCGTGTCTCTAAAACGATTACTTCATCAGTGTTTTAACTTGAATCAATACTATTGGATCCATGTCAGATGAATTTATGTACTGGTGTAGAATGGTAGAAAGGTAATTGGTAAACTAAAACGCCGGGTTACATATGTTTTAAATTAAACACTTATTTTATTAATAAGCCTCTCATGCAGGAGATCCATAGCTAGGCAGACGTGACGCTTTAACGCTTAATGTTTGATGAACCTGCTGGTAAATGTTGGAAATGAGGAAAGAACTTCTTGCAGATGAAAACTCTGGCTCTAAGTTTTCTTATAACGTTTGTTTGGCCATAAAGCAGATTTAAATCTCCTGCTGCAGCTCGTACTGTGAAGCGGTGTTCTCATGATGTTCTGCTGCTGCAGCGATGGCAGGTAAAGTCTGCTGGAGTCCTCCTCAAATGCTCCAACCTGTTAAAGTGACCGCTGCTGCTCAGATTCTGGGTTACTGGGTCTGACCTAGTGAGATTGCTTCTGCAAAATGTCCCGGAAAAGCATCGGATGAGTCGATGCAATCGGCTGCTTCCGCGTGTCAACGGATGCTGTGCCTTCTGGTTTTCCTTTGCAGCGATGCTTTCTTCTTAAAATGTTAAATATACCGATGTGACTAAATGTCCAACCACAAATCCTGGATGGTTCCTTACTGTTTTTTTTCCAGCATATAGGAAGAACAGCCTGTGTGCAACTCGGCAGAAGCTTCTATATAAGAGGTTAAGCCAAATAAAGCGGGTTATTACATCAGTTAATCAATGGATGAGCCATGAAAAGATACTTCACTGAAGATTAATTTTGTGTTTCACTTGAGGTATTTTTCTAAAATCGGAGACAATTTGTGATTTTATTTTTGTTTCATGATTAAATAAAAGCCAATGATTGATTTCCATCAGTAATTCAGCTTTTTTTATTGACCCAAACCATCAAAAATGAAAAAATAAACCTTCTGATCTGAGAGATTAAGGTCAAATCCAGAAAATGTGCAAGTTGTTCACCTAATAATGCTGCGAGGAGATAAATGTTGTAAACTTTCTGTAAATTGTTTAAATCCTTTTGTCCCAAAGCAGTTAAATGTGTCGCGTCGAGTCTTTTGCTCAGTGAAACACAGATTAAATCACGTTCATATAATTCTGTGTGGTGTTGGCTGGGGGGGGTTGCACATATGCACCAGCGCTAAGTCTCCTGGTGTAATTGAGTTAGTGGCTGAAATGTCTTTTGCCCAGTGCTTTGCTTGAAAGGGAATCCCATGAAGATTAAAACATAAGTTTAGATAGCTGTGGCTGTGTTTCTAAAGCCTACAGCGGCTCCTGTGTCCAGGTTGTGTAACCAAAAGGGTGCAGCTTTCTAACAGTAGCCTGCTTTATCACTGTTATCTTAAGCACTTGGCTGGTGCGGTTAACAACATGTCCTCCTTTTTTTTTTTTTTTTAAAGCATATTAACATTGCTGCAGCATCATGTCCTTTGTTTATTCAGGTGTAATTGAAGAATTAGTTTAGAGGCTCGGGCTGTGTTATCACAGCCATTATAGCATGTTTGTTGCTCCTGAAGATGGTGACCGCTGTGATAGACGTGTCTTTACGTTATTGGCTTCTGTTAGCTTTGTTTTCTGGGATATTGTGGGAGGATACCTGAGAATGAAAATATGTCATCTTTAAACTCTCATCTAAAAGCCTTTTGGCCTATTTTCTAATCAGGTGCTGCTGTAATTCTTTCTGTTTACAGGAAGTGTATCTGTGTGAGCGCTAGGTCAGGCATCAGGGCCAGGTGTAGGACTAATCTTACCCGAGTCTCCTGTTCATTGGCATGTACTCGGCTCGGTCCTGCCAAGTGGAGCGATGCTGTTTCGGATATTCACAGAGAAACATTATACGTAATGGTTTTACGTTGTGTTGGATTAAATGTGTCCAATCAATTAAAAAGATTCGGTTAATTGCTTCCCTTTGAATGGCTCTGTGTTCTTCATGCAGCAGAAAGGAGGAAGCACAGAGAGGAAGAGGAGTGTTTTTGATGGTTCTGATGGAGCCGATTCATACTGTTCTCCAACCTCACTCGGAGCAAAGCATTAGGATGATTTAAAAACTAGAAAGTGGGTCAATGAGAGCATTATGAAAGAGAAATGATAGCAGAGATGTATTCTCCTCTCTTTCTGTCGCACACTATCACTTTGAAGCGTCCACGGTGGAAAAAGAGAAAAAGCAGCACTTTCTTTGCCCAATAAAGGCAGCCATCTTGCTGACTCACAGCAATAGCCTTCTGAGGAGCGATGCCAAAGATATTATGGAAATGATTCATTAAAGGCCAAGGATTTTAGCTGGTTTCATCCAGCTTTCAGGGCAGCCTGACAGTGGGACATTTGATCTCAATTGCAAAGTGGCCCATTTCCCTCAGACATCACCACTGCAGTCCGTTTCAAGAGCCTAGCTGTGCCTTTTAGCAGTCTGGCCATGGGGCAATCAGCTGTTCCTATTTCCAGCACCAGTGTTTACAAATGGAAAATGCATGTTGTTTGGGCAGGGAAATGAGCACCGTTTTGGACGAAGGATGTAAGCAGAAGATTACCTCGGAGCCCGATAGAAATGAATCAGGTGTGGACTGATGCCGACCACGGCTCATTAAGAAGGAATCCGTGTGTGTGTGTGTGTGTGTTTAATTGATGCACTAATTCTCAGCCACTCAGGAAATGGCCCTTGGGTGGGTCTTTTGAAATGGCACACAAATATTTACTGTAGACACAAACATTTTTGCAAGCACCTCCTTGCAAGCCAGAGCGTGTACGGGAGGAAGATGGTCCATTTCTGGGATACAGTTCGGCGATGTCCTCCGCCACTCAGCTGGGCTCAGAAACACTTAGATGACTCATCAGTGTGCATGAATTCCTCTATGCTCTCTTTCTCTCAACCTCGGGAACTCCTTGTTCTGATGAGTTCAGATGAAGTTAAAATCCGCCCCCGTGTTTCTCATCAAGGCCAGATGCGGGCCAGGAATTCCAAGCCGTCGGGTCCCATTTTGTCCCAGTCTGAAACGGCCGTACAGCCTCTACTGTTAAACCAAGAGGTTTGACTTTTCAGCTCTGTATCACGTTTCCTTTCTGGTGATGTGCATCTATTGGTTTCAGTGTACACTCTGTGAATGACTTGTTTGGTCAGTGCATCCTAAGAAGTGGGTCATGGCGCCCTACTTCCCTTTGTGTGGGCATGTGAGTGTGTGTGTGTGTGTATTCCATTTCATCGTTATTTTGTCCTGAATTACTTATCTGCAGAAACATTCACTTGCCTCAGCTCTCCTGCTGTTCAGCAGCGTTATACTCTTGTCGAACGCCTCTCAAGGTGAACAAGAGCTTTTAATTTTACTTTCCACACGCTCACTTGTGGAGGGCTCGCAACAACTGCATTTGGTCAGGAAGATTATGTTTTGTCTTATTTAATCATGTCGGGCCATATTGAATTTACAAATAGCGGTCACGCCGCGTGTGTAAGTGAGCTACCCCGTTGAGTATGTGCAGCAGGGCTAGGCTGCAGATTACATGATATAATGGTGTTTAGGCATCGCCTCTCCTTTTTAAATTCCTTTAACCTTGACTCCCCTTAAATGCAGGGAGAACACATCTGCCAGGCTGGTGTCAGACATTAGTAATACACACCGCTCAGGCAGCATTGTCACTTTTTATTAACGCCCAGAGCTTCGCATGGACACCAGCTGTTGCATCAAGTGGAAGAGCCTTGGCGGGATGGATGACCTTGACTTTAACTGCCGCTCCTTTGGCTCTTTCCCCTTGTTTTTTAATTCTTTTGTGCTCTCGTACATTTTAAATGGATTACCATTCCTGACGATGAAGGTCATTTAGAAACTCACTTTTTGTAAGATTAAAAAAGACTGAATTACCAGTTGGTGTGTCAATGGGTACTGGAAAAAGTGGGCATTGAAGGGGAATATATATATATATATATATAGCATAGATGGAGGCTTGTAGGCTTCATGTTAAATGGAAAATTGCACTTCTGACAAAGCTAGCAAAAGCTAATTGGCTAAAGTTAAAGGTAGCCTGAGCACAATGCGAGCTGACTGTGATATTTATCATCAAAATGGCAACAAAGGGCAAAGCTGGGCAAAATGTTTACATTCCTGGCACTGACAAGTTAATTAAAGATGAATAGATATTTATCAGGTTTTGTGTCCCTGTACTCGACAATGCTAAGCTAGCTTCATGTGTTATGTTAGCGCTTGCTCCGAGGCTCTTTTGTGACCACATACCTTGATTTATTTAAACCTCAAATTGTATTTAAATGTTTATTAACATATTGACTCAAAGTTAATTCATTTGAAGATATTTTTGGGACATTTGCATAGTGACAATTCAGTAACTCCTGAAGAAGTCCATCCTCTTTCTCCTGTTTATGTGCATATCTTCCCTTTTTTCTGAATATTGCTCATTTGTCGTCAAACAAAACTGAAATAAGCTGTTTTGTTGTATACTACTAGTTGCTCATATCCCATTTTACACACCTGAGGCACCTCTGTGACTGTGATATGGTCTGGATCTAGGGATTAATGGATTGGGACTTAGTGGGATAGTCAGATGAATGATGACACTTTTTGGGTTATTAAGTCAGGACCCTTTTTCATTGATGTGATGCTAATCGGCACACAACACCTCCAGATTGTTCAGCAGTAAATCCCATCATCAGTGCAGTCTACTTACCTGAGGATCCAAGTAAAGCACTTCCTATGTACCCTCAGTCTGTCTGCTTGCTATTACGCCTTTCATTGCACTCCCATTTCTTGGAGTAGTCTGGAGAGGACAAAGTAGTAGACGGTAGGGTGGTGTTAGGGGAACTAAGTTACATTTCCACTGTCTATGAAGGAAGTTCTAGTCATTTTATAGTTTTCTTTCCTTTTTTGGTATGTAAACAAATTTTAAATGCATTAAATTATTTAAAGGTTTCTAATTAAGAAAGTTTTCATTGATTGACTTAAATCCTTTAAAACACATTTAAACTGGTTTAAACTTCTTGCTTTTTCCCCTTTCCGGATTAGCTTTTTTGTCTTGCAGTGATTCCATGCATTATCCCTGCATCTGAGAAAGTGTCTGACAGTGTGGTGACCCTTCCTGTTGCTAATGCCTTTTAAGTAGCAGAGGAGTGAAACAGAAAGAAAACAGATGAAGAATCAACCAGCCACAGGATGATGAAGCCTCAGCCCGTCACTTGCCTCCCCCCTTCACATGCGCGTGGCTGACTGTAGGGGTAAAAATCACTTTAGAATGGTGCCTGTTCTGTCATTGGCTGACATTGTCAAGGATAATGGATAATCACCGCAGAAACTGTGGAGCAGCTCATTGGTGCTGTGGTGTCCCGTGGTGGGGGAGGGGAGTGGGAGGGGGGTCAGGCTTTTTGGGTGCCACCACCAATGAGATGACATGTTAACAGATGTGTAAGGTCATTTTCAATGTATACACCAGGGAAGATAATGCAATAGTAATACACACATACTCAGTGAGGAAAGGAGAGGGCTGCATGCTTTAGGAGCTCTGCAAAGAGGACAGTTCTCCCTACATTAAGGTCATGTATTTGTTAGCAGAGCTTTGTCACTGAGGTTAGCAGACCTCTGCTTGTCCTTGCTTTAGCAGGGCTTTTTAACACATACTCAAAATCCTCACATTGGTTGAAGAGCAATTTTTAGGAGATGGTGAATGCAATAGCAGGGTTGTATATAAACTGATATAGTGCACTGTCATAGTATCCTTTTACTGCCTTGCCTGCTCTTTATAGAAGTGTCTTTGGGCAAAAACATAGACAAGGTCAACTGTAATTCCAAAGGTTCACTGTCAACAGCAGAGAGATTAACACAATTCCCCATGTTGGAACTGTGTCAGCGTTTCTTTTCCATTTCTCCCCTCACTGACTAGGAGGCTCTATCACAGCACATTAGTCACTTTGCCAAGCCATTCTGAAAGTAAACATGTTTACTTGTTTACTGTGCCGATCAAACGCGGTTTTACAGGCCATTCCCGTTATGATGGCGTTAAGCTCGCTGGCGGGAAAATCGTCCTAATCCCATGCATCTAAGATTAGCATGACCGCAGACGTCAGATGGTCCACTGTGACCAGGTTAGCTTTTGTCGTGCTCAGATTTAGGTCAGCAGTTTAAAGATGGCTTAAATATGTAATCGATGCTGATGGACCACTCTTAAGTCTTTTTAAATTCTTTGCAAAATGTGGATTTTGCTGTTTGAGGACATTAAAGCAGCCAACCTGCTTGTTTTCCTACTCCTGCTCCGACTTAATTGTGCACTAATCAACTTAAATCTGGCATCTAACCCCCAGTTCGTTTCCAAGGTGGCATTAAAAGTGCCACCTAGTTGCCTTCGCTGCCATGACCCGATCCTGTCACAGCCTGTGAACCCTGGCCCAGACGATGGACTCCGGACTTTTTTGTTGCCTTGACGCCGAGTTGTTTCTGTCCCTTACCTCAGCTCTCTGTGAAGTAGTTAAACTGGTGGCTGAGCAGGTTGCCGTGGCCTTTCGTCATAATCAAAGTGCTTCTCTCCCGTCACGTGACCTGCTCTGCTGGTCCACTCGGCGGATGCAAAAGGTGAGGACGGCACCGGGAAAGGACACAGGCGGCAGCTGAGGCGAGGTGGAAACTCTGTATTAATTAACCTTTATGTGATGCGGCAGGGACTGTCGAAAGTGTCCCGTATCCACGGAAACCCCACTGACAGAGTTCAGAGCGGAGGTCTCTCAGGGCAACGCCGCTGACACTGTCATGGCAACTGGCACACTGTTCACCCCAGTGTCGCCGGCTCTGCTCTCCTGACAATGGTGCACTGTGACAGGTGTGGCCGATTCTTAATCCACCCACAATAACACAACACTTCAATACAGCTCGCCTAGTTTTTTTCCCCCGTGTTTCCACTCCTGCTGTAAACCTGTAAACTTCACTCTCATCACATCAATACTCTTCAGGCAGTAGGACAATTCAGCATGTACATTTATCTGCTGCGTGTCCTCATGCTTGAGTGCTTAAATGCTATCTTGTGTGCATGTGGGTGAGTTGGTGGGTGGTGCTCGCTCTACAGTGGGCTGCATCGTGCGAGATGCAGCTCAAGTGCATAAGGAGCAGGAGGTGGTGGAGGGGGATAATCCACTGAAATGACAAGCTGCAGGAAGAATTATGCACAGCTCTCACTAGGCCCTTCACTTTTGAAAGACATTGCCTTGAGAGGCTTACCGCTCAAGACCTGAATGTTTTCAAGGTAGTGGGCTTGAATTTTCAATTTGGATCCAATCAACCCTAATCTACATTTGTCGTCTGTCGGGTGGCTGTGAGAGAAGAGTGCAGAGCAGCGATGGAGCCGTGTGCAGTCAATCTGAAATGTTGCTAAGTAACAGAGACGGTAGACAAGGTGGTGAAATGAATGTGATATAGTGCTGTGCAAATCCCTGCTTCTCACAGTTTCTTCTGTTTCTCTACCCCAACATCCCCCTTCCCTGCTTTTTCTATCACTCGTTCTCATAGGTCTCGCCCCCCACCACCGTGTGAGACCTGCATAGCTGAAAGGACGGACATCCCAAACATCCACAACCCCGGCATGCATCAACATCTCAGTGGTGAAATCCTGCTGACTCCTCGCTTGCTACTCGCATACTCCCGAAGCTTGGCCTTCTGACATCCTACAGCCATGCCCGGCAGGCCCACCTGCTCAACATTTCCTCCTGCCATGATTGCTATTTCACCACATTGCTGATTGCGCCGGCCACAGCGAGGGATCAGTGTGTCCTGTTTACTCACCCTGTGCAATAGCCTGCCCTCTTTTCTTTTTTGGTATTTTAGAAGTACATGCCACTGTCAAACAGATGACCTAGATGACATCTACTTCCCAATAGCATTGCTGCGCTATACGAGGGGATCTGAGTATTGAACATGACTCATGGGGAGGAGCCTGGCCCTGAGACACACAAGGATTCAGCTGTTCTAACTTATCTGGAAGGTTTACTGATGCATCCAGTGGTGGCCGGGCCTGGGGCCACGGCAGGCGGGAGGTCTGAGGCTGCCCACAGCAATCAGCAGCAAGGTGACAAGGTGGGCGGGCCCTTCCAACTACCCAACCATGGCCCCACAGCACCCAAAGCTGGAACCAATGGGCCCACCCTGGGCTCTTCACAACATCTGAAGAAGGCCCGCTTGCTCCGCTCCGGAGCTTGGAATGATCCAGCCAACCAACGGATGAGTTCACCCCCAATGGAGCTGAATGGCCAAGTGGGAGGACTACAGAATGGAGGACTAGAGGGGTCCCCTCACGCTGGAGAGAGCACCCTGTTGGCTTCTCTGCTTCAGTCATTCAGCTCACGGCTGCAGAGTGTGGCCATGTCTCAGCACTCTACAAAGCCTCCCAGTGAGTGTTCCTCTCCATCCAAAGCACCTCCTGCAGACAAAGAGCCACTACCTGTTTACGGGACAGCTTCAAGCCGCTTAAAGGGCCTAATGAGGAAGAGCAAACTTCAAAATCATAATAGCACCCCTTACAGCCGCCGGGGCCACAGTCAGGACCGGCCACCAGAGTCGCCCCGCTCGGCGCACAGCGCTACGCCTCCTGCTGCTCCCACAGCTGCTGAATCTGTGTCCTGTGCAGAGCGCTTGAAGGCGGTGGCGGACATGGTAAAAATCCGTTCTAGTCCAGCACCTTCACCCAAACCCAGTGTGGCCTGCAGTCAGCTCGCTTTGCTGCTGTCCAGCGAAGCCCATCTCCAGCAATACTCCAGAGAGCATGCGCTCAAAGCCCAGCTCTCTGGAAGATCTGCTAGCGAGAGGCTAGCTGCCATGGCAAACCAGCAGCATGGTCCGGTCAAACGGCCGCCAAGTGTTGGGGGGGCTGCAGACACACTAAGCTCCCTGACAAACCAAAATGGAATGACCACAACCACAGTAACAACACTCCCCCGAACGGCACTGTCCAGTCCACAGAGCCCCTCTTTGCTGCGTGGCCATAGCCAAAGTTCCCCGCCAACTCCCCCGCACGCTCCAAGCCAGCCTCCCAGAGAGAAACGAGGCTTCGACACACGCCCAACCCGCCCCCCTCAAACATGCAGCAGCCTGCTGCTGCTGCTGCTCAACAACCACAACAACCAGAAGCAGCTGACCAAGAATGGCCACCTGGAGGACGTTGGTGGTATTCTGCCACCGAGCGGCTCTTCTTCGGTCACGTCGGACAGCGAATGCTCCACCCAAGAGAGGAGCATCACCAAGGACAGCAGCGATGCAGAGAGCTCCTACTCTAGCTGTTCCCCCATTGACCTCTCCATCAGGAACCGTGTCGGTATACAAGACACAGTGCCCAAAAGCACACCCTTATCTGCCTCCTCTTCTTCCTCCACCTCTACATATTCTAATTCTGCTACAGTGTTTTCCTCTACCCCAACCACATTCTCCCCACCACCCTCTTCTCAGCCCTCCGCCACATCTTTTGCACCGTCCTCTGTTGCAGTCTCCTCCATTTCCACTGCTATTTCTTCGTCATCCTCCTCCTCTTCTATTTCTACCTCCTCCTTGGACAAACTAACAGAAACTTTAATAAACAAGTGGAAGCCAGAGCCATCAGGATCAAACGCGTCAAAGAGCAAGGACCCTGAAATGAGCCCGGACCTAAAATCCCACTCGAAGGTTTCTCTCATGCAGCTTCTGCTTGAACGCAGAAATAATGAGATGCTTAATAAAAGCGTAGGTAAACAGGATTTACCGCTTGACGTAACTATGGCCACCATGTCTCGGAGCCAGCAAAAGGTGCAGATGTCTTGGGATGAGACCCGAACAGAGAGCCCAATGGAAATGCCGGCAGTACCAAACCAGTCCCACTATTCTTTAGGTCGTGACCCAAGCAGAGCACTGTCCCCGTATTCCTACTCTTCTCCTCAAGTCCAGTCCAGCCCGCTTGATTTATGTAAGTCTAAAACCTTTCCTGCTGAGAAACCTTCAGAGCAAGCCTTTAGTGCCAGCAAACTGTTACAGAATCTGGCTCAGTGTGGCACCACTTCGTCCTCTCCACCCATCCCCTCCACCAAAGGCCTGGCTCAGGAAGTTGATGCCAGCAGGCCCCTCGCCCTGTTGGAAAGGCTCAATGCTCCCGTCCACAGGACCACCACCACGCCCCTTTCAGACGGAGCATCGGGCAGCTGTACACCGTTCAGTCGGAAGGAACCTTCTCCTCCTTCCTCACAAATTGAAAACCTCCTAGAGAGGCGCACTGTGCTTCAGCTCCTTCTGGGTACTGGCTCAGCTCCTTCTACTGCTAGCCGCAAAGAGAGGCCCAGTGGTAGTGGTAGAAGGAGTGTGGAGGCACCAGAGGGGTCCTATGAGAAGAACCCCACTGCTTCCATCCTCTGTGACAGCTCTAATGGGCCCCCTTTGGATGTAAAGGTCAAAACAGAACTCGTAGAAGAAGTCGGACTATCCTGTAAGTCTGAGGACTTGAATGGCAGAAAGAGACTGAGTGGCTATGAGAGGAATAGCCCCCCCTCAGATTCTCAGCAGGAGTTAAAAACAGAACCTCGGCCCGCAGAGGTCATAGCGAAATACGGTCTTCTGAGCCAGCTGCTTAAACAACAGACTGCTACCTATTATACCAGTGCTGCTATGCAGGCTGAGTCCCAGCCCAGACAGGTTAAAGAGGAACAGAGGGAGTATCCAAGCCCCAGCCCGAAGAGGAGACGTGTTTGCTCTGAACAGACTGATAGTTTGAATAATATCTGCTCTCCAAGAGCAGTGGACAGTAGCAACACAAACATTTTCGCTTCTTCTGCTGTTCCAGGAGAACCTGATCAGCAGAGGAGTCTAAAAGACGAGGAAGCGCCAACAACAAGCCCGCCAACTGAAACCCTCACCAGAGAGAGTCGGGGTTTCAACGTGCTCAAACAGCTGCTGCTTTCTGACAACTGTCTAAAGGAGCTGTCCCAGCAACCCCGCGGGGCGCCCAGTCCTTCCATACTCCAGGCTAACGGCAAAGCTAACGGTAACATCCTCAGCCAGCCTGCCCAGAATCACAACTTCCTCCACCTACCCAGCTGGCACCCACATGGTTCCCTCAACTCAGGGCTTCCCAGTAATCCAAGACCACTGCCCACCCCTCCTGCCAGCGACAGTCCCATCCGCACCCCGTGGAGTCGCCACCCATCTCCATGGCCTGTTGCTCAAAAACGGGACCCCCCTATCCTAGTTAAACAAGAACCCGAGAGCCCCGTTCGGTGGAGTACTCAGGAGAATGAAGAAGCGGGGGAGGAGGAAGGCTGTGACTCAAACCCAGACTCCCCGCGGCTCTCCCGTTCCAACCCCATCCTGTATTACATGTTGCAGAAGGGCAGCATTCAGCTGAGGAAGGAGGGGAGGGATCCGGCAGAAGGGACCCAGTCTGTGGTCAGAGTTAAAGAAGAGCCAATCAGTGACATGCATGCCTATGAGCGCAGTCGGAGCTCCGCCCCTCAATCCCCAACCCACAATGACAAGCACAGCCATGAGAGCCAGGGGCTGAGTCAGGCTTCAGAGTAGAAGTTGTATCAACTGCAGACAAATACAAAGGAGACTCAAATTCATTGACTTTTTGTTTTTACTGTTTTTTGATGACTTGCCAAAATGGTTCAGTGAAAAAAAGAAAATTCTTTTTGTTTTTATCCCTTAATTAAAAAAACATTTGTATCACTCTTTCAGTTTTGAATTGTGCGGTCATGGAATGGTACGCAAGTGGTTTCTCAGCAGAAATGGGTAATCGGCTCAACCCGAACTACGTAAATGTCAGATTTTAGCCCCTTCCCATCCATGAATGCATCTTGCGTAGCTAGAAAGGCCTCCTTTTGCAGTTTCCTCTAATTTAAGTCATTTAAATTGTACACATATCGCTTTCCCGTGTCCGCTTTGTTGCCTTTCATAAAACATTTAGAGAGAACATTTGAAGGCCCGTTAATTATTGATGATTCAAAAAATGTTAGTGCTCAGTTTGGTGAATATTTATTTCCCCCCCTTCCCCTCCCCAGTGGAGCATTTTCAGATAGACAGCCCCATCAATTTTAAATAAGATTCCTAATAAAGTCATTCTCAGGCAGCCGCCATTGCTCCATTACAAAAGCGTACATTACAGATCCATTCAAAGGAGGACCCTAAAAACTATGCTCCACCCTGGTGTGTACTCTGTCACCATCTTGCTGTCTTGCTTTTCCTTAACATTCAAGGCTTGGTATGAATGACCAGTGGAAAAAAATATACATAATGAAGGTTCAAACGGTCATAGCTTGATGTGTTTTGCTTCTATCTGAGCTCAACCTGTAGGGCCAACATTCGACGGTGCAAATTCAGGGTAATATGTTTGCAGATTGTGCAGTTCTGAGCAGATGGGTCAACAGTGCATGTGCGGTGATTACAGTTGAGCAACTGTGTGTAAACAGGTTTCTGGAGCAACAGTTAAAAGGCTGCATTGTCTGAGAAACTTATCTTGCCATCCTGGTTTAAAAAGAAAAAAAAGAGAAGAAAAACACCAGTTCATGCACATAAAAAAGAGCTCAGAGTGTGAAGCACATGGCGCTTTTCTTTTCATTTCATGTAAACAGACTCCACGGAGTTTGCTTTATCCAAATCGAGGCCTCGGGATCCTTTTCAGAATGATTTAATGGCATGTTATGAAAAAGTGTCGTTCTCTGTTGAATTTGACAAGTTGTGGGGTTTTTTCTTCATTATTTTTTAACTGTTGTGGGGTTTTATTTTTGTCATTTTGTGGCAATCTCTTCATAAAAAGTCAAAAGAATTGCATGATAATAAAGAGAAGACTACAGGTACTTTTTTTTCTGAAGCAGCTGGATACTTGTACCTGCTCCCTCATCCCTCCAACTATAATCATCAGGACATTTGTGTCTTGAGGGATCTCTGGTATCTAGCTCTTTGTTATTATTATCATTATTTTTATCGTACTGTATATTCTCTTCTGTTTGTCACACTGCTTTATCCATTTAGTCTTGTGATCTTTTTTAATACGTAAACCTATGACGTACGTTTCTTCGATGATGAAAACATTTTCACAATGGTTAAATGTATTTGTGTAAATAGTACTTTCAGTATGAAAGATGACTATTTTGTAATGTTTAAAAAAAGGAGATAATACCCTAGTTTTTAATGCCCTGATATGTAAATACAAATTATATGCGTTAAAGTGTAAATACGAAGGCAGAGGATGCGATGCCCATTTTCTTTCTTTTTGGGGTTGGTTTGTTCTTTGCATGTGTCTCTATGTGGTAAATGATAATCTAATCCTGCGCTGTGTTGTGTAATAATGTCTGACTCTCCTCACTGCTGCCTGTTGCATGCAGACGCATGGGAACTACCTGTGTATCCCTACTGGTGATGGGGGAAAATGTCAAGTCTTAAAATAGGTCTTTTTTTTTTTTTTAATCACAGACGGAGGGGCGCTGACTTAGAATATGAGCAATCCCTACATAACCACAGACTATTGAGCAAGTTGATTTTAAAAAAAAAGAAGAAAAATGTGTGGAAAAAATAAACGTGCATTGAATATTTTGGTGATCTTTTTTTTTTTGTTTTCTGTTACTGGTTAACAAAGCTCTGAGTGAGCATGGGGCTCTAGTGAGGGGGGGGGGGGGGGGGGGGTTGACGTCCAACCCCAGATCTGCATTTTGCATCTAAGAATTACATTTGTAGCAACAAATATATATATAAATATCTATATATATATATATATAAAGATGTTTCTTTTTTCATGTGAAGACCTGAAACATTTCATTTTTTATGTTTACTTTTTCTTTTTTTTCTTTTTTTTTTTGGTGTTCATTTGCACTGATATCTCAGAAATAAAGTACTAAAATGCATGATCTAGTATGAACGTGCTCCTCTTTTTCCACTGGTTTCCTTCTACATTTATAAGATGCTACCTCACGCATTACATGTGCTTAAATGTTTCCAAATTCGTGTGAGCGACCACTTTTATAGAATATTTTATGAAACCAAAGCAACCATTAGGGAAATTGAGGCTGTGCCATGTCAAACTCTGGCTTCATATTAAAGGATATTATTATTTTAAAGGGACATCAAAGCCAAACAGCACTTTCTGTAATCAAAGAGCGGGTCTATTAAAGTAGAGTGAGAGGATGTCCTGTATTTGCCCCAAAACTTCTGCTCCTCGGTTGGCTGCTGCTCACAAGTGCTGAGTCCTAACAAAGGCAGGAAAGACACTGAAAGCAGGGAGGACCCCTGAAGGTCACCAGATGCATGTTGAGTACTGGAGGATGTGCCTCACACAAGCGGAGCGCATCTTTTATTAGGGATCCATAATGGATCGTATTGTACAGCAGATACAGAACCTTAATTCTTGACTTCTGTCTGGAAACTGGTCCGTTTACTGGTCCTTTTTCTTTTTGGCTCGTGAACACCCGCCTTCAGCGTGAGTCTTGGAAAAGGTGAAGATGAGTTCAAGCTTAACTTCCCTTGCACTCAGTTTGTATATGAAGCATGCGAACAGACAGCTTTTTGTCTGCAGTGCACTTGTGAAACTGCAGCACAGTTCCTCAGCCCTGACTTCCCTTTTATTCAATCCTTCCCGTGACTGACTGCGCTCTCTTTAAACTCCCTGTAACCTTTCCCCTCTGCAAACTTCTCCATTTCAAGATTCTTATCGAGTCTGAACCGCCAGTAACCTCTTCATATCCTCCGGCTGCCTAAGCAGTGGCAAACAGAAAGGACTGAGGCGCAAGTTTAACCAGAGGTCAAGGTGTAAAACTTGACAATCGGCCGTTTGTCTGTGGCTTTTCTCTTTGATTTCCTGACCTCAGCGGGATGCCGAAAGGATGCTGCACACATGGCTGCCGATGACTCAACTGTAAGCCAAGGACTAGGAAGTCCTATAACGGACATTTCACAGTTATGATCCCCCCAAAAAAGCATTTCCTGGTATTACAGTTACCTATTCCAAGACAAACAACTTAATAAGCTGCACTTAATGCGCTTTAGCTGAGGTTTATCTACATGGGAACGCATGAACCCTTTCAAAAGTATTCTAAATCATGGTCTGATGGTTTAACTCTTAATGCAAACCGTTCTCGGTAGGTGCTTTGTTTATTCACATGCAGACCACACGGAGTTGACTCTGGTCACATGCTGTCATGATAACTGGTGTGAAAAATAAACTCGTGGCTGTTTGATCACCCTCCTTTCATGCAAGCGTTTGAACTCTGAGCACGCGATTTGACCTCAAAACGTTACGCAAACACATGCTCGGGATCGCATAATGAAATTAGCATTTTATGGGACTCGTGACCCCATTTGGAGGGTAATAAAACCAGAATGTGAGCATAAAATGCCACACTTTCTTCCTGCAGACAGGACTTGCTATCCTTGTGTTCCAACTTGACGTGATAGTGCTGCGCTGGCTGGATGCGGGTTAACCAGAGCGGATCCGCCAGCCAGAAAACAATAAAGAGGCTGGAGCAAACACCTGGGGAAACTCCTGCACTGTGAAAACGAGGTCAGGACGGTTTATTTTCCCAACCTTATACCACTCCTCCCACTGGGACCAGTGCTTTTGAAGATGTACCTCTTTGTGAAGTCTTTTCCTTAGCCCTGTGGGTCATGACCTTTTGCCCCACCTCCCTTGCCCTGACCTGGCTGATCCTGTTTCCCGGGACAGGATCAACTGTTGGCCTGCAGCTGTGCCAACCCTCCCCTCCCCAACCACACAAAAAAACACTCCTCCCACTCTTTCCTTCTGCTCAGCCATACAGTCAAGCTATTCTTGTAACGTTTCACCTTAATATGACAAGTGTTAGCACGGCTCGAGTCCTTTCTTTTCCCTTCACACCTCAGAGCCTCTCGACCTTCACCGTTTTTCATGGCCTACTGGTCTACATTCAAGACGTGGCAATTATTGAAGATCGACTAATAGGTTTGATGAGCTGACAGGCTGCAGAAACGGAGATGAAAACGCAATTTACTCTGAGAATTCAGTTCAATGAGAGCTGTTTCGTTACGCTGCCTCACTGATGTCCATGTTCAAACATGTAAACAGACCCAATGTAATATTCATGAGGAGTGAAAGTCCCCGTAGTCCACAGAGCAGGCTGTCAGCTTGAGGGATCTTGGCTGACACTGAAAGAACATGGATGATATTTGCCGTGTCAGATAAGCACAAGGGTAAATGTTTTACAAACTGGCCAGGGAGAACCGGCAATGTCAGTCTCCTGTTAGCCAAAGTCTTCTAACACCACTTGTCTTCTCAAGAGTCTTTCACAAAACTTCTTCATAACATCTGGAACTTCCAGTTGGTGAGGATAAATGTTTTCTGAGCTTGTGACTCTACTCTTCATCTTTATTTTCTCAGCTTAGAAAAGCGATGGCAAACGTCGGACCACCATCCCCCACATTCTGCGCTCTGTGTGAAAAAATGCCATCATCAGGAAATATATTCGCTGCTAATTTCCTGTAATCTGTGACCCAGTCGTTAATCTGCGAGGTCATGAACTTCTCAAGTAAACATTTTTCAAAATCTCCCCGGTAGGATGAGAAAGGGCAGTTCAGTGTAACCCAGTCCGCTGTAGACCAGTTTGGGATGTGAACTTTGTGCTGCGGGGGCTAAGGACCATTTAGGAAGAAGCATGCCAAATTTAACTCGGTCTGAAGTCATAGAGCTGCATTCAGGAGCGATTTAGTTACATGTGTCATTATTTACAGTCTGACAGGGCTATGCAGGAAATAAACTTCTAGGAAACAGCTGTATTGTTGTACTATTTTTCATTATTTAGTCTGTTTCACAAATTGGCAGCTCTATGATGGCTCTGAACATAAATTCTGCTGCTGTTTTGTATTTGGTGTGCACATTGAATTATTGATTTTTAGCAGAGATTTTAGCCATGCGTCAGCAAAAGACTATTAATATCAAAACCAGTCTATAATTTAGGTCAAAAACTTCTGAATGGTTTGACTTTAAATGTTAGCATGAAAGACTGATAGTTTTAACATCTGCTACATTTCAAAGTAAAGTGTGAATTAAGACATTAAACTTTTATATACATTCATGTTCTCCATTTTGTGTCAGTTTAAATTATTCAAACCAAAAATACCATAAGCAGATGTAACTTTTAGTGATGTTTTAAGTGTCCTTTGTTCTTTTTTTAAAGCAGCCTTAAAATAAAATGTAGCACCTTGTAATGGAAAAGTAGTTTCTTTAGCAGATGTGCGACGTGAACGCTAGCATGCTAACATAATGATAAACATTCACATCCCTAATGCTAAACTTGAATTATCCTTTTCAGTTATTTCCCCCAACATGAGAAAAGTTTGGGATGTAAAAAAACATAAAAAATATTAATATTCTGGCATTTAGTTTAGCATCTATTTCATGCTAAAGCAGTAGGCTAATGTAAGCTTTTAAGCTAATTTGCAAGTTTGAGAGCTGATATGCAAAAGTAAGATGTTTGAAGTCAGAGCTGATAAAAGGGCCATTAGAGGGCTTTGTTTTTTTATTTTAAATTGGATTTTTCTGTATTTATCCACCTATGATGGACTGGTCACCTGTCCACAGTGTAACCCCCTCTTTTAGTTGCAGAACTAAAAGAGTCCATTAATTAAATTAAATGCATTTACTTTAACTTTTATTTCTTTGCACTAAAATTATAAAGCAAATGCATTTATTTAATATTTCTTTTTATCAGCCTAATTTTATTTAATATTAGTCATTTTTTATATTAGCATTTTAGTACATTTGCCATTTCTTCTTGCTGTTCCAGATGTTCCAGCTTTGAGTATATCAGGTAATAAAGTGTCCCAGGATTTATTTTGGATCTATATTCCTGCAAGCACATCTTAAAGTGTGCAACAGCATTCTCCACATATTCTCTATTGTGGATGTGAGTGTGGTCCATCCCAGCTGCCTCGTGAGCCAGGAAAGATCAATGCCACCTCTGGACAAGGTCAACATGCAGGATGTTTTTTCTTTGCTAAGTAAAGTTTTATGTGGCGTTTGTAAATGTTACTCAGGTTGTAATAATTGACAAAGGCTATACATGTGGTTGTATCTGCTAAAACTGCTTGGGCATGACAGTGACGTAGTGCCATCGGATGATCAACCAGAAATTGCCTCTTTGCCTTGTACCAGGTGCCCAAGTTCAGTCTTTCTGCAGCTTTTAGATGCAATCCTTTTCCAACACACCTCATAAAATAACTGAATTCCCCATTTTGCATGCCATCCAGCTCTGCAGAGATCTGATGGCAAGCCAATCATTCGATTCAGGTGTGTTGGAGCAGGGTTGCACATTAAAAGTTGCAGAATGGTAGATCTCAATGACCTGAACTTGGCCACCCCTGTTTTAAACACACAATTCTTCAACTTTCTTTAAATGATGAATCGATATGCACTGAAGCAAGAAAAATGCTAAATATTTGCTTATTTCTTAAATGTTTTCCCCAACATTTCACTGGTTTTCTGATCAGCTGAGGGCATCTGCCAGACATTCAGCATCACGAAGATGCTGCTACTTAACCAAATCATGACCGTCTTCTGGCATTATCTATTTGGAAAAGCATGTTGTTTTTTCTTATTATTATTCCCCTTAAACCCTACTTTAATTTAAAATGGACACTGAAACCTTCACATACACACATAGATTTATATTAACTAAATAAAGTAAGATGTTTAGATTCAAAATAAAAAAAACATGTTGGATTCAAATGATAATGAAATAAAATGAAAGCATGTGAAGAATCAATACTTTCCTTTTTTTTAAATATTTGTTTAATATTTAATGTTTTTTTATTAATATTATTTGCGAGTTTGATGCATTCCCAATTTTTCTGACTTGTGGACATCCTTCAGCGCTGCACTGGTTGTTGATCAGGAGCAAAATAAAAACTCCATACAAAGCACCGACATCCCACCACAAAGTATAGACAAATTCTGATTTAACTTATCCTTTATAAATCGTAATAAATGTATATTTCAGAACTGAGTGCGACATTCCCGTTGGATGTGTTTATGGTCACCACTATGTGGTGGGATGGCAGGAAAATTGCTGAAATCGGGAAAAACAATGATCTTGTCAGGATGCCGTGCATCGAGTCAAGTCTGGGTTTAACTACTTCGTTTTTTATACTGTCACAAAATCAATGCTCATCGTCCTCTCTAAGGCACAAAACAAAGAAAAGAAAAAAAGACTGAATCATAGTTGTTCTGAATGAAATTCACATTGTTCAACAAATTACACGGACAAGCTCGGTGACTGTGCTGTAATGCAGACGATGTGTTTAGGTTTTCCTTATCGTATGGTAACATCTGCACCAGACTGTTTCTGCTACTGCATTTGGTATTAAATGCTGCAATCAGCCACAGAAATCTCTGTGCTGCAATGTAATTTCCCCTGCCTGCAAATACACAGTCTTATCTTGCTTATTTAAAGACCAAAGCCTCATATTTGATCCAATTCTTCTGTCTGGGGACAAAAGTTTTCTTTTTTATCACTTTTACTGGGTTCAGTTTTCATTTCATTTAATCAGTGGATTTATTTATAGCCGGAAAATAAATATACTGAGGAAAAATTCAGTTTGGAGTGTTAAAAACGGACTTCACTGCATGAAAAGTTGGATTTATTGACGCCCGCATCGCGCTGCAGTTTTTTCTACCCTTATTTAAAAAAAACAGTCCTATCTGGATACTTCATTCAGACAAAACACTGTGGTTGTTTCCATTTGCATGAAAGAGCCTCTCAAAATATCTCCTGCCTGTTCTGTCCCAGGTTCTGGTGCCTGTCCAAAGCATGCATTAGCTGAAGTAAAAAATAATAATAAATGACCCAAAGTACAACTCATATCCACAGCAGGAGGAAATCGCCTTTTATGCATTCATGACCAAAATAAATTCAGCTTCTGTTGCTGTGATCCAATAAGTAATGCCATATCTCACTGTCTTATTGAGTGTGCAGGAAAAGGCTTAAGATGCAACAGGTTTGCTCACAGGACAAGCCAATTTCCTGAAGCACTGGTTTGTATTTAAAATGTAAGAGATTCAAATCACAATTTGCATTAGATGCCCCTGAAAAACTCTCCCTGTTAAAAAGGAAGAAAAATACATGAAACGAAATTAAACTGATAAAGTTAGCGATACGCACTGCGTTCATCTTGCTTTAACTCATTAAAAGGTTTTTTTAGCATCTCTTTAGCATGAAAGCCACATTAAAGCACAGCTTGGAGATCCTGAGATATCTGTGTTTCATTAAGACGAGGAGAAAATAGGTTTAACTATGTCGTCTAACACACTTATCACCCACTCAGAGGTTAATCTATGAACAGGTCGGAGCCCTTCATATCGACTGAACGGCTCTGACTCAGTCAGTCCATCCAGCATTTCATTTTCTGATCATTTTTCCCGACAGCTTCCCAGATTCTCTCCACCGTGGCAAGATGCAGCTGCTGAGGCTGGAGGGATGCTGTCAGAAGCAGCAGTGGACGTTTACACACACTCTGCTGCATGGTTAGGACTCCAGCAAGCTGCACAAAGAAGCATTAAATATTAAAAAAAAGGCTGCAGACTCTGTGATTTAGAATTCTGCTTGATTTACCAAGTGCAATCAAGTTTTTTCTGAGTCCTTCCCTTTTTGTGCTACTGTATGTTTATTGTGAGAGAAGCTGCAGCTTCAAAGAAGAAAGTATTTACTGCCATCTGCTGGGACACAGTCAGCGTACCAGGATGCTCTGTGCACACCGGGATACAGGTAAGAAAAGATGTTTGTGTTTCCTTTAAGTGCACACATATTAGCATCAATCTAATGCAATCTTTCTCACAATTAAAATGCAAAAGCTTTTCCCCCCTGATGGCTGCAAAATCCCTCTCCCAGAGACGTGAAGTTCTCCTACATCCATTAATATTAATATGTGCTAGTTCATTGACACAGTTGATGTTAATAAAGCATTCTGACTGCTTCACTTATAACTATTACAGCAGTGCTCCTCCTGAACATCTAAAGGATGACCCAGTTCTGTGGGAGAGGACTGCTCTCTTCCATTTTGGACTGGATTGATCATGGCTGACAGATTTAAAGGAGTTATTTTCTCATCCTGAATAAGTAGGGCAGAATTTGGACAACTGATATCAGAGCCTGTTTTTTTTTCACACAACATCATGTTTTCAGCGATACAGAGGGATGCAGAGTCGACTGTAGACTTTTGTGAGAAAAATGATAAAATGATTAGCAGGGCCCTGAGAAAAACACTTAAGTAGAATTTTATTCATGGTATGAAGAGGGTTTAATGTCAAATGGTCAAATATTTAATTGATATTAACCATTTAATGTTTATACTGGGGGGGAAAGCCATTACATTGGGAGATTTAATATATGAATGAATGTCTTTTAACAAACAGTTGCAATAAAAGATAATGTTATAACCACCTGAAACAGTAATGGGAAAAATAAATACTTATTTCTGGTATTACCTACCCAAACTGAGTGGTGTAGCTGCTCGGACAGGTTCATTTCCCCACAAAATTCATGATAGTCACTAAAAAGTGCGCTTTAGCAAGCTGCAGAGCAGGCTGTTAAAGGCTTCATCGCCAGACCTCTTCAACCTTCTGCCATGCTGAATAGGATAATACATGATGGGAAATAAGTGTCAGAATGAGAGAAAAAAATATGATTAACATTAAAAATGTAAACGCTGTTGTAAGGTTTGTGCAGTTATAGCGCCCCCTGGAGGACAAAGAGGAAGGGAGTCACAGGATCTTCCATTAGGAGCTAAAATGAAGGTGATTCCTAATAAAACAGGAGAAAAAGCTGTCAAAATCACAAACTGGACTAACTTTAAGATAAATGGACAAGAAAAGGACAAAGGTTTTGAGGAAAAGAAGAATTTTATTTACATGAGAAAATGCTTAAAACGGATGTCCTTTCTGGAGGATAAAAAGGAGCCTGTTTGCCATCTGTTGAAGCTCTGTTTGTTACCTTGGCTGAGAATCTGCAAAGGCTGCAGGAAATATGGGCGAAACTTAAAAAGAGACTTTTGGAGAAGAACCTCGGGGGATTTATATCATAGTGCAAAAACACCTCCTGGGTAATGGCAAAAAAATAAAGACCCGTAAAGATGTAAAAGCTACGGAAACACGGAGGAAAGGAGAATAAAGGAGCAGCTTGCAGAGGTACCACCTCTGCAGCCGAACAATAAAGACAGAATTTATCTCTCTGTTCAATGATGATTTCAGGAAAATATCAAAGATTATAATCAGATTTTTTCCTGGTCCATCAACACTTCTATTTATTTCAAGGTTCAGCAGGACAACCATCCTAAACAACCACAGCAAACAAAGAGCATTTCAGGGTGGTGTGGTAGACTCTCCTGCACTGGTCGGGATGGTCTGCTGACTTGGTTTCCCACAAAATATCATGCAAATGCAGCCTTTGCAACGCTTGTCAAGACTGACGAGGTTTAGTTTGATTTTGGTATGCTACATCTCTGAATTGATATTTCCCTGTATGTGCAAAGAGCTTCTGTACAGCTCACGTTTAGTACATACGACCCTTGCACGGGGTCTGTCATGATGAAGAATTAACCTCCGAATGGCTGGAGCCACACTTTGTTCCAAAAGATTTTCTGCTGAAAATGTGACATGTAAAAATGCCAACCATATCTGAGTGCCCAGAATCTCTTATAAAAAAGTTTGCCCATATATAGTGGCATATGTCCTGAAGCAGTAAATAGATAAGTTGTTAAGAATAGAATAGAATAGAAATTATGAAGGTTTGCAGCTATAAAATCTCAGCAGACATTGTATTTACATTGTAATAATTAACTTTAGATATTGTTATTAAACCATTGTTGGAAAAAATCTTAATAAAATACACATGATCTATATTGGCTAAATTATATTAATAAGTTAAAGGGGACATTTGCTAAATCCACTTATTTAGCTCCTAAATACATGGTTTTGTGCACTTAGGTGTTTAGGAATGCAGAAAATGTAAATGTATTCCCTCCTGATGCAGCTCAAATGTCTTTATATCCTTTTTGGTCAAATTTTTCAGTCTGTTTGATTGTCTATCTTACTTTTTATCTTTTTCTTATATCACAATATTTGCTGTGGGTCTGCCTAATACGGTCGTAAACTTTGACATAATCAATGCGGTGAATCTGATATGTTGAGATTTCTAGTAAATTTACCAATAGATTGGCGGATTACTGCTATCAAGCTACAAACATGGCGGAACAGGGTGAACTTCCTGTGACCTGGAGGGGGCGGGGCTTAACATACTTCATTCACATTTAAAGAGACGGCATCAAAACGAGTCGCTCTGAAGACGCACCTCAGAACAGGGTCATAAGGTGTGTGTGGAGCGAATAAATAGGAATTCAGACCAAAGCATTGTGGTTCTACTTTATACAGACAATAAATTAATGATTTACATGTTAAAAGGAAGGATTTTAAAGCATCATGTATCTCCTTTAAGGATTATTCCAGCAACATTTACTCATAGAAAGTTGAGTGTTAGAGGAATTTAATCAATGTCAGTTCAGATTGAGTCAACTGAGACCACCAGGCAAACAAAAGGCATTAGGTGGGATTACATTGCACAGGTTGGACATATAAGGTAATATTAAATTAATCTATGAAAGTTTTTTATTGTAATCTGTAAAACGTTCATGTCACATAAACTTTAAACATGCATGTCAAAGAAGCAATATAATTTATTTTTCTTTTGCAGGATTGAGAAAGTTGAATCTCTGGACATGACATGACTTCTATAAACATGCCTAAATGAGTAATAGTTATTATTGTTTTAATCCAGAGAAAACGCATATGCGGTTCAGACAGACATGAGTAATCGATCCCTGCTCTCAGGCGGAGAAGAGCAATGTTTTCATGCGTGCTGACGAGCTGCGCCAGTCACTCTGCCATGGCGTCCGTAATGTTGCCGCTGAAGGAGGGGACATCGTAGCATCTTCTTTTAATTCGCTTTGGTGACAAGTATTCACGTGTTTTGATACTCTTGGTTTGAATTAAATCAAATTTATCTGTGAACCGGCCATGACCGTGGAGCAGAATGTCCTCCAGCAGCATTCTCAGAAGGTAAGCTTGTAGAAGATAACTGCTTGCTCGCTAACTTTAGCCTAACTGCAATAGCTATATAGTTTCAGGACTGAACCAACATAAAGAGTCGTAATGTCGATTTATTTGTTGGTTTAGCTAAGCTTTATTTTTGGATTTATATATTTTTTGGTACCTCATATATAATGAAAATGCTTTACACCGCAAAATTATTATCTTTTACGAAGGCCTAACGGCAACGTTTACCAATATTTTGCTAGCTGTTTGCTAGCTAGTGTTAGCTAACTTATGGTATAAATGCAAGTTTAACCTTAACCTCCTTTTATTTGAGTTTGTATTGGTTAAAATTGTTTCCATTTTAATGTATCCGTGGGATGTGTTGCGTGGTGATAGCAGCAACCCAGGCCTGTTCGTATAAAAAACAGGATTTGATAACAGTTCGTGTTAATGCTGCCGTTTTCATAGAAAGTAAATGTTTTTGTTCCAGGGCCATGTTTAGCTGGTGACTTTAAAACGTGTCTTTTTCCTAAAAAAAATTATTATTCAACTTGCTTACATGGTTACTCCGTTGTTTTTGGTGAGCAACTTTTTCCCGGGTTACTCATCACATATCTTTGTTTACAAAGCATGGCCAGCGGCGAAGGTGGAAATCCACCCCAGCCGTGACGCTGGGTGGCGATGGAGTAGTCAGATAGCGAGCCAAGCGTGTAATGGTTCATAGCCGGGAAGGTGCATTATTATGTTACATCTCATCATACTCTCATGTTTCGAAGTGCATTTCGAGTCGACTCCATTGCTTAGGCTCCTTGTTATGGGATTTACCCTGTGGCCATCATGCTCAGCGTTGCATAGCTCTGGCTACTTACGTAACCACATAACTGATGTAGCTAAAGGCTCTTTGCTGCGCTCTCCTGAATAAAAAAAAACAGTTTTTTTTTCTTTTTGCGTCAGCAAAACCACTGTGTACAGTTTAGTACACTTCTTCTGTACCAATTGTGTTTTTTTACCATGGCTGGGATGGGGTAAAAACATCCAGCAGAGCAAGGCGCAGGTTGAAATCTGGGCCATGGGCAAAAATAAATAGTTGAGCTTCCATCAATGACTCAAACCTAAAAGTAGCTTGTAACACAAACCATTCTGACCTTCACAGGGGTTGCAGGTTGCAGCTCAACCATTAACAATTAGATTATTTGTTAAAGATCTTTATGTGTGATCCTGTAGCGAACTGGCTGCTTTAAAACACCAAAATAAAATAAAAGAACAACTCTTTATGCAAACCTGCTTACATTTTCTGTGTTAACAGACTGGTTGTTTCTGATGTGGTGCCATGCTATTTTTCCTGTATTGACCTTTAATGTTTAAGGACAATCTTGCTTTATCCATTACCTACGTCTGAGATCTCTGCTATAATTCACAAGCTTCCACTAAACATGTCATAACTACTGCGATCATCAGACGTGTCACATGGCTGTGAAATATGCTCATATGCATGTCTGAGCATGTGCTCTTGGGGTTGGCTCGGCTCAAAACTGTCACACGTGCAGCAGCTTCGCTTGAACTTAACTGACCGGTGAGTTGTCGCCTACGCCCACAAACCTGCACCTGTCAGTCTCTGCGATGCTGACGAGTCCCAGTGTCACAAATCTGCCACACAAGTCCTTCTACTCAGAAACTTTTAAATCCTATCCAGAAAACAACACTCATGTTTGGTAACAAAAGCTCCTCAGGAAGAAACACAGAGGGGAGATTTCTTCTATCGTAAACAGGCGTGCAGTAGACGTTTGTGTGTTTGCAGTAGACGTTTGTGTGTTTGCAGTAGACGTTTGTGTGTTTGCAGTAGACGTTTGTGT
>JBAMIG010000016.1:440717-451300 GCA_037177335.1 Kiunga ballochi | reverse complement strand
GTACACCCAGCTATATATATATATATATATATATATATATATATATATATATATATATATATATTATATGTATGTGTGTGTGTATATATAATATATATGTATATATAATATATGCTATAATAAAAATTAAATACAATAAAATTAAAATAAATGACAAGGGTGCGGTGGTGCTCTGGAGGACAGAAGCAACAGTTTGCACAATGAACAGTCTCTGATCAGGTCCGGATGCACAACTTGTGTGTAACTCCAGGTTTTTACTAATAAAACAGGTCTGAGTCGTTCCTTCCCTAAAACTGAAAACGTGTCTGATTTGGTGGGATGGATGGATGGATGGATGCGCGATGAAAGAGAAATGAGTAAACACGCGCCACCTATTTAAGAAAGCTGAGGTCTTCCATCTTAAAAAGCTGTCACTGTGCCTCCAGCAGTAAATGGGGGGATTGAACGTGCGCCTTACCTTCCGCGGCGTCACGGCATCCTTGCGACCACTCATCAGTTTATGGCCGATCTGCTCGCTGTTTTTCCCGCTTCATGGTCCAGTGAGGGTCCGCGAGGCTCTCCAGCATCTCAGCTGCTGTTATATAAGCCCCCCTAAACGAGCCAGTGCTGCTCTGAAAAGCCTGCCTGGGTGATATAAAGCACAGGCAGGATGTGTGTGTGTGTGTGTGTGTGTGTGATTGCCTCTGTGTGTGTCGGAGAGGAAGAGGAGGTGATGAGGAGGAGGGGTACTAAGCCTTATTTGCTTTGGTGATGTAAACGCGTCACAGCTCGTCCAGAGATGGGAGAGACGTGTCCGGCGGTCCGCAGCTTGTTCGGTTCGGGATAAACACTGCGGGTTGCCGCAGCTCCGGATCCGCGTGCCCGCGCGCACAAAGTTCCGCCAGGACACGATCGAGCCACATCCAAATAAACCAGTCCGGAAACCAAACTATCGAGCAATATTCCTCCTTTTCATTGTTGTTTCGTTCATGTGAAGCTTAATGGATGGCCATGAGCCACGCACGAGGTGTGGTTGATCACCTCGCGCACTTCAGCACCACGAACAGCGCAGTCACACGATGCTGCGTTCACGGACACTTAGAGTCAAATGAACAAAACCACCTGAAGTCTTTTTTTTTTTTTTACTTTGATGCCCCGAAACTTCAGTTGTTGTGAGTTTTTCACGGAAGAAACACCTGTAAAAATATTTAAGTGGGTTTTTCGGAAAAATGCGACATTTTCTTTTATAAATGCAGGTTTTACTTCATGTCATTTTAATATCCAACACATAAACCGCAAACTTTCAGAAAGCCTGCAGATTTTCTTGTGTTTACACAGCAGGAAAGTTGCATTGTGAATGAAATGGAGAAATCATCTAGAAATTTTAAATTATGATTACAAATGTTGGAAAAAGTCAAATAAAAACACATGTTTGAGCTTATTTATGTAAAAAAATCAACTGTTTGCAAACATTGTTTTTAAAAGTCCACACACCTTTAAAAAAAAACCAAAAAACAAAAAAACCTGCCTTTTTAAATTGAATTAACTCTGAATCTGCATTTAAACATGTCTCACTATGGATTAATTTATCGGACATTTAAAGTTATTTAGTAGCAAAATCCATGTCTGCAATAAAAGCAGCACAACATAAACCTGTTTTCAGCACGGTGGAATAGTGGTTAGTACTGCAGGTCTCTCAGTAAGGTTGCTGGTTTGAGCCTCAGCAGGGGGTTGCAGTGGATCCACTCCGGCTTCCTCCCATCCACAAGAGATCCATGTTGGTGAATTGCTATGATTAATTGATCGCTTATGAGCTGTTAGTTGCTGTGGATAATGAGTGTATAGAACTTCAATATTCTGCAAATGAATATTAAACCATCATGTTACCCAAAGCAAAATAGGTGAATTGTTTTATTTTTAATAGATTTAAACATCAACCCTGCTTAAAATCCAATACATCTAACTTCATAATCAATGGGTGCTTTATTATTTCTATTGGCATCCAGTTACCTTTTCACTTTGATGATCTTTGTCTACAAATCTCTTTGGTGCTGCATAATGCTTGTTTATTCCTGTTTACATCTTCTGTTCATAAAGTAAAACCAAGCCGCCTCTAATCTCCCTTTTAAATTGGAAGTTAAGGCTTTCATGATTTTGGGTATAAATTCAGACTTTGAGAGGCGAGTGGTCATTTTTACAAGCAGAAACCTGGAAATTCAGCTGTTTTTAAAGGAAATGAAGGATGAGCATAAGAATTTAATCACAAAACAATGAAATATTGCATCTAAGATCAGTAAAAGGTTGTAAAAATGCTCGGTTAAATTCTTTTAGTAGTAAAACTGCCTTTATTTTCTTGTGTGTTTTAGAGCCCCTGCCTCCTTTCCAGTCAAAGACCTCAAACACCGTCATTATTTTCTCGTGAGATTTAGATGATCCCCACTCCTCCTGACAGGCTTATTGCAAAATGTTTCATGAACAAACAGATTTCAGCCTCAGCGTTTTGAATTCGCTCCATTCAGGTTACAAATCTAACCAAACTCGTATCAGAGCAACCAACGAGCTGATGAGAGAAAATATTTTTATTTTAGTAGTTTGATCTAACGGCAGCCTGCAGGACAGGAAGTTATTCTGCATTTACCTCAGTAATGGTAAACCTACTGAAACTTTCATTCTAAATACTTCTCATTTTGATGCATTTGTCATTAGATCTCGATTTAAAGCAGAGAAAACAACCTGAGATTTGATGATGTGCTTTTAGTTTGAGATTAAATGAGTAAATATCATCATATTTGATACTTTAAACCACAGCAGCATGGTCTTTCATCACCTTAAAAACATCATAAAATAGATTATATGTATTTTTCCCCACTTATAATGTTGCTTTACACAAAACAAAAATAAAAACTGATTCTACTAAAATCACAGAAATGATCTGAGAGAAAAAATCTCAAGGTGAAAAATTTTCAACTCTTTTTTTCCATGAAAAAAATTAAATTGTTTTGCAGGGGCGTTAAATTAAAATTCAGACTGTAAACTTTGACATATTTCAGACATTAGGAGGAATATTATGGAGTCAGACTATTTAAAGGTAAAGCATGTAAAAATCACTGAGGTGTGATGAAGATGGAAATCACTTCCAATGTCGTCAGCGGTCCAAATTC
The DNA here is from genome assembly GCA_037177335.1 of Kiunga ballochi. Taxonomy (NCBI): domain Eukaryota; kingdom Metazoa; phylum Chordata; class Actinopteri; order Atheriniformes; family Pseudomugilidae; genus Kiunga; species Kiunga ballochi. Next base: position 448,160 of record JBAMIG010000016.1, on the reverse strand, counting down.
CTGTCTTCATCTACGAGCGGTTCCAGACTGAACTTCCTCATTGTGTTTGTGTGTAACGTCGACTTGTTTGTTCCTTTTAGCGCTGTTTTTAATTTTCTGCTTTGTTCAATTTGTAATCGGAAGATACGTTTTTAGTTCCCAGTCGGAAATATGAGAATATGAGAAGTCACAAATCCAAACGGGAAAGTGGGAGCAAATGCATGGCTGCCACACAAAAACAAGGAGTAAACATGTCTAAATGTTTGTTCAACTTTCACATAAAGATAAGATTTTCAAAATGCATGTATGTATAAAACGCTGAATAAAAGCATCTGCTAACTTTAGCAACTGTTGCTAACATGTTAGCTTCTGAAGGAAAACAAAGGCTCCATGTTGGTTTCCTGACTTTGTCAACAGGAATGATCCCAGCTCTGTTATAACGTATTTCCCAGTTCCAACTTTAGACCTCTGAGTTTAAAAAACAAACAAAAGAAAAGGCATTAATCACAGAGTTCAAATTTAGCTTTTTTTTTTGTCCATTCAGAGACACCATAGTATAAATGGAGCAGTAGATTTGGCAGCTGGAGCCACTTTCCTAAGAGTTAAACACACTGTATCTTTTAATGATGAGATTATACACCAATAGAAGCTGTTTTTAATGATATTCATCAGTTTCTGACCTTTTGCACGTCACACCTGTAGCTGAACACAATCTTAAGTATTTTGGTTCATAAAGCCCTTTTTGAGCTGCATCAGAATCTGGAAATGTGTGATTACAAATAAATTTCACCCAGCAATCAGTGAGGGGTTCAACCTTCTGCTGAGGGTGGGCTTTAACTGTAACCTCATCATGTTGTTCCTCCCACCGCCTAAAAGTGAGTCCCCTTAAAATCGGAGGTCATTTGCTTTGGATAGAAGTGCTGGAGGTACATTCTGGACGACTGGGACAAGACCCTTTGTGTGTACTGGGACAAATAACGGCACACAAACTGATTCTTGGTTGGTTTTTTTTCCTCCATGTGTGGGATCTCTGATAAAAATCTCTTCACTGTGCACCAAGCTTTAGGAAAATAGCATCATTTTGACCTCCGTGAGCTCACATCCAGTTAAACTGGCCTCTACACTGCCCCTACTGGTCACTTGTATATTGCAGGTTGTGAATACGTACAGACAAATGCTTCCAACAGAAAAGCTCATTCTTCAGCCTTGGTTTTTGTGTGTTTCATTTAATATATTTTAATGTCACTTGCATTTAGAAAGTGAAGCACATTTAAATGCCCTGTGGTGAAATGTGTTATATAAAGAGAATCCCATTCCCTGCCGTTAAACCCACTGTGTATTGTGCTTTACTGTCTGGGTTTGTTTCCTAGTGGGAGTAAGCTGGAGAAACCGTTGCCCTCGGTTGGCAGGTGCTTTGATGAGGTTTGTTGCACATCCAGTATATGAGGAGAAACACTGCCTCCCCCGCTAAAGAACCTTGTTATTATTCCAATCAGCATTAATGTTGCTTGATCTTAACTTCACCTCCCAGTGTGACTCTGTGGCATTGCAACATTTTGCAACTCGCCCTCTTTGCTTGAACAGCTTCATGAAAACAAGGCGGCTTATCCAGCAGAGTTCTTCTGGGAAGGACAGAATAAATCCCCGGCAGTGTGCCGATTTGTTCCTGTGTTTCCTCATCTCTCTCTCCCCTAACTCCCTGCGTGTTTTATTTATTTATTTATTTATTTTAGGACAGGACCATCTGTCCCTCTGCGTTGCAGTTGATTTAACCTTTTTCAACCCTTCAGGTCAGCTCAGACCAGCACAGAGTCGGCCTGCGGTCTAGACAATGGAGTTAATTTCCACCGTCTCTGCCTTTATGTGCCGCTTCACAGACATTGATCACCTCAGACAAGCCAGAAACACTTGCTGCTGTTGCTCTGCAGCACTACCTCTCAGGCTCTCCTCCATCCTGTAATTTTTCTCCTGTCTTCCTCGCTAATGCTCTTCCTCTTTCTAGAAGCAGCTGTAAGTCTCAGACTGAAGAGGCTGCTTTATGATCATGGAGTGTGTGTTTTCTCATGCAGATGCTTGCAGAGCAGAGGAGGAGGAAGGTTTTAGTTTCGTGTCCCTGAAACGTTGGATGAATATGCGCATAGAGATAAAATGGGTCGCGTTGAGTTTGGATTTTAATCAGATTTCAGTGAGAAGACCTGCCACAAAAGGAGAAAGCTAAATGTTCCACACGGCTTTCTGCTTGCATTTCAGTTCAAGAAGCTCCTCATAACACTTTCATAAACTCTAACTACGTTTTATCAGCACTGATTGAGGCCTTCACAGATCATATTTTGGACATTTGGGACAGAAATGGGAGTCCTGGTCTGTCTGTTTTCCACCTTTAAAACTCTTCTGACACAAACATTTATTATGTACATTCCTGGACGCTGAGAAGGTGCACGTTTTCCTAGAAAGGTTTTGATTTATTCATTTTTTAATGACATTTCTGAAATAAAAAGTGAAAGTCCAATCGTTTCAGACGAGGCAGAAGCAGAACTGATGCGTTTTTAATGGAACATGAAGCAGTAAGGCTTAAAAGCCGAGTGCCGTTTACTCACAGGAACAAAACGCAGATTCCTCAGCGTCCAATCGTTGGTTTATTCTATGAATTTATCTGAAATCTGTTCATGAACGACCAAACATTGACTTTGTGTGTGTCTCATGAAACCAGAACACTATGATTGGCATTACTGGTATTGATTTATAGTAATTTACATGGAAATAATGATGCATTTTATTGCATAATGCGTTCTTTATGGCATGGCTTAAATTCAACACATCCTATCTCCTGCTCGAGATAATTAATGCCGTCTGTGATCGATACGTGATCACAGGTTGGATAATTGCATAATGATGCATGACATGTCACAGCTAGCATCTGATTAAGTGTTTTATTTTGTAGTCATTACAACCAAAAGCATGAATACATCTGTTTTTAATCTATTATTATGGCAAATGTGATTCTCAGTGCATCTTAAGTTGTACTGGTGCGGCTCCAGTTTCACATAATCTAATTGTTACCAGGATCTGCAGGCAGCTGCAGATTTCTTTATTCATTCACTGACTAGCTTTTGTTCTTTGTTTGATCTTTATTGTTACTGTAGGACTTTGTTCCTACAGCTTTGCATAATTATTCATAGGATCCTCGCTGCTACTGGTAATGATGAAAACCAGCAGAAAGAAAGAAAAACTCTGAACTCATTGTTTCTGTGGCTGGCCTCCAGCCTCCGTGTTTGTGTTCAGCAGTCAGCAAATGATTTAAATCCAATATAAATAAAATACAAAACATCAAATTCAGTTTGTGTTACACAGAATCTTTACTATTTTGATAATGGAGTTGCACATCTTGCACCTTTTTGATCCCTTTTTGTCCTCAGTGACGGGGGCCCAGTCAAGACGTGACCAAAGGTGCTTCATCCCCCTCGGGCCTGGGTGAATATCAGAGTTGGCTACTCCATAAATTGCAGGGGAAAAAGTCCTCATTAGGATTTTTCATGTATTTTATTTGCATCTAGATGAAAAAACCTTTACAAACAAAACAAAGGGGAATAAATAATAGACTTTTCCTCCAGCAGAGGTAGAAGGAAGTAAAACCTCTTAAAAGAAGCACATCTTTATCTTTATTAACCTTATTTTTTTTTTACAACTGTGACCATATTTCTGGTTCAAATGATGGAGAGACTGTCTCTAACTTCCATATGCATTGAGGACACACAAATGTAAAATATTCTTATAATTACACATAAGTTTACCGAAGTACACACACACTTTGGTCTAAAAGCTGATAAAACAATTTCAGAATTGTTTAAAGTAAAAAATCCAGAGATTAAACCAAAAAGAGTTCAAACTAAGCAAACTGTCCTGAGTCATGATATCAACTTTAAATCAAATTTATCAAAACTTTAATCAGCTTTTCAGGAAGTTGATTTTAATTTGATCAGTGATGGAATAAATAATAACATTTTGGGTCATATATGAATATGAGACCAAAATAAGTGACGATATAACCTGTTTGTACAGAAAACAACAACAAATAGACATTATTATCTGGGCCACCCCGATGAAATGATGCTTGGCCCCCCTGTAAACATTTTCTGGCTCCACCACTGCTCAGTGATTCAAACTGGCTGGGATTTATATTTACAGCTGTGCCACAGAAGGCCAAAGAAGCCATTACTGAGCTGAAAATGCCATATATTAAATATCTGAAAAAGCATTTAAATAACAAATTATCAGTTAGTCGAAGGCTTTTTGAACATCTACGTATCCAACAGCAGCAACTTGGACACACAAATGACCTGAAACAGGATGAAAAGATCAGGATGTTACTTTCAGAATACAAAACTCCTGAATCAGTAACAATAAGATGCAAGAATGCAGGAAATAAGAAGCTGCTCATTATCCAAACTGCCCCACGTCATATATGAAACATGCAGTAAGGCTGACACGGGAAACAGACACATTTACCCTCATTAGGGTGGCTAGCTGCCGGTTAGCAGTTAGCAGCAAAAGCTGCTGCTTTTGCTGCTGGGTGCTTGTATTTCCAAGTTTGAGTCCAACTGTGTGAATAAACTCCAGAAACGAGGAGGATGTGAAGATGGTTGCAGCAAAGGCCTGGCAGAGAATCACTGGAGAGGAAACTCAGTGATGTCTGTGTCTCACTCATGACGTGCATTACATATCAATGCTACAGTGCAAACATTATTTCCTCCTAAAAGAAGCTACTTGTTATGAAGGCTGCTGGGATTTTTGTTCCAATCAAAGCTGTTTGTGCACTAATATCCTTGATTGCACACTTGAATCTGACATGGATATTAGATTTTTTGTTGCATTTGCAAATCTTTGACCTTTTTAAATATGGTGTATTTGCTACAAGGGGACATAAACAGCTGTTTTGAGGTAAAGATTGGGGTAATTGTTTTAGAGCTAAACCTCCAGATTAATGGGATTAAGGAATAAATGTCATGTGAAAAGAGAGAAGATTTTTGTAGGAGGTTGAGAGATTACCTCTGAAGGCTCCTGACATTTCAGCTCACCAAAGACTTCTTGGGCTTCACATCCTAACCGATAAACATTTCTGTACTCATCCGAGTCTCTGCTGTCACTTCCATCCCTCGGGCTGCAGTTCCACTGCTGCTTCCCTTATCCTCAGTTCTGCTGTCAGATACTGTACCACGGTTAATGCTGACAACAGGAAACTTTTCTCCCACGGACACATTTTGAGACTTGCACCTCTGCTGACATTTGCAGCTGGACGTCTGCCATCCACCTCAATCCCAACAGATTTTTCCCCTTAAAATCCTGTTTTTTTTTCTTCTCACTCACAACTTCTCTTGGTTAGACCAAACATGTTACTTAACCGTCTGTCCTCTTCTTCTGCTATCTAAATTTCAGTGGGTTTGTATGTGCAGCTACAACTTTCTCCTGGCTGTGCTCCCAGCCGACCTCTCTTCAGCCTCTACAGCTCATGTGGAAGGCTGCAGCCTATCTTATTTAAATCCACACTCGATTCTTCCATTTCCTCCCCTTCTCGCTCAGGCTGAGGCTCCTCATTTTGAATGCAAAACCTCAGCTCTCTTCTTCCTGTGTTCCCAGTAGTGCGATGACCTCTCCACCCCTGACAGGACTACACAGTCACTCTATCTCTACTGCTAAAAAGAAAACTCAGCCCAGCCCTTCCACCTTTAGTCATCGAGCTTGTATATTTGCATCTAATACCTGTTTTTATTTTAAAATGTTATGTGGGAGACCTGTGTCTTTCCCCTCAATTTCTTTACCAACATGGTTTTGTGCACCTGCAGAGTCAGCATGTGTGGATTCAGCTTTAACAGAACTCATTTCCTCTGCAGAAAGACCTTTCCACCTGGACTTATGTAAATTTGTATTATTCACACGTAAAGGAGAAGGTGCATCCTCTTTATAATAGAATATTTTACACATCAGAGACATTAAAATTCAATGGTTCAGTGAAAGCTAGTGAACAGCACTCTGTGAAAACGGAGGCAAAAACAACGCCCACACCATCACTGCTGCCTCAGATGCACACGGTTAAATGGTGCAGATGTTACTGCCATCAGTTTTAGCTTTATAAGCCAACTTAACAGGTAGTTTATTATAATACAGCTGGAAAGATTGTTCAGGAGTGAAAATTTGAAAAGTGTGGACATCCAATCATAGGTCAGAAAAGATGGAAAACCCAGAGCCTACATCTCAGACTCTCCAGGCTTCAGCTTGTTTTTGTCCAGCAAACAGGAAAAAATAAGCACGGCTTGTGTGTAACGTTCGGTGAACGCCTCTCTAAAAGAACATGACTTAGGTTTACAAAGATGCAGCTTTATGAACCTTCAGAACCTCTGGCACAGGGTCCGGTGGAGCAATAAGACCACATCAGAACTGTTGCCTAGCAACCCTTTAGCACAGCGGTGGAGGGATGATGATTTGGGCTTGTTTTGCAGCAGGAAGTGAACAGCTTGCAGTCACTGTGACAGCCATCATCCACTTCATGCACGTTAAAGAATGCATTCAGACTATTAGCACAAGTTAGCTTTAATGTGGTCATCAGTTTGACTTAACAAACCTGTTCACATGTAAAAACATGTAATTAGTTTAAAAATTGTATTTGTTTACTATTTGTTTTACCAAAAGTGATCACAATGGAGCACTTTTCTGGGTATGTGAGACTAGGAAGAAGAATTTAGCAAGATTTTACAATTTGAAATAGTAAATCATGGAAGTAAAGATGCCAGACGATACCTGTGGCTGTTTTATACAAGCTAATGGAAAGCTAAGCTAAGTTTGAGAAAAGAAAAAAAAAGATTGATCACAACAGATCAGCAGTGGCAGTTCCAATCACTCCAGTTATGAGATCGCTATGACAACGCCGGGTTTGTTTACTGAGCCAGATAAGATCATCACCATGGCTCACCATGAAGGAGATGCTGTAAAGCTGTATTGAAAAGCCAGTGAGGAAGGTTGGAGGGACGGGAAGCAGACGGGGTGACCATGACAACCCGTAATTCCTGTGTAGGAGCTGGTGATGAGCATCAATCAGACCCGGAGGTGATGGGAATCCCAGCAGGTCACATTATCAGATGACCCCAAAGTGAGTGTGGAAACTACTGATCACAATGATGGACCTGGAAATAAGAAATGAATGGAGACATCTGCTTAACTGTGGATAAATGAGTGGGATTAGCTACATAGTTTTTCTTTCCAGGAAACAAAAATTAATATAAAGACAAAAAAAAAAGCCTATTAAATTGTACTTTGTTCAGCACATATTATGTTTTAGCACTATAAAAAGTTAGCGGTGTTATTTTCTATGAACAGCTCTTTGCAGCATACACAAAGGCCGTTTCTCAATTCAGAGACTGCATACTTCTAAGTACGCAGACTACGTAGTCCGCAAAGTGTCCTTCGTAGTCT
>JBAMIG010000016.1:344475-361679 GCA_037177335.1 Kiunga ballochi | reverse complement strand
TGTGTTTATGCTGTGTTTGTGGTGTGTTTGTGGTGTGTTTATGCTGTGTTTATGGTGTGTTTGTGGTGTGTTTGTGGTGTGTTTATGCTGGAACGTTTTATTTTTCATTTCTCTCTTTAAGCCCTGAGTCTGATATTAGGTCATGCTTTAACACACACTAATTATTTTCATTCTTATGATGTACTATTATGGAAATCAACTAATCTTGAGTCTTACATCTCAGTAGATAATGGATTTAAAGTGAAACTAGCAAACCTGAACAACAGAATAAAAGTCCTAAAATGCTTCTGAAAACTTAAAGAGCAGAAATCCTATTCAGCAGAACTGTATAAACCGGCTCAAAGTACATTTAAATATATCCTGACATGCTGTTGTAGAAGGTTATTATTGTTTTGTGTACAATAATACAGCTTTGTAGTGATGAAGCTAAATGAAATGATAGTGAGGGAAATTTTAAAGACCAATTACTTTGATTAGCTGTGATGCTAAAATAATAAGTGCATCACAGACCACTCAATATAATAAATAGCTTGATAACCATATAAAAAAAACTAAACAGAAAGGGATTTGGGGTGACATGCATCTTAAACCAGCCTGCTGGTGAGTTAGCAGCATTAGCTAATGTTAGCTCAAGTTGCTGTGATGCTGAATTTACCTTCACATGTCTAGAGGTGTGTCAGGTCTTTTAACTGCAAAAAAGCAGAACAGAAAGCCCAATAATCAAAGGAAAGATAATTTATTTCATCACATGCTGTTTAAGTGAATCTACCTTCTGCAATACCGGAAATGTCCCAGCAGGAGAGGGCGGCTAAGTCAAAAGCTACATGAAAGACAATCTATTAAATTAGACTTACACTGCACAGTTCCCATAGCTGCCGAGCTATATCTAATTATTGGCCTCGCTGTCTCATACATCAGTGTCCTGATTGCTTGATGGGGATGGTTACGTACAGGAGAGCTGGCTTTTTACAGTGACCTGCTATCAGGTATCAGTTTTCTGGCTTCTGCATCCCATCTGAAGCTCTGTCTGAAACAAACATCACACACTGTGCTGTCCATCCATGAAGGCAGGCTGTAACTGTTTCAGGTCAAAAATATTGAGGACGCTAAAGCTAAAGTGTGTGCATGTTAGTTGATGTGCACAATCTTCAACAAATTCCATTTTAACATTGAGAAAAATGCAAATAAAAACACAACACAACCCTGTTTGTTGTTTGTTTGTTTTGCTAAATTTGACTCATTTTAAATTTGATGCCTGCAACAGGTTCCTAAAAAGCTGAGACAGGGACAACAATGACTGGAAAAGTTGAGTAATGTTAAAAAAGAAAGAAAAACACTTTTTCCACAGGTGAACAGGGTGGTTGGTAACAGCTGGGTGCCAGGATTGGGTTAAAAAAGGAGCATCCTCGAAAGGCTCATTCAATGCAGTGAAGTTCACCGCTTTGTAATCAACTGCATGAGCAAATAGTCCAGTAGTTTAAGGAACATTTCTCACCACATAATTGTGATCATTGAGTTCATAATATCATCAAAACATTAAGAGAATCGGGATAAAACAACACTGAATCCCTGTGAACTTTGATTCTTTATGGTACAACAAAAACCAACATCATTGTGTGGAACAGATATTACTATGAAGGCTTAAGAAAACTTTAAAAACCACAATGAGCTGACACAGTTTGTCTTCCAGGAGAGAGGACAAAGACAATCTGGATATTTATTGGTGTAAAGTTTAAATCCAGCACCTGTGATGGTGTGTCAGCAAGTAATCTGCACATCTGTGAAGGGACCACGAATCCTGAAAGGCACATGTGCTGCATTCAAGTGCTGTTGTTTTTCCGGAACGTCCCTGCTTGTTTCAGCAAGACGACGCCACATTCTGCATGTTATGGCTTCAGCCATCATGGCTGAAGTTTTAGATCCAGTACAAATGGGGAAGAATTACACCTACAAAGCTTCTACAGTTAGTGTACCGAGTTGCCTGTTCAGTGATGTTAAAGTGAAGATGATGGTAAACGTGCATCAGTCCGAGTATTTCTGGAAGACAATTCAGGCATCAAATTCATATTAAATGAGGATTTTTTTAAAAAAAACTGTCTTAGCATTAAGTCCTTTGATGTAACTTTCTGTGTCTGGAGGACCGATTTGGCCGGATGCTCTCATCAAAATGTCACCAAAACACACTTTCTGCATCCAACACATTGTGGATGTGCTCAGAGCGTACACCCTGAAGGCTCCCCAACCCACACACCAACATCCAAACTTTATTATATATGTGTTTGTAAGAAATCTATAAATCACCTATACATAACACAAGCTGGCGACTGCACTTTAGGGATAAGCTTTAAGACTTTACCTCAGTTTTCCTGCTGTGAAACTACGACTGAGCTGTTCTCTCAACAAATGAAAGGTTAAAATTTTACTTACCCATCATCCAATAGGATTCCTCCTCAATCATTTTTTAAAATATGCGAATAAATAATGTTTAAAATATCCTGATAAAATGCTTTTACAAACTGTTGGTCTCTGTGATGTCTGCATATGTCTTTTAAAGTGATGGGAACATTACATAACCTTAGAATGGTCATTCAGACAAACAGCTGATTAATTATGTTTGTTTATCCTTCACACGTCTGTAACACGACCTTCCACTTCCTTCCGGTGCAGGCTATGGAGTCTCAGATAGGGGACTTCTACAAGGACGTGGGGGAGCTGGGAAGTTTGCAGGGGCTCTGTCTGCCCCAGCAAAGCCTGATGGCAGGTGACAGGGAGGGCGGCGTGCAGTCAGGCGTAGTGGAGACCCGCATTGTCCGCCTCATTGAGCCCCTGAAGGAGAGACGCCGCATCCTGCTGGCCTCTAAGGAGATGCACCAGGTCGCCCAGGACCTGGAGGATGAGATGGTGAGTGCCACATTTCATCTCTCTGAGTTTCTTAACCTTCACCGTTCGCTTGGTTCTTAGTATTTGTATTTCGGTATATTCTCTTTGCCTCAGACGTCTCGTCTTTCCTGCTGTTCTCTTAAACCTATGCTCTGAAAAATAACGACCTTCCTGTGCTTCGTAGCTGTGGATCCAGGAGAGGCTTCCACTGGCCTCCTGTAAGGATTACGGGACTAATCTCCAGAGTGTACAGCAGCATGTGAAAAAGAACCAGGTAAGTGTCACGGTTTACGTTTCGCTGTGGTCAGCCGAAATGTGATCTCTCCCTGCTCCGTCTTCGCTCTTACCCCTGACTGCTCTTACAGACGCTCCAGAGAGAGGTGACGGGGCGGCGGGCTCGGGTTGAGGAAGTTCTGGACAGAGCGGGAATTATTGCTTCTCTGAGAACTCCTGAGGTGGACTTTGTGCGTGAGGGGGCGGGGCACGTGCGCCAGCTGTGGGAGGTTTTGCAGCTGGAGACGGAGAGGAGGTGTGTGATGCTGGATGCTGCACTACAGTCGCAGCAGTACTACAGTGAGGCAGCCAAAGTAGAGTCCTGGCTGTCAGGGCAGAAACTCCATCTCGCCAATGAGGAAAAAGGCACAGTACGTACAGCTCGCTTGCATAAATCTGCACCAGTAGGTAAATACATTTGACCTGCTGTACGTTGACATTGTTGTGATATTTTCAGGATGAGGCGAGCACCTTGCAACTGCTGAAGACCCACCTGGCTCTGGAGCAAACGGTGGAAACGTACGCGGAAACAGTGGGGATGTTATCCCAGCAATGCCAGCGTCTGCTGGAACTAGGACACCCAGATAGGTGTGTTTTGACCTGCATACATGCATAACATTTTAGTTCTGCACATTGCAACTGTTGTACGGAACAAAGTGAAGTCTTTAGAGAAAGGAAGAGCATCCTCTTCATTTTTTAAGGTAATTCATAATCCCCCAAACATCTGGTTTTAGGTTAAAACTGAAATTATGTTAAAACAGCCTCACTTAAAAAACAGCAAGGTCACCATGTGATTCAGTTTGTAGCTTAACCATCTTTAGCGCCATAATGTGTATAATGTTATGAGTCTCTCGTGTTTAATGGAGGAATTTTGGCCTATTTTTCTTTCCAGATGTGCTTCAGTTAGTTTTATTCCACTGCTGTTTTTGCTCTCTGATGCTGCATCAGGATGCGTACAGGTTTTGAGACCGTTTGCATCACTTTATGGTAAAAACTGTGGGAAACTTGTCTTCTGCCCTCTAGTGGAATCTTTTTGCACTACAATACTTTTGATATATAACAGGGAAATAAATGGTAGCTCTACAAAAGACATTTTAGAATCTTCTTTTTATATCTTTAAGATCTTTAAAATGTCAAAAAGGAAAAAACGGATTTAATGTCCCTTCAGATAGCCCTAACCTTCTGGACTCTACCTGTTGTACATTTATTGTTGTGTCTGAAGAGCAAGCTGGAGCTGGTTTTAGTGGTATTGAGATGTTCACGCTTCACTCGGTTGCAAAGCAAACCCTGCATCTCTGTACCCGACAGCTAGTTTGAGACGTTTGTCCTGATACACTGTATTTGCTTTTCGTCAAACTCGTCTCCCTGCATCGTGACCAGACATCCCCACATTGGTTTAATCTCCCCAAACCTAAGCATTGCTGCTTTTCTTTTCAGAGAAATGTTTTTATTACAACAACCCTACCAAAAGACGTCATACTTCTGTCTTTTTCTAACTGTACTGTCGTAAACGTTACCATCAGACACACTAAATGAGGCCTGTAGAGTCTGAGATGTAGCTCTTGGAATTTGGGAAGATTGGAAGCCATCTTGAATTTTTACCACTTGTGAATAATATTTCTAAGTGCAGTGATAATCATTCCCAGATTCCTTCTGCCCAGTTTCCACCCTGTTTACCAGTCTTTTAAATGATAAATAATGCCTCAGGAATATATTTAGAATATATTTATCATTTGTGCTGTGTCTATGTCATTGAAGCAGCTTTGTCTTGATGCATGAGGCTTTAGAAGTGAACTGTAAACTTTTTTTTTTCCATTATTAAAAGCACATACTGATCAATAACCCACTGACACTATTCTCCTGATTTTAACCAGTGAGCAGATAACAAAGCAGCAGTCCCACATAGACCGGCTCTACGTGTCTCTGAAGGACATGGTGGAGCACAGAAAGACCAAGCTGGAGCAGCAGTACTGGCTCTATCAGCTCAACAAGGAGGTGGAGGAGCTGGAGAAGTGGATCACCGAGCGCGAGGCGGTTGCCAGTTCCACCGAGCTGGGTCAGGACCTCGAGGATGTAACGGTCAGTGCATCCACATTGTTTTTGTGTCGCCACAGGAGGTTTTTGTGGATCACACGGCACAGTATGATTATCCTGTTTGTTCCTGATGATACAGGAAGTGTTGGAGTTCCTTTTTGTTGCATATAGAGAATCTAAGCAGCTCTTTTCATGGCAGAACATTTTATTTAATTTTGTTGGGAAGTCTCTTCAACAAAAACACTTTGAACAGAAGCAGGAAGTGAAGTTTGGTTCAGCTTGTCTGAAGTAAAGCTTAAACAAGCTTAAAAACACAAATAAACAGAAGAAACATGGTGGAAGCTTATTGAACCTGATACATGTCATGAACTGTGCTGACTGGGAATAGTGTTGGTTCCCTTATACCTGCCTACGAGGGATGATTTAGGATTTTTCCTTGGTCCTCTTTTAGTCCCTGCTTTCAGCAGAAATGTTGGAAAAGTGAAACGTCTGTCAAAGCTTTGTGTGGTTGGATGTCCTGATCTGGCAACCGGTCGCTGCACACATTGGTGCAGACAAAGCCCTTCTCGGTTTGCCTCCTCCTCTATCTGCAACTATCCTGACAATATTTTACAACTTTTAATCATTTTAAATCCATTCTGAAAACCTGGAAATATAATGATTTATTTAAATTTATTCTTGTGTGTCAATGTTTTAACGGACCGCCTGTTTGAGTTGAGCTCCTCTCAGCAGGGACTCTCTGAGTAAAGAGCTCGGTGATCTCAGTGTGACTGCTTAAAGATTGACTTAATGAAGAAATAATTAGGATGTTTTTACTTTTTGGGTGTGTATTTTTATATAAATATGGCCAGGTCTTCAGGGATCCACAACAGCCAGATCTTAATTTTAAAACGGTACATACTGTATATAAGTGTGTTTTTTTGCAGTGATATGGCTCCCACACACACCACCTCCTTATCAGTTACCTCCCTCCTTTCTGAAAAACTTTCAAAGGATTTTTATTTTATAGTCAAATTAACTTTTATTCTCCACACCAATTTAGTTTTTCTCAATGCATTTATTCATGATTTCGGCAGCAATTTGCTTGTATTTTCTTTTATGTAGCTAAATTCTTCGTTCATTTCCTGCTTCTACAGTATATTAAATCTTTGGTGACATTTCAGGCCTCACCTGAGTTCCCGGTTACTGGTTTTAAAAGACCAAATTTTTTACAAATTTTTAAAAGATGGAAGTATAATCTAATATAATATAATATAATAAAATATAATATAATATAATATAATATAATATAATATAATATAATATAATATAATATGAAATAATATAATAAAATATAATATAATATAATATAATATAATATAATATAATATAATATAATAATACATTATATATATTTCTGTTTTATATATGTATATTTATATATTTTAACAGATTTTTACAGGATGGAAGTAAATATAATCAGAAAAAAATGCCTTGTCCATGTAAAAGAAAAGGTGAAACAGATTGATCAGATCCATGTGTCTGTGTGGGGTCCTAATCGTTTCTCCTCTTTTGCTGTTGCAGGTGCTTCAGGAGAGGTTCACTAAGTTTGGCTCAGAGACCAACAGCATAGGTGAGCAGCGCATGGAGCAGGTGAACAAAATGGTGAATGAGATGATTGACTGCGGCCACTCGGACGCTGCCACCATCGCCGAGTGGAAAGACGGCCTGAACGAGTCGTGGGCCGACCTCCTGGAGCTCATGGAGACCCGCAGGCAGATGCTGGCGGCTTCGCACCAGCTGCACAAATTCTTCACCGACTGCAAAGAGGTAGAGTCAAAACAAATATCTGCCTGTGTCTCAGGTGCGCCGTGCTCCTCATCACCTCTTCAGGTAGACAGTCTGGCCGTGATATGCGGCTTCTATTTTTAAAGCGCTCGTGATGACAGCGCTTTCCTGTGTTGTAGGTCTTGGCTCAGATCGCAGGGAAGATGAAGCAGCTGCCAGAGGTGAGGGCGTGCCAAGCCAACATCACCAATCCAGCTACCCTGCAGAGACTCATGCACTCCTTTGAGCATGCCCTTCAGCTGCTAGTTGCACAGGTAAGTAACAGAATCAGTTATGCAGTGAAAAAGCTGCTTTGATCTGATCTGAATACATGTTTCTATGGAAAAACCGTGTCATTTACCCACATCGCACACTGAGATTAACCTCAGGCGGTATTTTTCCAAACTGATTATTCAGATTCTGATCCCAGAAAAAGGGAAGCAACTAACGCCACCTATGTGTCTCGCTGCAGGTGAGGCAGCTGCAGGAAAACGCCGCCCAGCTTCGGACCATCTACGCCGGCGAGAAGGCTGAGGCCATCATGGTGAAAGAGCAGGAAGTGATGGAGGCCTGGAAGGAGCTGCTGGGCTCCTGTGAAGCCAGTCGCGTCCAGGTGACTTCGGTAACCGACAAGGTCCAGTTCTTCTCGGTGGTACGCGAAAACCTCATGTGGATGGAAGGCATCATGGGCCAGATAGGGTGGGACGAACCCAGGTATGACACCTTGTTGTGATGAGATGTGCAAAAACCCAGATGTGAATAGTTCATGTAGGAAGTTTAGAAACTGCAGCTTGTGTGTCAGTGTTGGGTTAAGCTGGGGGTCTCCATGGTGTGGTGGGCTCCCTGCAGACACTATGTCATTATGTTTAGTGGAATTAGGCTTCTGCATCACCTTGGCCTGATTTCATTACTTCACACTTATTCTGTTTTTTATGATGTAACAGAGGGACTGAAATTTACACAGTCGCTGTTGTTTTAGTCATTAAACATATTTAATTTGCTGTATTTTCACCCAGAGAAGTTGCAGCGTTTCAATATTTTCCTTTTCACAGCACATCCTCTCACGTTTCCAAACTGGTTTATTTATGCAGCTTTCCACTTTATTCCTTGTTTAGTTCAAAATCTTTTAGAAAATCTTCAAATATCAGGGTCTAATTGACCTGGAAGTGCTTTAGTACTTGTACAGATGGCTAAACATGAGTAAATGGAGTATTTTTTTTAGTTGCTGCTGCTGGTGAAAAGCTGAGTTTTAGAGCTTTGGTTGTTGCATTTATCAGGTAACAGAGGATGGCAACACTGTCTTTTCTTTACATTAAAAATTGAAGCTAAATAAAGGGTCTACAGGGTTTATTATGTCTAAAAAATAGTTTTTAATATTACAGGGCATTATCCACTTGGTCTTTAGTGATTCTATTGTCCAATAATTAAACATTTCTCAAAATCAAACATCAACTTGTGTTATTATAAAATAAAATGAAAAATACTTTATTTTTCTCAGAAAGAAGTTAAAAATATATAAAATAATAAGAAAGCATACAGGGTGGGTTGATTATAAAACCTTTTAGAGACAAGTTTGTCCTTTATTTTATTTTATTTTATTTTATTTTTTGCATTATTGTCTCTTATTTGTATTATTTTTATATCTTTCATTCATCTTCATCAATGAATATTTCATTATTTTAATTTAGGTTTTATTCTGTTTTCTTTTCCATTATTTATAGAAAAAGGTATTTTTAAAAATATTTTTAATTAATTAATTTATTAATTTATTAATAAATTCAAGTTGTGTCAAAGTACATTTAAATAAAAGATCACTTGGACAGAAACTCATTTTTACATTTTAACATCATTTTAACAGCATCTGCATCTTTGGACATGCAATATGCTCAACAAAACCGACATTTGAAAACTAATACTGGAGATAAATACTTGCTGCGCTTTGACTTCAACTAAGAAGGTTGCTGGTTCGAATCTCAGCTGGGGCAGCGCGAGTTTGCATGTTCTCCCCATGTATACATGGGTTCTCTCTGGTTCTGCGGATTCCTCCCACCCACAGAATGTGAATGTTAGGTTAGTTTCTGCGCTTCATTAATCACGTATCCCGTGTGTCTCTTTGAATAAAGCGCCTGGCAAATAGCCATAAAACAGAACGGAAAAGTCTCTCCTTGTGTAAAAAGATATGGATTTTAAATATCATGTTACATATCAAAGATCAATTACCACCATGCTGAGGATGAAAACTCACATGTTAGATGATAATAATGCACAGAGTTTTTGTCCTTTTGAGTAAATGTTTGCATTTTAACACAAATTCAACTTTTTTTTCTTTTTTTTTTGTAATTTTTTACCCAATTTTCCCTCAATTTTCATTTTCACATCTAAATTTATTGCTAGAAATGATTCTGCATCTGCTTACCTGTCAGGTTAATTGCAGTTGGTTGCTGTGGTGATGAGTTTTACTGGGTTTACTATGTAAAACACAAAGCCACAGTGCACCCAGTTTTTTGCTGAGTCGTACCAAAACAGATTTAGATAAAGGTTGAAGCTGTGTGAGAATATGATGCTGATAAAAAAAAAATAATGACCTGAATGTGAGGTTTTAAATGTGGGATAAAATAGTAAATTATCACAAACAGATACATTAATCAGGCATAGGATGGTTTGCACACCTAGAAACATCTTTCAGGATTTATCTCCTTCAATGTAAAGTTTATCCAAACTGATGGAGCTACATGCAGGTTGCCAAAGAGAGCATCCACTGTCACAGTCCAACTTAATGTCATCAGTAAACATAAAAGTGTTTAAATCATCAATTGATCCATCCATCTTCAGGGATTTGACCGCTTTGGAAGTGATGATGAAACAACACCAGGAGCTTAAAGCCAAAATAGACGGCCGAAGCAAGACCATACAGCAGTGTGCAGATCTGGGCAAGATTTTGATAGCTGCAGGAAATCCTGCATCCGAGGAGGTCAGCTGCTCACCTTTACAGCTTCAGCGAATACATATAAGCCACACTCTTTATGAGGGTGTCTCAATGCGTGTCTGCAATCTGTGTGTCACAACAGATAAGGGAGAAGTTGGAGAGTCTTCTGACTAAGCAAAAGGATCTTGTAGAAAAATGGGACAAACACCAGGAGAGGTTACAGCGCAGTGAGTACCAGCATGAAATGAGCTTTTTGCCTCTTTATCCTTTAATGTTCTGTTAACGTATCACAAAACCTGTAGGAGTGTTATTGCTTGAGCAACACCACACATGAACAACTTCTCCAATAAGAACCTACACATAAGGCCTAACTCACACATATATGCATTGAAATACATGAGAATGTGATTTATAGAATGGAGGTGAGACAGTAAGCGTGTTGTCCGCCTGCTTTCACCTCCAGAGCAGGAAAACTTCCAGTTTGCCCAGGAGACGGTAAAGGCAGAAGCCTGGCTGAAGGCCAAGGATCCGCTGATCACCTCCAAGCAACAAGAGGAAGGAGAGGTGCATGCCCAAACCGATGAGGTTGAGCAGCTCATACTTCGTCATGAGGCCTTTCGCAAGGCTGCTGTAACCTGGAAAGAACGCTTCAGCTCCCTCCGCCAGCTTTCCGCAGTAAGCTTTACTGAAGATAAATGTTTAATCAGTTTGGTGGATTTAATGCTGCTACATGAAAACGTGACCTTGGCATGTGTGTTTGCTTAGCAGACATCTGTGCGCGCCATCCGTTGAATCACTGCGATACTGCATGTGCCATGTTAGCGCATCTTTGCTGATTACCTCTTACTCTACTGCTTTATTGAACCATCACCCCATATTGAGGTGTTGACTCTCTTTTTTAGGCTGAGAAGAAAAAGGAGGAAGACAAAAGGGCAACGCCGCTCTCCAGTAGAAGGATGTTCCCTTTATCTTGTCTGACTCCCAGCATTCCCTCAACCAGTGCTACCTCTCCTTTCCTGAGGCAGACGATACAGGCTCATATAGAACCCAAACCCTTGCAGACAGGTTTGGATCTGGGTGCCACTTCTGCAACCCAGAGATTGTCTTCAACACTAGCCAGCTACAACCCGGTTATAAATGGGTCAGGCTACCACGGACTGGAACAGCATTGTGCAGGGAAGTTGGTAAACACCTCATACCTTGGGATGAACCAACCAGCAGCTGG
This sequence comes from Kiunga ballochi, assembly GCA_037177335.1. Classification (NCBI taxonomy): domain Eukaryota; kingdom Metazoa; phylum Chordata; class Actinopteri; order Atheriniformes; family Pseudomugilidae; genus Kiunga; species Kiunga ballochi. Next base: position 350,535 of record JBAMIG010000016.1, on the reverse strand, counting down.
AGGTGGAAGTGACTCTGGTTTCTCTGCATCCCAGAGCGGTGGAGCAGATTCCTCTACTTACCAGGGGATAAATCATCAAACTATTGGCAGTGCAGAGAGCTCTGGCTACTTTGGGATTACAGCTGGATGTATGGGTGGGATACAGAACCATCTTGGAAGTGGCAAGTTAGGAAGTTCAGGTAACATAGCTCAGCAGCCAAGTAGTGGAGTTTTGGGAAATCCTGGCTTTCTGCCCCAACAAAACATGGGCAATTCTGGGTATTTGACACAACCGCAAAATTTGGGAAGTTCGGGATATTTGGGACAGCAGTCTAATATAGGAAGCACTGGGTATCTGGCACAACAGCATAGTATGGGGAGCACTGGGTATCTGGCACAGCAGCCTAATATGGGGAGCACTGGGTATCTGGCACAGCAGCCTAATATGGGGAGCACTGGGTATCTGGCACAGCAGAGTAACATGGGCAGTTCTGGCTATTTGGCACAGCAGCCTAATATGGGGAGTTCTGGGTACCTGGCACAGAATTATCAGAGCAGTGGTGGATTGGGAAGCTCGGGCTTTTTGGCACAAAATCATTATAGCAGCGGGAGTCTAGGCAGTTCTGGTTTCCTGGCGCAGAGTGGTGGCATCATGGACCCAAAAATGGCATATGCATGGCAGCATCTGAAAGCGGACTTCATGCAGCCGAGGATTAACCACATCCACAAGGCCATAAACCCCCTTCTGGAGGCCAGTAGAGTCCAGCGAGAACAGTATGGGGACATCCCAATGGCTGACATGATGGGGCCAGAGTCAGGCCTGGAGCTCCTCCACGGTCGTCTCCAAAGGGATCCCCGCGGTAGCCGCTCTGACCCTCAGATGGACCATCTGAGGCGAGAGAGAGAGTACAAGTTGGGCAGACAGACCTCAAGCGAACAAGAAATCCAGGCGAGGCTGAACGAGCTGCCCCTCATTGTACGACAGGAGCGCTACCGGAGGCGCTTGGAGAGACAGTCATCCAGTGAACAGGAGGGGAGCAACAAGCAGCGATTACAAAGGCAGGACTCCAGCGATCTAGAGGGCTCTGTGAAGGATGGCTCTGACAAACGCTCAGGGTAAAACTTAGCTTATAGTTTCCCTGTTAGTCTTATGGAATCCTTATGGTTTTCAAAGGGTTAGTGGTCGTTATGTTTGATGTTTGGATGCTTATTTCTATTATTCCTACAGGGAGAAGAGATCTACAATGGCAGAGATTGTTGAACAGGTCCAGGAAAGAGAGGCCGCACATGTGAGTTAGCTTGCAAAAATAATCTCAATGTTTTTGTCTTAGATCTTGCATTAAAGTCCAGTGTCACACAGGCACGGGGAGAACCTTATCGACCTCCCAGCAGCCTCTCCGCCCCTGTGACCCGCTTCGATGGGCGTCCCCGAGCCCGAGATCGCCCCAAACCGAGAAGGCGGCCTCGTCCAAAGGAGCCAGTGGAAACTCGCCGTTCTCGCTCAGCCCCAGCAACTGGTGCCCCAACAACACCCCAACCGCCTTCACACACTGCCCAAAATGAAGGCTTCCTCTACCGTAAAAAGGCCACCAGCACTGACCTTGAAGCTCAGCAGAGGAGTCCAAATAGGTAGATCATCTCAGAGATTATATTTTTCCACCTTTGAAAAAAATGCGTCATAGAATAAGAATCATGACAATCATTAAACACGACACATCTTTGATTTTCTTTATTCTGACACCGTATTAATGCAGCAACAGTGGAAAAGTGTGAAGGATGGTGTCTCTTTATTTTAAACAAACAAAACAAGAATAAATAACCAATTAAATACCCAAACAGCTAATATGCTGGGATGTAAGGCCTAGATGTAAGGCTAATAATCTTAGCTAGTTCTCTTGATATGCCAACAGCATATCAAGAGAACTAGCTAAGATTATTAGCCTTGGCTAACTAAAACTAATAGTCTTTTTAAAACATGTTCAAGGATTACCTCTTGCTAAACAAGCCAGCCACTGACCAAACACTTCTGGAGAGCTTTTGTTTTATTGCTAAAGTTAAAGGTAGCATTTTTCAACACATCTACACAACAGTTTTTCCAACCAGCACTGAAAATTTAGCCGACATTTGGAGCTAAAGCTAGGTGATGCTAATTTGTTAGCAGTAGGCGTTGTGAAGCTATATCATGTTGGCGAGGAGAGAAGACTGATTTTATGATGGTTTTGTACTGAAATCAAATCCTCTGCAAAATCTTATTTTTTGGATAATTTATTCAAGTAAACAAACCTTGCAACTTTTAGGTATTTTCAGTTTATTTAATAGATTCCAAAGCAGTGAAAGGTGGGTGTTTTTATTGTATGGATTTTTTTTTTTAAAAAGCGTACTTTTAAGTTGAACAAAAATTTGAATTGGACCGGGATGATATTAAATGCCGATCATACAGATTGACATTACCTGAAATAGAAAATCCAGATCTGCACCTATAAAAGATCAAATTAAAGTAAGCAGGAATATGATCTAAACAAAAAAAGTCGACTTTATGGTTTTCATTTTATTTGCAAATTAAAAGCTTGCTTAATCTTGAGGAAGTGATTCTTCCACGAGATAAAGCACAGAGAGAAAACATGGCCTTTATACGCACAGCAGCAGTGAAAAGGAGCTGACATTTTTAACCCTATCCAGTCACTATTACTTTTGAAAAATGTAAATAAACTGTACATTTAAGAGAATTTCTCAGCATTCAGTTTACAATGTTGTTTGTGTACTTTTTCATTCACAGCAAATCCTGGGTGAACGTATATTGTGTGCTGAAAGAGGGAAAATTGACTTTCTATAAGGATGCCAAGAACCTCACTGTAACGTACAACGGAGAGCCTCCCGTTGACCTTTGTGACTGCACATTTGACCCTTCGATGGGATACAAGAAGAAGAAAAACGTCTTCATTCTTCAGTAAGCACAGTTCTGTTTATGATTTTGCAGGTTTATAAAGTATAAAAATCTTTGTGACCGTTCTAATTTTGAGTTTATGAGGTAATGACTTTAATGACTTTTCTCTTTCTCAGAGTAAATGATGGAAACAACTTTGTGTTCCATGCAAAAGATGAGGTAAGAACATTTGATACAGCCAGAAAATGTAATTCAGATATTTTTAAGATCAGCACATATCTCACAGTTAAAGCATAATTCTGTATTTTGAATAAAAAAAGACTTCAGCAGATTAGAGACAACACAAAAGGAGTTTCTCTGTTTCTGATGAGTGCTTTTATAACAGTTTTCAATCCATCATGTTTGGTAAAAAACAGACAAACTAAATATATTTTAGGAATATTAGATTTTTCCTAAAATTTCCAAAATAAAAAGGCTGGGACACTTTAGTTTATATCAAGCCCCAATAACGCTTAAAAAAATCTATGACTGAAAACTATTAAATCATTTCTGAGCTCTGTCAGTCTCTTAAATACAAAACAATCTGAAATGGATCATGTCACATTATGTGTATTGAGCTTTGAAATGTTCACATTAAGTAAAAGAAAACTGAAAGAATACATTTGATTATTAATACAGGCTATAATGCAACCCGTATTTTATTCAGAGGCTATTTGGATCACTGGTATTGGATTGTAGACTGGTCTGCAAATATCATTAACCAATATTTTATTTATGATGGAGCTTCTAATAAAGCAAACACTGACAGTAGCTGTGTCTCCATTACAGTTTTTAGATAATTAAAAACAAGTTTTCCACAATTTTATCAAAATACAACTTGCTGGTGTTTCCACTGAAGGGTTTTTAGTGCGTAAGAAACGATTTCACCAGGTTCTCGGCTTTTGCCAGGTTGCCACAGAGCGTTGTTTCACGGTGATCCAGACTTTTCAAAGCCTTTTTTTACTTCAAAAATCATTTTAAAAATGACCTTTTTAAAAGATTTCCATCTCCTCCTCCAGCTGTTCATACCTTCTTTATCTGAAATTAACTGGTCACATGACCCACTTTATCACATCTTTGACAAATTGGATAAAAGTGTTTCCATTACACTTTAGCTTTTTGTACTTTTATATCAAATTGTCTGAAAAACCACTTAATAAACGGTTAAAAAAAACTTTACAATATCAAAGAGGTTTCTCATCATGGTTGTGTTTTTCATTACCAGTTTTTTGTTGCAATATTTAGGTTTTATAGGAGAAATTGGGAACGCATACCAAGACATATCAGTATGTCATCAAGTGTTTGCTCACATTAAATTAAATGGCAACAACATCTCTCAATAAAGTCAGAAAATGGACGACAAAAGTAAAGGGGAACAGAAGGAGGAACATACTGTATTGCAACCAATCTGGTTAATTAGGACAGAAACATGATTAAATAAATTTCAGCAAGTCCAAACTTCTTACCCTCATTTATAAATCACACATTCACCTGTAACATCCTCATCCCAGTTAAACCTCCTTCCCACTGTCACCAAAACTAAACTCTCCCACATCATAAATCAGACCAGTAAAACAACCAGAACCACCCCTTCCCTCTGCCTAAACTGTGCCGATGCTCAGTGGTGGTGTGAGCTTCATCACTGAGGATCATCATCACCTGCACCTCCCTGCCATGTTCCTGCAATCAGGGAAACGCTACAGAACCCCACTGGTCTGGAAAAGCCTTAACATGCTCATCCCATACTAATAGTACAAAGAAGTCTGTGGTGCAACTAAATGCTTTAAACTGTGTTGGACAAAAGGACAAACAATAAAGTTATCCTGAATCTTGAACATGTGGAGCTTGTTTATTCCAGGACTGTTAATTGGCAAGAGTTAACAAGTATGTCCATTTCATACATTAATAGCAGCATGTTGGCGCGGTTGTTAGCGCTGTGGCATCACAGCAAGTAGGTTGCTGGTTCAAGCCTAGGTTTGTCCAGTGGCCTCTGTGTGCATGTTCTCCCCATGTATGCGTGGGTTCTCTCCGGGTACTCCGGCTTCCTCCCACCCACAAGACATGCATGTTAGGATAATAACTGGTTAAAAATGATCATTTGTTAGTCGCTTTGGATAAAAGCGTCTGCTAAATCAGTGTTTTTCAACCCTGGTTCTCAGGGAACACTGTCCTGCGTGTTTTGGTTCCTTCTAACCTCAGCGCACCTGATTCAGGTTCATTAAACTGCTCGTTAGGTTCTCTATAATTCTATAATGACCCATTCATTTGAATCAGGTGTGGTAAAATAGGGTTACTTATAAAACACGTAAGGCAATGTTCCTTGAGGACCAGGGTTGAAAAACACTGTATAGTATTAATACCATTGACTGTATTAAAAAGGTTAATATGATAGTTAGCCAGTACGACCACTAGAGTTTCCACTTTACCTTTGAGTCCATTCCAGACAACAAAAATGTTGGAGCTCATAATGAGATCGATTTTATTTAAGAAATGGGAATTGTCCTAAAGCACTAGATTAAAAAAAAATCATTTTTTTAGTAAATATATTATCTATTTGTTACCCAATATTATCAGTGCTGAGGTGTAGTAAAGAACTGGATAGATCTAAATCAAATAGAACAGTTTAGCTAAGTGCTGAAATACATCCAAATACCTTAAATTACTGTAACATTTACAGTACATAATGATTACAGATAATCTTTGCTGGCCAAATGAGCTGCCATCACTAGAAACAGGGAATCACTGCCCGACACATTACAGGGGGAAGTAAAATGTAAAGTAAGCCACAGTAACGACTTATAGTGCGGATCCCGTAAAATCTCACAAATAATAATCACAAAATATCATTCTGGGGTTTTCTTCGTGCTGCGGAAAATTGGCTACCGCCCTCTCCTCTCATTTCCCTTTCTGTGACTCATTCAGGCTGTATCTCAATTCAGAAACTGCATACTTTGAAGTGCAGATTTGTAGACCGCATACGTCATACTGGCGCGCCAAGTGCCGTCCCAATTCGAAGTGCGCTTCAGATCCAGACTTCAAATACGCGCTTCGGAAGGAGCAGAGCTAGCTTAAAACAAGTGTTCATGCTATGTATCCTTCACGGTCTCCAATTACCCAGAATTCATTGCGCGCCAGATAGAAATGAATAAGAAGCAGTT
>JBAMIG010000016.1:326013-344375 GCA_037177335.1 Kiunga ballochi | reverse complement strand
TCTTCTGGGCCGCCTCCTCCATGTGTTTGTAAGTTAAGGTAAATGAAAATAAATATTAAAATGTCTGGCTTCATTTTCTGTCCTATAAAAGAATATTTTCATGTTTTTTGTGGAAGAATATGATATGGATGATATACACAGCATTAGACGTTGCTAGGCAACAGAGGACTGTAGCATTATGGGTAATTCTCTTACAGTCGGGGGCGTCTCATTTCAAACGGAAGGAGCATTTTGGAGTACGCAGACTATGAAGGACACTTTGTGGACTATGTAGTCTGCGTAGTTAGAAGTATGCAGTCTCTAAATTGAGATACAGCCTGCATTTCCTGGTTATTTATTCCATACGGCGCCATCTTAACCGGTCACATGACCTACTACGTCACGTCAGGGGACACATAATGAAAGGTTTCCATTACACTTTTGCAATAAACTTCTGTTTCAAAACGTCTGGAAAAACAACCTCTTTACTAATAATTTTATTTTTTATTAGCGTATTTCTGGGCTGCACGGTGGCTCAGTTGGTTAGCACAGTGGCTTCACAGCAAGAAGGTTGCCGGTTCGAGCCTTCGTGTGGGCAGTACTCCAGCCGGGAACCTTTCTGTGAGAAGTTTGCATGTTCTCCTGATGGTAGCGTGGGTTCTCTGGCTTCCTCCCACAGTCCAAAGACATGCACCTTGGGCGATAGGCTGATTGGTGATTCTAAATTGCCCATAGGAGTGTGTGTGAGTGTGTATGGTTGTTCGTCTCTCTATGTTGGCCTGGCGATGGACTGGCATCCCGTCCAGGGTGTACCCCGCCTCTCACCCGTTGACAGCTGGGATAGGCCCCCCTTTCCGCAACCCCGTTAGGGACAAAGCGGTAGATAATGGATGGATGGATTAGCGTATTTCTATTGAGATATTTCAATTTTGTACAAATCTATACAGTAATAAAAACGCACCCTCTGATCATAAGAGGATTCTTTAAATAAACTCTCTCATGCTGACCTCCACAGGAGGACTTGAAGGCTTGGACTTCAAATCTCGCCAACTCCATATCCGAGTACGATGCCATGGCCAAGTGGGACAAGCCAGGCACCTCATCCATGGACCCCGACTGTTCAGAGAGGAAGGAGAAGTCAGAGGGGGATGCCGATGCCAGGTCAGAGAGGTCCGAGCTCGTTGAAGGGGAGGAACGGTCCGAGAAGGAGAGGTCAGAGAAAGGGGACGGCTCTGAGAAGTTAGACACAGATGAAATCGCTGACAAGTTGGAGGGCGGGGCGGGGGGCTCCAGCACGTCTGGAAAGAGCAAATGAGGAGTCCCTTTGTGTTTTAATGTTATTCACTGACTATAAGCATAGGAGGCAGTGGGTGGGAGGGATGGATGGAGAGCATGTTTGCAGAAACTCAGTCACAGAAGCTGAACACACTGAGGTCACAGTCATGGACCGACTCTGGTAACTGTGACGAACTAATCTCTCAGCCCCTCCCCTTCACCCAGGCAATACATGTGCTTGCATTGCGCCACCTGCTGGACGACGCGGAGGCTGGCCGAGACGGACAGACAGACAGAGACAGATGGTCCCAGGAATTAGTCACTGTCACGTTTCATTGTCGATCGTTTAATCTCTTGGATTCACAGCATCTTTCTGTATGTATCTTTGAAAATGTAATGCTCTGTCTTACCAAGACAAACCCAAGAAGTGGTGAATGAAATGTTTCACAATATTAAAAAAAAGGGAAAAAAAAGTTTTTTGAAGCAATATACTTTTTTATTTTTTCTCTTTGTTAGAGAGAGAAAGGGGGGGAAGGAAACAAAAAGTAATGTAAGAAGCAAATGTAAACTATAATTGGTCACATCCACTCGAGCTTATCCAGGCAGCACCTTAGACACTGGTCTGTATAGTGATCATACTGGCATTTAATCCCATCCCAGCTTTGACTCATGTTAATATAAAGGAATGCCGGTGTTACCACCTAACTTCAGTGGCGTCAATGAAAAAACATTTCTACACTTTCTTTTCAGGTATTATTATTATTATTATGAAGATTATTATTATTTCTCCATGGATCCATGTCAAGGAAAGCATTTTCATCAGGTCCAATCCACCATGCTCCCTGGCACTTAAGCCGATGTGACACATGTATACATGAAAAAGATCCAAACATTGCATGAAATAGTCTATACCTGTAAATCTGCCTTTATTTTTCTGTTCCTGACATATGTTGGGCCGTAAAGGAATTGCAATAATTTCGTGTGATTGGGGGTGGGGATGACTGGAGCCACTTCTAACAACAAAAAAAGCAACTAAATAGTTTGTGTGTTTGGCATTTTGATAAGGCAGGGTTGTCATTTCTTCACGGTTAGCATGAGAAGGAGGCTACTCAGAAAAAGAGGATGAACGTTCCTTAATCTGGAATAACGAAGCCAAATCGCCCTCCTGCTGTTTGTACTGTATTAGCACCATTTCCTTTCCACTGAATGTACTGATTTCAGCTGTGAAATGTTCAATCATTGCCAGGTTTGGGTGCCCTGAATTGTAAAAAAAAACACAAAAAAAACCTTAAAGCCACTCGCTGAGAGTTAAACGTCTAAGCTCAGACCGATTGGAGCCTCCCCATCGAGGGAAAGTCTACTGTAAAATTGTCACAATCCAAGTCATGACCTGTATATACGTATCTTTGTATGTATACCAATAAATCCTGTGCTCTAATAAAAACAATACTCTGAACTAAAATGGGTAAAAGCTAAACATTTGTATCAAGCCACAAATAAAACAGTCATCACTCAGATATATTGATGTTTATTACATTTAAATAAAAAATATGCAAATTAGGAGTCACTATTAATTATTATAGTGTGTACATAAGGACAGCAGTATGTAGTTATATTAAAGCCCTTTACAGGGAAGAGCAGCAGGACATACTGTCGGTATGCTTGTTGTATTTTTATATGCATATATTTATTCAGATTCAGGACTCGTCCCACAGCCCCAGTAAGAGTAGTGTGTCTGTGCAAAGTGGGCTAAATTTATGCAGACATGACGAAATCAACTCACCTGAGCTGTTCAGTACCTGCTGCTCAGGATTACTGGTGATGAAACTGAGGAATGGTGTAATCACAGATGAGGTATTGGTTCACTTCTTTTTTTTTTTTTTTACATTTCTGTAATGTCCATTTTACCATTGTACTGATGATGACAATAAAAAGGAGAAACTGCACATCTATTCGGTGAATCCGAGGCAGCGAATCAGACACCGTAGAGCTGTTCTGTTGTTCCTTTGTGTCATGTTTCACCTCACCTGTAAAAAAAAAAAAGAAAGATCCGTCTTCCTTTCTAAAGAAAAATCTGAAACAAACACATGAGCTCACTGACTTAAGGATTGTGGCGAGAGCGCTGTCTGTCTCCAGCCTTCAGATGAGTGGGATGAAGAGCGGTCTCTCGGTGTGAATGCTTTGATTTGTCAGTCACTGTTTGTTTTTGCATAAGTGCCATGTGGGAAAAGCGCTGTAGGAGATGAACTACAGGTCATTTCATCTTTGCCTGTCATTGCAATACCTATTTTTTCATTGGATTGGGAACTACGGTATTTTTCCTGTGACTGTACTTGTCCTGATTCATGGCTGACATTTAGCTGCATCGCCATGTGCATTGAACAATGTTTGCTTCCCATCACTTTTCTGAAACACACAGGGGATATTTTCCACTATGTTATAACTTAAACAGCCAAATAGATTGGCAGCATAAAGCCGTGAATGAAGAGAAAAATATTGTGCAAGCCTTGTTTCATTCATTGATGGTCTAACAAGTGTGTATGTCTTTGTTACTTTACATTACAACTTGCTGCTATAACATTAAATAAACCTCCAAACTTGCTGACGCAAACTTGACGTGGAATTGATGTGGACACCCATGCAGGTCTCACATGCACGCACATGTAGCGGAAACTCTGCTCACGTATTTCATGGACAAAATTAACGGGTCTGCACTCAGCTAGCATTGTTGTGAAGAGGCTGCAGGAGCACCGATTAGCACATGTTCAGCTTAATGTGCACCAAAACAAAGCCACAAAACCCAAATGAAGGATGAACATTTGGTGCAGATATAATAAAATATCCAGTATATGGCAAAAAAAACAATAGGCCTACTAAATATCTTCTCATAGAAGCGTTTTGTGTACATGAAGCACCCTAGAGAGAGTGGGAGCAGCCCTGGTAGTTACTCAAACCAAGCAAAAGGCTGGTATTCTCCTGACTGCTCAGATCTGTGCTATTTGCACCACAACAACAATATTCTAACACTATATTTGTGTCTTTTCTTTTAGCTATAAAAAAGAAGTGAGTAAATAAGGAAAAACCTCCATCCAGGCTGCAAACTGTGCTTTCTGACATAGGAATGGAATAGATGTGTCAATAATTTATGTGAATGAAAATGAAGGTTTGTGCTATAGTTTTGCTTTTTTGCAGGCCCAGGGCGCTGTGTAAAACTGCAGGGTGGATGCACGATCTGTTCTGCTAATAAAAGCATCCAAGCACATCTCTTTTTTTTAACAATTAAATAGTATCTGCAAATGTCTCTCTCATATCATATGCCTTCATTATTCCATTGCCTTTCACCCCTCTGTACTGCAGATACTTACTAATGGCTGCTTATTATTCTAAGAATAAATTTTTGTCACATATAAAATTAAAAATTCAACCAATTCATTTAGAAGATTTAGGCGTCTTATTTTAAGGCATTTTGAAAAAGCTAAATTTTCCCTAAATAGCTTTTTTTTATGTGAATTTACTGTGCTGTGCATGGTTGTTTCAGCACATACTGCAGCTATCTGTCAGGTCACTGTTACAGTTCATAGCCTGACCGAAAAAGGAAAAGAAGATGCCAGTATGTTTTTAAAGCTTGAGAGATAGTCTGAGGTCGTCTAACCTGACTGGAGAACATCATTCATGCAGAATTAAACAGAGATGAAGTGAAGTTTAATTTCTGCTGCTCTTTTCTCGTCTCTGTATAACCGCTCTCGGCCTTCGGATGAGCTTGCTGGATCAAGGTTCACCGAGATCAGTCCTTGGACATGGAGTACTGAAGTGGACCTTCCTGTGACATATGACACCAACGGTGAAGCATGCAGCATGATCAGCAGATCTGATATGGGATGCAGCGCTTTCTCTCTTTATTAGACTGTTTTGGCCAGAGTCTCTGTAAAGCTACTGAGAGCAACACTGGAATAAAAAATAAAACTTTTCTCTTTTGTCATTTTCACCTTGATGGTCATCTTTATTATTTACGACATGAAACAAGTCTTAAAGTACAACTTACAGATTAACAATTTGCATAACTGTAAGGACATGATGTAAAAGAATATATTTTTAAAGTATTATATATGGCTCGATTCAGATTTTATTGAAGTGTTTGGACCATGCCTGCCTGCCTCTCCATAAACCCATTTAAATCGACAAACATTTGACTTCTGGCCATTTCAGCACATCATGACCCAAGTTAGGCTCAGCTCATAGCCTGTCAGCCACACCTGGCCCATATTATAATTATCTGTGCCAGACTGAGCCATAAAGTGCCTAAAGCAGCAGACTTGTCCCAAATCTGTTTGCTATTCGGGAGAGAGGGGAAATTATTTAAAAATATTTTTTTTTTAAAAAACAAGGATTTAAGTTGGAAGACCAACACAGTTCTGTTTTTTTCAAGCTGTGTCCCAGCACAGTTTTTCAGGCTTATATAGTGTTCAGCCTGCTGCCAGAGACTACATGGAGAGCCACAATCTGTTAATGTCACACACACAATTCTGGCTTCTACTTGTCATCTAGAGCTCCATCAGTGAGGAGGGCTGGGTGAATGGTTTCCTTGTGCAATTCTGTCTCTTTTTAAAGGCATTAAAGCATTAGTATATTTTTAAACACACATTAACTGCAAGTTTATTTTATTATTCACATATGACATCATCTTCATGTATGAAACAGCCATAGTCTCATGTGCAGCTTGTAGGATGTAAAAACCTGTTGGCTTAAATGGGACACTCAGAAAGCAGATTTTTTTTTTTTTTTTTTTTTTTTTTACATTTCCAGTCAAGTTGTTTACATTTTTTTGATTAATTTAACGTTTCTTTTGTTTGTTTGTTTTTTTACAAATGCAAACTATAATTGAAGACTTTTAAAAAAAAATTCTTTAAAAAAATTTTTTTTAAATAGCATCTACGTATTTTGTGAGCTTTGTCCTTGTGTTTCTTTAGGAATCCTCCATCCAGGCTGTGGTGACAGTTGAATTAGATTGGATCTACTAGGATACAAGATGTAAATTGTGATTGGCCACTGGAAAAACGTAGCAGAAATACTGTCCTGTGATTGGTTGTTGTTGAGTCAGTTCCGCAACTACGGAAGCCGTCGCGATAGCGAGTACGCTCCTTCAAAATGGCCAGCTGGGGAAAGTTCGCCCCTTTACTTAGGAGTTTTTTGAGAAGTTGTCGCCCTCTTAAAAGTTTTACATTACGCCGTGTTGCCTGTACTGGTATTTGTGCGTCCGTCGTTGGGACTGGGGTTATATGTTACCACCAGTATTATGCTAACAACAAGACTCTGCCCTTCGCTGTTTATGCCGAGGAAGAAAAAGTAAGTACTCTTCATAAAGTTTCTGTTGTCAAAAACGACGCAAACAGACTTAACTGTTATATCTGTAGCTGTTTTAATGACTAATATAACGTAATGTGTGCTATATAAAAGAAGACGAAACTATTACTGTGATATTTATAAAGTGTGAATAAAGGCTTGTGGCAACAAACGCCCCCTAGCGGTGTTTTACTGAATATGCTAAACAAATATCCCTCCCACATTCTCTCTCTAATCTCTGTGTGTGTGTGTGTGTGTGTGTGTGTCTGTGTGTGTGTGTGTGTGCGCGCGTGCGTGCGTGCGGGCGGGCGGGCATAATATAAAATATAATGGACTTATACCATACCAGCTTAATCAAAGTCAGTTATTCCCTGGCCAGTAAAGGCAAAGCAACCCACTAACAACCATCTTTATCTGAGCAGTTTCATGTCTCTTTTACTCTTGCAGGAAGTTGTTGCTCCAATGCTTTCTGCCAGAAAGATCCGTTTTATTCAGTTCGCCTCAGTGATGTACGAACAGGAGCCCTATATGACCCCGAGAGACTTCCTGTTCTCCGTGATGCTGGAAAGAGTGGATCGTAAGTACAGTAAACTCTGCACTCAGTATGCTTTTAAAGAAGGAAGTCCTTCTTTATTGTTTTTGCTTCTCCAATCACAATGATTTTCTATTAGTTTTGGAGAGGATACAATTTTTTTTCTTTGTTATTTTTTGGATGAGCTAACATTGTCCTAAATACTACCAAAAGGACTTGTTACTTCTGAAGAGCAAACACAAACAAATACATTTTAATAATACCTAATGATTATTCATGCAGCAATTTTCAAATGAAATAAATGAACTCTTGCGATATATGTACCAGTTTATAGAAACAAGTGTTGTTTCAAAAATCTGATGGTAGTGAGCTTAAAATGGGAAAAGTAAACATAATTTTTACACTTAAATCTTGCCTGACAGCCCTGATTTTTAGCTCAAAGCTAAGACTTTGTGTGTTTTTTTGCAGTTACTAGGACTGGTAACCTGTCCAGGTGTACCTCTTGCCTGCTAGTTGCTGCAGTTTGACCCTAAACTGGTTTCAGTGGTATAAAAATGCATGAATGAAAAATCAGTGTTGTGTTATTGATACTTTTTTGATCTCTTGCAGGAAAGCTGCAGAAGAGAGTTTTAACACCACAGGTGGGTTTTGGCCCTCACACTGTACCATCTGCTCCTACATCCTGCATATCCACTCAGCTTAATGGTAACTCTTTCATGCAGGAGGTGAATAATATGTTAAGCGCTGCATCTAAAGCCCAGCCTGGTTCGGAGTTGTTTAGAAACTTGGGCGACCACGGTGAGTTTGCTTTTCACTCCAGCCAGTGTATTTATGACAGATTTAAGTTGACTTCTTTGCTTTCTGCAGGTTTGATTTCCTACACAGAGTATCTGTTCTTGCTGACCATCCTGACCAGTAAGTTTGACCTGCTTTGAGCCTTTTTTTTACTGTAATGCTGAGTGGATTTACCATTATGTGAGGTTAGAAAAGTCTGCCAGGACTGGGTTTGCTTCGTCCTTTTCTCGTTGGTGAATATTGCTGAGATTTCCTGCATGACGCGACTGCTGCCGTTACAGAACCCCGCACAGGATTTCACATTGCCTTCAAAATGCTCGATGTAGACGGCAATGAGCATGTGGACAAAAAGGAGTTTCTTAAGGTGAGAATAAAGAGATTTTTATTTATTTTCCAACATGGTATGACACATTATCCAGATTAGCTTATTTACTTAATGATTGCACTCAAATGTCCTAATGTTGCCACCTTTAACACTGACGTGAGCGCTGCTGATGCTGCTGCAGTGGTAAGTATGAACCGAGGCTCCGTGTGAAGGTGAGAGAGCGCAGCTGCTCCACTCTGTGTTTCATCTCTAGTGTGTTTGCCTGAGTCGGTTTAGTCAGTTTGTTTAAAGACGCCTGACATTTTTGTGTCCGTTCCAGCCAGACTTTTCCTCCTTGTGTTAGAGGACGGCTGAGCTCGGCTGCTTTCCTCTCAGTAGACTGCATGTTGGCACGTTTTGCACCTTGTGTCATATTTTCATGTCTGGACATGGTTTAAACATCCAGTAAGGCGTAGAAGATTCTCGTCTGCTCCCGTCTCAGGGTTTGAGGACACATTTTCATTTGGTTATTGTGCTGCTCAGACTTTTCACGGAGGGAAAGTTTAATCCTTGAATTTATTTATAATTAGATACGAATGGAGGGGAATATGTTTAAAAAATAAAAAGAAACTTTAATGAATAAAATACAAATAATTATAAAGTAAATCAGTAACAATACATAAGGATAATTTTTTTTAGATAAATGAATAAATATAAGAGAATAAAATCAAAGAAAATTACTAAAATAAAAAGGAAATTAAATAAACAATGGTTCAATGTTATTTTTGGTCTTAATATAAAATATGTGGGAAGGAAAATGTATCAAGAAACAGACTAAAATAATGTAAACATTTTACAAATAATTAAAAGATAAAATAAGATATATAAAAAGAAAAGGCAACATAGATAAAAGCAGATAAAACACAAATAACTGCTATAAAACTGGTGTTTAGGGGTTAAATCCAACCAGAATAATCAGATATTTTGCTGCATTTACAGGTAAAAAATAAACGCATGAAGCCTGTTTTTATTCCTCTAAGATGGGAGCAGATGTAGAGACGTGATGTTGAACGGTTGACTCTTTATAAGCAGGATTATCCAGAAATCCCTGAACCAAGTTTCACCTGATGGAGACGTGGTGCATGTTCAGATTTACTTATTAATGTTTGGTTTGGCTTTTATGGTGCTTCAGTAACTCTATTTTCCCACCAAAGCTCAAGAAAATCATTGGCAACAGTAAAATGAGACCTCCTAAGGACATGGCAGAGGTGGGTTTTTACATCGGCATGTCTTTAATGTTGTCTCAGTGTAAGACACACACACACACACACTTTACACACACACACACACTCGGAATCTGAGCTGCCGGGTTTTTACAGACACCAACAGATGAAGGAGGCCGAGTGAGCACAACACTGCAGGCATACTTCTTTGGGAAAAGAGGACACAACAAGCTGCAGTATCAGGAGTTTCGCAGGTAAAGACACGAGTCTGTCACAGTATCCAGAAACCCAAAAGCTCCTTTCTTTATTCTTTTTATTGGTTTTCAATAGACGACACCATGGGTCAAAGGTTTGGATGTAGTTATCCACTGGAATTAAGGGGAAATGTGTCTAAACTTTTGATTGATTGACACATAAACTCTGTAACACACAGGAGATGACCTGACTAAAAACCAGTTAAAAGCTAAAGGAAAGTTTGTGTTGGAGAAACTGTGGTTCAGCAAGCAGTGCTGGTTTTGCCCTAAGATAAAGATCTTTGGGGACGACGTTCTGTAAACCAGATTATTCCAGAGGATATACTAAAAGATGCTGCAGTACTATACCAGCTGGTACATGTGAAGCTGCTGAATCTGTGAAATGTTCCCCTCACCGCAGCCCTGAAGGTGGATGCAATGAGAACCACCCTCCTAAAACTCCTGGGTCCAAACACTGGGAGAATTATACCACATGGAAGAGATAACATATCTATTAGATTTGGTTGAGTCTAAGATGGGGTCTAGTGGAAGCTTTATTAGCTGGTGCTAAAATAGATGCCTCTAAGCATGGTTTGATGATGCTAAAGCTACTTAAAAGTGAGCTCAGGCTGCTGTCCCTTTAACCCGAATTAGCAGCAAGAAAGGGATGGATGGAGGGAAATGATGCTTTTTATCTTTATTTCTATTGTGAAGGATTTTCCCTAACTATCTTTGAGTAAACGCAAACCATCATTTTCCCATTTATTCCGTGTAGTTTACTATTATGGAAGACAACACCTGTGTCCTACAAGATGATAGCTGTGTCCAACCAAACTTGCAGCAGTCTGGCACCTATCTATGCTGTTCCCTGTTTGATTTCATGCTTGTGTTGTTCTCTGATGTACGTCGCTTTGGATAAAAGCATCTGCTAAATGCCTGTAGAAAAGAATAGAATAGAATAGAATCTAAAAAATATATAATTACTGATTTAAAAACAAAAAGCAAATAAAACAAAACAAATGAAGTAAATCATCCCACACCATCACACTTCCACTTCCATGCTTTATTTCTTTCATCCATCTATTTTCTGCTGCTAATCCGGCTCAAATGGCAGTGGCCTAATCAGGAAACACACACACACACATGCAGCAGACAAAACATCTGATTATAACTATTAAGTTTTACACTTTTTGACAGGAAGCAAATCCGAACTTGATCATTTTATTTTTATGTGCAGCCATAATTATAAGCTGATACTTTCCTGTATTTTCTCTATATATTCCCTAATTTTCCATTTACTTAGTCTAAAATATGGACTTTAATCCGTCTTCCTCACAAACATTGGCTGGACTGTGATTTCAGAGCGTGTCTGTTTCAGTAATCTGCTTCTGTGGTTCAGGTTCATGGAGGACCTGCAGGCTGAGGTCCAGGAGATGGAGTTCCTACAGTTCTCCAAAGGTATGGACACCATGAGAAGAGAAGACTTTGCAGAGTGGCTGCTTCACTACACCAACGAAGAAGACAATGAGGTCTACTGGGAAAACATGAGGAGGAGAATCCCTGCTGGTCAGGTACAAGGACACCCTAATCCTCCCCCTCTTCTTCCTCCATCACATTTAGTGATTTCCAGCACATTTTACCAACCCACAACCATAAACCAGTTCCTTATAAAGATCCGCAGAAAGCTGCTGGTAATGCCGATGAGGGATGTTTTACTCCCGAACAAATGGGTATTGTTCAGGAAAATAGAAAACTAAAGTAAATTTGCTCTTTTACCCAGTTAACTGCCTGTTAAACCAGCCGTTCTGTTGCTGGAAACTGTGATGTCATCGCTAATCAACCTGCTAAGCCCCGCCCCACATGGTTACTGTTGCTATGCTATGCCAAGCTTTCTCAGCAGTTTTGTTTAAAGTTATCACTGCATATATAATTTAGCTATTAAATAGATATTAAAATCATTGTGAGACTGCAGGACCCATTCACCACATGTCTTAAATATTTACATATACAACAAACCCGTAAAGGAATGAAAATGTTTTTGTGTTGGAGGTAAGTGGATATAGTGTTTTATGCTAATCTAACATTAGCAACGAGTCCCTGTAGATGTTGGTATCTGTTATGTCTGAACTCACTGCTAAATGTTGGCACCAACGTTATATTTGTTCAGCCTTAAGTGGTAAAACTACCTTATTTAATGTAACTTTCCATTTATATTCTACCACTAGCTAACTGTGCTAGTTGTTGCTAGCATAGCAGTTTCTTGTTATTGTTTGTTCCATTTTTTGGCATCAGTGTAGGTTTGTTTTTAGGTTTGGGAATAGCAAAAAGTAAAACAATGTTCAGGATGTTTGTTATTCTGACCTCCATGTGCCGGTCATGCACCTCTTTTGCTAACGTGTGATTGGTTAGGACTTAATGAAGGGTAAATTTAATGAATGAAAGGAGATGAGCTATATGAGCAATAAAACGGCTGTTATCTGTGTTTTCATCACTTTATTGCTACTTTTTAAACTTTAACTAGCTAACTAACTAACTAACTACTAACTTGTAGACTCAGACTTACTGGGTTTGATGGGTTTCTTTACTCAGAACAACTGAAAACATCAGTAATGAGGAAGTGGTACAACTACCACACTCTTTGCCATCATCATCATCATCATCCATGGGACCTGAGGAAGGTCCTGCTGTGTATTAATGATGTTTTCAATCATGCAGCATCTCTGTACCTCCTTTTAGCCTGCTTCTACTGGTGCAGCCCCAAAAGGAGTTTGAAGTATCTGATTGGTTCAGCCTGCTGTCAGTTAAGACAAGAACCAATGAGATGCCGGGTTTCATGGGCCGGTGGCAGTAAAAAAAAAAAGTTCTGTGCAGACTGATGGGATGTATCATTTACTCAGGCATAGAGACCACGATGATGATGATGATGTTTAAAACCTAAGCGAACCAGTTCAGTGTTGTTTGTTCTGCTTATCTGCTGAGTTTTAAGGACTAAAAAAACTGGTAAAATCACTAAACTATGGCGCTGACCAGTTCATCCCTTCTCCCACTATGACATTTAAATGTGCTCCCATAATAACCACACATATTTTCCTTCGTAGAGCATCACATTCGATGAGTTCAAAGCCTTCTGCTTGTTCACAAACAACCTGGAGGACTTTTCCTTTTCAATGAAGATGGTCACTGAGGCCAACCGTCCTGTGGGACTGGGTAACACCTCTCTGCTGGTTAGACTGGATCTATTCGCCACATGCTTCCAGTAATATCACTTTCTTGACTTTATTGCAGCCCAGTTCAAGCGAGCTGTGAAGATCGCAACGGGCCACGAACTGTCAGACAACGTCTTGGACACCGTGTTCAAACTCTTTGACATGGATGGAGACAACTGCCTGAGCCACAAGGAGTTCATCGGAGTGATGAATGACAGAGTGCTGCGTGGTCTGAAGGTGAGCTTCCCACCTTTAGCTGGGTGGATGGGTTTTATTCATGTACTATCCATGTGTTTCCTGCAAACTGAAGGATTCTGGGTCATCTTTAGATGCCAACACTGACATTCATTCCTCTGTGAGCTTAATCTGTGATGGATTAGCTTAATCACAAATGCTTTTTTCAGTCTGATGACAACATAAATTAAATGCATCCTCACAACTAGAAGTGCTGCGAGATGTCTATGCTTTGCTTGTAGTGGAGAAACTAGCAGCAGATCTAAAGTGGGCAGTGTTTGCTCCACTGCTTTGGGTTTGAATCACGTCTCGCTTGGATTTCCAGCCTTAGGATGTCTGTTAGCAGAGTATCTCCCTGTGAATGTGGCGTGTTACATGTTACACACATGCATTAGGCACAGAAGATGCCTGCATACCTTAGGGAGCAGCGATCATGCCACCTATCAGGGGCCAAAAAGGTTACAATGCCTCTCATTTGCTGCTCCTCCAGTAGAAGCTAATCAAATGTGATGAAATGAAGGAACCAAACGATAAAAAGCAGCAGATGTTTGACCTTTTACTGGGAATTTAACCTGCGCTCCTTTACTTCAGGTGCAGCCTCAGAACGGCGTATCTGGCTACTGGAAATGTGTGAAAAAGGAGACCCTGAAGGGAGCTAAGGAGGCCCTTGGACACAGCAGGAGCCCCATCTGATCCCCCCCCCCGTGTGTTCTGCAGCACATCTGACAGAAATGTATTAAACCAGAGGTGTGAATGAGAGGTAACCACAATCAATCAAATATAGGATTTATACCACTATGCTGTGTCCAAATATGTTTACGCATCAAAAAATGTGTTTTCATATTAGCTAATGATCCGTGGGTCTGGGTGTTTACATTATTTAATCATTATTATGTCGAGCATGTTTATACTGAATGTTTTTCACAAGCACTTAAAAGAAGCAGGTTTCTAACCTGCATTGTGGGCGCAGAAAGCGGGCTTCAGCTAGCCGGGGCATGATGCCTTAAAATGTGAGCAGAGGCTGTGAGCACATCGGGTTTAATGAAACTCCCATCTGTCTGAAACCAAATGCACAGAAATGATTCACACTCCGACTCCCAGTCGCTCCCTGAATGGCATTAATATTAGTCCTTTTAAGAAAAACGGCGCTGAAAATAAGGGGTTTTCTAAAACCGTTAGTAAAACTGACAAGATGGAAATCCCTTCAATTTTCTGGTTTTTGTTGTGCAAACACAACCAGATCAAAAACATGAAGTACAAATAATCAATCGGCTCTGTAGAGGTGAGAATGAAAGGCTGTCAGAAAAGTATCGTTATCATGGGTTTTAGCTGCATCGTGCATATCTGCAGCACTTTGGATTTTCCTGTCAGAGAAAGCAGCGGATGTAGGGAAGCACATGGGACGCCATGTTCGCCTTTTTGTTGGGATAATTCATAAAGATGATGTAACTGTGCTTTCTGATGTAATCAGATTATGTGGGACTAATCACTGTAGATTACATGTTTAAGCCACTTTTCATTGGCTCATAACCGTGTTGCTGATTGTGAAATAAAGTTTCTGGAAACATTTAAAGTGTGCGAGGTTTAAATGAGAGGAAAGCGGCTCCAACTATTCAGTTATTTATTGTAGAACTGACCTGTTAAGATCACATAAGTATGTGGGTTAAAGATCGTGGTGCTAATTACCATACATAGAAGTCAAAAAGTAAAGAGACGAAACAAGCTTACATCTGTGATACGTGGACTAATTAGTGACTGACGCCAGGTTATCAGCGCGTAGAGCATACACAGCTACAATACAATAAAATTACAATGAGCACGAAGCCATCTTTGGTCTTCTTATCACTATAAACAAATACATAGAAATTTGTATTGTATCAAAAATAGAAATTACATAGTCATGTTGAAAGTAAATTCACATTTTTGACATACAACAAAAGGAGAATACCTAAGAGACATACTGTGGGGGTTACATGTTTCACTCCTTGGCATTAAGGACCAAATGGTTTCCGTTTTTGAAACATTCGTTTATGTATTTTTAAAGAATTGCATGATTTTGTCTGCTTATCAATCAATACCGCTGTCTTGTGTCTGAATAGAACAAAATGCAACATTTATACCAAAAAAGAAAATGTAAATAAAAGAAATCAGATTGTCAAACAAACAAACGTGTGCTTTCAATCCCTGGCTTTTTGAAACGAGGCCTCTGCCGCCGCGGACAGGAGAAGGAAGGGACCGGACCGAGCCCCGACAGCGGCGGGTCTCGGCCAGCGGGTTTGTCTTTAGTAACTGGTCTTTGTGTAGGCGTCCTCCTGGGTTTCAGAGTTTCCCTCCTCTGGGAGGCACACAGGATGAAATGCTGCCAAAGTGGACCTCTGCTTGAGATAATGGGGAAGTGCTTTCAAAGTGTTTGATCCGCTGTGGAGAGAAACAGAACGGCCACAATGAGCTGCCTTATCTTGAAGCAAACCGCTCATTCTGTTGCATCTGGATGCGTTCACTTGAGCATTTAAAGCCTTTAGACACAGGACGATCAGATTTCATCAATCGCTCAGCCAACAGAGCTACATTATTCCCACATTCAACTGGAGTCAAAATGAGCTGATGGAGTATCCTGTGACAGATGGTCGGAGTCCTGATCTGAACATCATGGAGTCAGTGGGATTAAAAAACAGTCACAACACAAAGGCAAGTGAAGTTCACTCATTTGAAACTAGTTTTTTTTTTTACCCCAGATGCTCTGCAGGACGGCAGCTTCCAGCCTTCAACTCATTCAGTTATATAAATAACAAAAATAGAGAATTTCTGCATGTTTTATTGCCTCTATTAAACTTTGACATGTTTGCTTTTTTGTTTTTAATAGTTCCAAGTCTTCAAATGATGCTAAATCCAAACTTAAATGGTTGCATTTAATGATCCCTGTTTATATTCAGTACCGATTTCCTGAAGCCTGTGATGACACAGCAGGTATGTTTCATGAGACGGATCATGCAGACAAACCCGGCTTCACATAAAGGTCATTTCTATTAAGCTTCATTTTCAGCATCAAAGGTGTGAAACTCCTCTTACCATTCACCACGGCAGGACTGAGACGTCAAGGATCGCTCTCCTTCTTCACCGTCACATCTCCATCTCCGGCCAGGATGGTTGAGATCTCTCCCTGCATGAAGGCCCAAGGCACGGTGGATCCAGCCAGGGGGCAGCGGTCTCCGCTGGGGCAGTACACCTCTCCTCCTTGACCCTGGCTGCGGATGAATCCTCGGGTACAGGGGAAGCAGAACTTATGGTGTGGGACAGAAGGACACTGGACGAAGTGTGTGTCCTCCAGGCGCTCTCTGCAGAGCGTGCAGCAGAGGAGGGCGCCCTGCGTGCTGCTTGTAGACTCCCCGGCACCGGTGTTGCTGCTCGACCCCACTGCGCTCAAACCCTGCCCCATGGTTGCCTGGGAGACTGAGGTGGAGGCGGTGGATGGGCTGCTGCTGGTGGAGCGGCCAGTGGTGGAAGAATGGGCTGTAGACATGCTGGGACTCTCTCTGGCCATCTGACTGGAACTTAGGCTGTCTGCAACTCCCATTAGGGCCGAGATGGGCGATGGCTGGCTGTGTAGACGTGGTGGGCCTTCTTGAGGGGCTGCCATGCCGGGGATGGGATCGATGCCCGGGTAAGCACCCCGAGACCAGGGCTCCCTTGTCGAGTGATCTGGCCTCCCTTCGCTCTCTCCATTCTCTGAACCTGGAGAAGCTTTACGGCGCCTGTTAGTGCTCTTTGCTGGACCAGGGCGTCCAGTAGCTGCCAAAGGCAATACGGGATCTGGCTGGGGGAGAACCTCTGGGATCGGGGGCTCTTTAAAAAGCCGCACGCCATCATTCAGCAGCTCAGATAGCCCACGCCAGTCTCCTGTGCCTTGCCTCTTCTCATATTCCACATAACGCAGGCCAGAGTTCACCGCTTTACCTGCATCTTTGGCTGAATCTCTGAACATCTGCCTGACCAGCTCTGGGATTCCTGAAAAGATTATTCCAGAGCCAGCAGGGTACTCTACAAACACCTTCAGCTCAATCTCTGGAGTTGTGCTGGCATCAAAGGCCAGAACACGACCTATCATGTTATGGTCTTTCCGGAAGCGCACATTAAAGGGGATGCAGTTGCTGAGAGCCACAAGCACATCTCGCACTGCTTTGGGTCGATTGGGCCATCCCTCCATCCTGCTACGAGCCACCTCATTCAGTTCAGCCATCATTTCACTGTTCCTCCACACCGCTGGATCTATGCCCACGAGGGCTGAGGTGCTAGCTCCCACACCAAGAGACACAGCCTGTCTTCTCCCAGCATCACCTATTATAGGACCAGCTGATACTGCAATAGGTGTGGCCCCCGCTCTGGAGCCTGATAACGGGGCTAGAAGCCCATGTGGAGCTGCTACTAGCCCCTGAGCTATCAAGGCATGTGATATGGTCCCGTGAAGACTGGGGACTGCACCGGCAACAGCCCGGCGGGTGTTCGGGCTCTGACGGCTGCCTTCTGACAAAGCCACATCGTCGACTCTGTGCAGCCCGTTGGGGAGGCGAGAGGACACCCCATACTCACCTCTCCCCCTGTCTACACGCTCACCGTGCTGGCGCCCCGCTTCAACGGGCCCAACCGAGCTGGGTTTGCCCTGCTGTGGACCCGGAGACCTGCCGTCTAAAACCCCGTGCGTGCTCTTCAGCTGTCTGGCGGTTTCTATGAGGAGCTCTATTCGATCGGCACCGTCGTAGTTGACACAACCCCGGCACACTGCTTCGCTGAACTCCCACAGCATGGCCCACGGCATCTTGGGTAGATCGCAGAGGTAACACCATTGCCTTCTAGATGAAGGCTGCGAGGCGGAGGACATGTTGTTTACAGGCCCTCGACCAAACTTTCCTCTGAGGCCTACAGGTTACGGTTCGTGTTTTTCAACGATTAGTCAGTTCTCGGACACCACGGACCGCATTTCGCGGCCCACCTGATAAAACTAAAATAAAAACTTTGCTTTAAAAGCGGCTATTGTTGGAAATACTTTAAACTTAGCTACGTCTCCTTTTTCGATTTGTTCGCGTCGGTTGTGTGGGAGGAAGTAAAATGTTATAAGACACCGGAAACACCTACGCGGCAGTGGCGCCAAGCACTATGGGAAATGTAGTGCACTTGACAAACGGTGTTTTGTATACACACATATATATATATATATATATATATATATACATATACATATATATA
>JBAMIG010000016.1:309501-319912 GCA_037177335.1 Kiunga ballochi | reverse complement strand
ACATATATATATATACACATATATATATATATATACACATATATATATATATCTATATATATATATATATATATCAGGTAAATCTGCTGGTGAGCATTTTCTCTCTCACCCGCTCCACGTTGCCATAGAGACAGAAGATGTTGAAGACTTTATCAGCGTTGACTTTTGCAGACTCGAGGCCGTACACCATTAGAACTGGGGAGTCAGCGTGAGGGCCGTACTCGGGCGGTGGCGGCCCGTATCCAGCACTGTACCGTTGGCTACCCCGACCTCGGCCACCCATACCTGGCCCCATACGATGGGGAGGAGGGGGGCCGTAGGGATCATCGTTATAGCTGTGATAGCCACCTTGAGGGCCACCTGAGTCAGAGGAACATAGTAACCCTGGTTATAATTTAATCATTAGGAATGGATCAATTCTACAGGCGTCAGACGGGATCTTTACCATAATCAGGTGGGTGGTCTCCCAGAAGAGCCGGTTGCCTTTGCCGTTTGTTAGGATTAGCGTTGGGATCTAAAAACAGAAACAGCCAGTAAAGTCAAATCTCCCATCAAAGAGATCGTTAGCCAAACGTAGCAAGTGGTGCCTGAAATGGGCATGCAGAGAAACGAGGCTGGGAATCACATGCAACAACGTCTGCAGGCTTCACCGTTCTAACAGGTGACATAATGGAGATTTTTTATTCTTATTTTAGCTTTCAGAGCATTTATTTAACATTCTGCATGTCATCCTAGTACAAACGCACACACCTTGTGAATTGTTCCAATTGCCATCCCCATCAGCATCTGTGCAAGTACACACACACACACACACACACACACACACGAGTCAAGTTCTAATCAACAGGAAAAAGGTATCAAACTGAGTAAAACACTTTTCACACATTATAAACATTCATGAAGGAAATCAGAGTAAATCAATTCTGCATCGATGCGATGGACAGCATCTGTCATTTTATTGAAATCTATGAGAACATTTGTTACAAACCAGGATGAGACAGAGGTTTCACACATCAGGCAGAGAAAGAAACAGCATGTGGACACAGTAAGAAACCAGACATTAAACCACTGGCTGAACTCTGCCAACAACAAGGAAAATGTTTATAATGAAGCAGTATGTGTGTGTTTAGCAGAATAACAGATGAGGAATATATATATGATAAAAACATCTAAGTGGTTTACTGTAAACAAGCTGTGGGATCAGATGCAGTGATGCCAGTAACACCACGGTGTGCAGGATGCTGCAGAGCGTGTGCTTCATATCCCTGTAAGAGATATTCTGTATTGTAAATGCAAATAAAATCTATTCAATTGGTTCCCAGTGATAAGAAGGTCTGTCCCACAGTAGTTTTCTGAACATGGACGGACAGATGTGCAGACTCAGAGTCTGAAAACTGTTTGCAGCGCGCCACTGAAACTAGAAGCAGGTTTCTCATTTATTTTAGACACTAAATTTAAACGTCTACTGTTTCTATTTGTCTCTAATGCGTTGCTGGCTTTCTGGAGGGGACACCTCACCGGGAAGCGTCACAAACAGTCAGAAAACCTTTTACTCAGACCTTGTGACAGCAGACCAGTTTCACAGCATTTCATCTTTTACAGCGACGCGGTCTGCGTGTTCTGCAGGAACCACAGGACCCATCTGTCTAACAACCCCGTGTTCTGTTTTCAGTCCTACAAACATGCTGAATGATGACAATCTAAAAGTTGTTGCATCATGGTTAAAATAGGCTTCACAGGCCTCCTGATTTATTCTTGTGCATTATGTAAAGATTTAAGATTTTCCTTTTACACTGAACGACAAAGCACGAGCTTAGTGAAAGAATAAAACCTTAAAAAGGTAGAAAAACTACTAAGACAGTCACGTTAACCTGGAATATTATTTATAACCACTGGAAGTGGATGTTTCTACCCAAACTGCACATTTTTGTCCCATGTTTCCTCCTGTACGGCTTTTCCCACACTGTGGGTCACAAACTAGTTTCAAGGACTCATCAGATCCTATTTTTAATCAGATAACTTCTTTTATTAAGGCTGCCAGAATCAACATGCTAATGTAGCAAAGTCATCTGTGGAATAAAATAAGGGAGAATGTATTTGTTAGGTGTATCTGATTTAATTATCTGTATAAATAAACCCATGAGGTTTGAGTTTTTTTTTAAAACAAGGATGGCGTAGGAGCTAAAAAGATCAATTCTTTTTCCTTGTTTTGGACCAAATGCATTACCATGGTGTAAAAAATAAAATCAATGAAAAATCCCAGTTTGACATCATCCTGGTAAGAGAGTCAGCATATAGATGCTTTGTAACGAGTCTTATAATCCCCTAAAAACCACATTATTCTCCTCATCTATAACATTTCTGACACCACGGAGCAACGAGTCCGATAACCATGGATTACAGAATAATAAGATGTTTATGCTGTAATGCAAGAATTACAATGATCAAAGTAGTTTTCATGCCAAATATTGGATGCAGATCTGTGGGGTATCAGTAATTATTTAGGTTCTCAGGTGGTAAAATATACCTGTAGCTAAAAGAGTTATAATATGAACGAATATATGAAGTAATCACATGTTATAAAAGTGTCAATATGTGACACTGACCGAGGTCTAATGGCATCAAAAACAGCCTTAAAATTGCAGATTGATCTGATCCATCCACACACACACACACACACACACACAAATGGAAAGTGTGTCTAAAATTAAAATAGCTCATTATTATAACCTGCATAGGAGAAAGCAACGCTTCCCAAACGGTGTCTAAATGTTTGTCAGGGGTGAAATTTTAAAACATGAACAGCAGCCACTTAAAAACTCTGCCTCGTTAATTAGGACATGTGGATAAATTATTCTGAGAATATATAAAAAAAAAGGACATTTTTCACAGGATATAAACAGAAAAAAATAGACTCGGCCAAGTTGATCAAATCTCACATAAACTCTTCACCATCATGTCAGATCATTCATTCAGTACTTACAGCACCACGCATGAAGCATGGGACACAGTGGGCAGGTAGGGGGCAGTCTTCAGCAAGGATGCTACCCGCCAACCTCTGACTCCAGCCTTAACTCATTCTCCCTCCTCAGTGTTTTGTTTCTTCTTTCCTTCTTTGCATCCCCACCACCAGAGAGAAAAGTACATTCTGAAGTCCATAGTCGCTTTAGACTTGCTGCCGGTCTGTTTTGAAAGTTGCCATTAGAGGCTCATCTCCATCTTACCGTGCTCTGACCACAAAGCAGGGCATTTGCACCATTTGAGAGTGGGCTGTCAGTCCACAGACACACTGAGCCAAACCTGCATCACACGGGAGGCGTTAAAGGCATCGCTATGGGCCAGTGCAAAAAAGGGAAAAATGAAACAACGCAGAAACAACACAAGAACAGCACAGAGAGAAGAGGAGGGAGATGGGGAGGAAGGTACAGGGAGAGAGAGAACACCAGAGTCCATAACTGCAGAAAGCTTTGGGAAAGGATCTGTGAGCTGTTTGCCTCTGTGCTTGTATGCTTGCTCTGATGTCTGATGGTTGTGTCTTCGTAGGCCCCCCTGTGGGTATTTCTTCTTGTGTAAAACTGGGTGATCACATGATGCTTGTTTGTCTGCTTTTATAGCTGTCGGCCGCTTGCAAAGTGAAAAAGCATCTAGTGCTTGACAATAAGTCATCTGGAATATCTGCGTGGTGATGTTCTCCCTGTGTTGTCATTTGAAGGTGGAGACGAGGAGTGCTAGCATCTGAATGGCCTCGTATCTGTTTACTGCCCCGTATGTGGTGTCATCTGTTCCCTGGTAGCGCCGAGTGTGTCTGAAATCTCCTCTGTCGCTTCCTGTGGTTGTGTTATGGCAGGCACATCCCGAGAGCAAGGAGGTGTGACTTGTGACCGCACACCTGACTGCTGCCCTCATCATCAATGTGTTGTGTCGAGGTGGGGACTCCTCAGGGCTCTGAAGATGAGATGTGCTGTACTGGCCAAGAGGCTGATGCTTAGCAATCTATCAAAACGACAGACTGTGGTGGATATGCGAGGTGTCTGTTCGCGTGGTCTCAGAGGGGGAAGTGGCTACTGTCTGCCACCCAAAATGATTTCCATGTCAGGTGGTGGAGGTACAGGTGATGATGAGCTCAGGATAAAGAGGCACTGACGTTGTGTTCCGGTATTTGATGCCCCACTGTGACCAATGTGCGCCACAGACGACATTTAAATGAGCGGAGGTCATAGTTGCTGCAGTGCTGCAGCCGTAAAGCCCACTGTGTCTGCATGGAGGTTGCATAAGCCTGTATGAGTTTGTAGAGTAAGGACACAAGGAGTAGCACTGGGTTGACATATGCTAAAAATGCAAAAACCTGCATTAAAAACATGTTGAAGTCCTGGTTGTGCATAATAAATAAATAAAAATGACAACACGTTTTACTTGATGCATCAACATGAGGATGTGATGACGCTTGTTTTGAGGAGGAAGAGCTTAATGAAGCCTATGTGGTGCAAACGATGGCTGAGCTTCTGACAGGCACCAACCAGAGGACCAAGTCACTGCTTCATCCCCCAACATGGAAAAGGACAGCCAGAGAACCGTTGCAATGCTTTGTCTTGAGTTGGTTTATATATATATATATATATATATATATAAACCAATATAAAAACCAGTATGTGGTTATAGGAACATCTTTCTCATCCTGGTGATTTACTTTAATGCTGGAAAACCTAGTTAATCAGCACCATCCATTTGATCTTATTGCTTAGTTAGCAATAATATTGCATTTTGCCTGTCACAGTCCCACCCCTACAGGGTCTGGAGTAAAAGAAAAAAACACTTCAAAATAAAATTAAAATAAACCAAAACAGACCTATTTACACTAACAATGTGCATGTTAACAGTTTACAATAATGGCAGCAGTGATTTTAGTTCATCCAAATAGAATTGATTAAATCAGCTTTTTGCTACCTGCAAGTTCTACAAACACCAATTAACTTCCTGTATTGATCAAAGCAGCATGTCGCATTTTATATAATGCAGAAAAGGATTAATTCATGTTCACAAACCAGTAGGGGTAGTAAATAAATGGCAGAAGTTTGCTTTTTACTCCCAAAAATGAGCAGTAATGAGCTGATGTTGTCCCTGATGAAACACATCCAATAAATAAATAAACAAACGCGTCCCAATAAACATGCTGATTCGAAGCGACAGAGTATGGTTTACATGTGAAATAATGACAAAGCTGAAGAGATAACACCATCGAGTGTATGTTTATGACACTACAGTCCCATGAAACTCTGGAGCCTGAATCCGTTAGAAAAACTTTGTTTAAATGTAAAATTAAATTGAAGCCAGTTTAAACCCACAGTTCATGACGCACAGTAATGCACACGTTTCTGATCTCAGGTGTTATTTCATGGGACCTTCACCTAAAGGTGTGTGCAGAGTCTCAGAAAGAAACCGAGTGGCGCCCAATTTTAGCAAAGAGCAAATCTCCACTATGTTTGAAGGAAGTGTGTGATACTGTTTTTGTTTCTGTGCAGGGACGACAGATTGTGCAGCTGTGCCATGCTCTACAGGGAATATGTGACCATATGTGAAGGACGATGCTAATGTTACTGTGATGAGTGCTGTGTACTTTTCACATGCATAAGCCTGTAACCAAGGTTGCCCTCCAGGTTGCTCCTCATGCCCTTACTTTGAGCCTGCTATGTGGTGAGAAAAAATACACAAAGACTGTGACAGCATCGCAGGAATACTGCCTCTGAGCACCAATGAGCCGCATAGTGGTACCATTAGTTTGTGATTAAAGGCAGTATCCCCGGAGGCAGAGAAGAACCCTACCCGTCCCATGTAGTGGCATGAGAGGAAAAGAGGAGGAACAAAAAAAAAAAAAGAAGTAGTAAGGATTGTGGGTTGCGTGTTACCTTGCCCACTCAGGTTGGGGTTTGTGTAGTCCCACGTGTCCTGGTCGTTCTTGAAGACATTAAGGCGTGCTGGCTGAGGTGAAGAGGACATTTCAAAATAAAAGTTAGGACACTGTTATATTCATCTAGGATTTACTCTTCACACATAACAGTCACAAACTCACCTTTGCATATTCAATCTTCAGAGTGCAGCAGCCTGAATAGATATCTGCTCCATTCAAAGAGGCTTTAGCCCTCTGAGCACTCTGGACTGAATCAAATGTAGCAGCATTGAGTTAAAGTGAGGTTTGCTTACATGAAGAGATCTGAGGGCTTATATATATATATATATATAATCTAAAACGACTCATCTCAGACAATCACAAATCTTAAAATGAATGTTACAAATGAAAACTACTCAGAAAGGATATTCAACCATGGCCTGAACGCCATTCTTTCTGAAGATCACAATCCTCTGAACAGGACCGCAGTTGTTACAAATAGTGTAGAGCACATCCTGTAGACAGAGAAAGAAGTTACCAACGTATGTCCTCTCACAAACATGCTGCTTCTCTTGTTTCTCATAAAAACTCATTAATATTAAACAATGCAGAACACTGTCAACGTCATTTAGGGTTCAATCAAGACTAAAGATGCATAGAAACTTTAGAGGAGCAGCAAGGTTTCACACAGCTTTATGGAAAATGACAGTAGTTTTTGGTATTTAGCTAAATTTGCCTGCTTCTTTGCCTGAATACTCAGAAAATTTTAAAAAATTGAGGGTTTTTTTTTGCTGCAAAGGCATAAAACAAGCCTAAATAGATTCTCATTAAATTAAGGTCAAATAAACTGTAAATGAAAACAATCAGAACAAACTATAATTCCACTTTCAGATACCTTCAAATAAAAAACTTCAAGTCAAAACAGGTTAAAAATGTCCCTAATTTTACTTAAATTTGAAAACTTTAATTTTAGATATTTATAAGTTCAATTACAAGTAAAGACATCTTGGAAGTCCAAATAAAGTTGGTGCATTTTAACTATCATTATATAGCTGGCCACACAAATCTTGAATCAGTTTAAAGAAGTGAAGTAATGCACACAGTAAATGTCTCAAGGTGAGAGGTGGAGCAAAGTCTCAGGGCTTTAACAAGTCAAACAGCTGCAATAAATCACAGGCAGCAGTGAAAGATAAATCCTGTGATACAGAGGCAGTAAAGCTGTAACCAAACAGAACAGAAACAAACCTCTTAACTACCATTTATGTGTTAATCGTAAATCATTAAGTTTAAGGTTTTTCCTGTTTTCCGGTTGAGTAATATTTAAATGCATTGATTTGTGCCACTCCTCTACATAAACATGCCACTGAATGCACATTACCGTGGTGATAGGATAGATGGGGTTTATGATTGTGAGCAGGAGCACATTGTTGACGCTCCGGGTGTCATCAGAGTCTCCTGGCCGGGAGATCTTCTGACTGGTGGAGTAATTGATGAAGGCGGGGTGGCCTGCAATGTAGACCTGGTTCTCTGCTGCATAAGTAACAGCATTGCAGGAGCCGTTCATGTCCTCGTACTCCACCAGGGCCTGGCGCTTCTTGGGCATCATGACCACAAAACTGCAAAGACATCATTCCACAAAAATCAGCAATAAAACCTGCAGCTCTGAACAGTATTTACATGCATCCATATCTTTTCATCTGCATACCACTTTTCTTTTCAGGTGCAAAAGACAAAAAGGTCCCTGTACGGATGAAAGAACAGCACCTATCTGAAACACTTGAATTTGATCACTTGGCAGCAAGTCACACTGGAAAAACATAACTAATAATAGTTGTCCTGAGTCATAACGAGTTGTGCTACATGAAAGAAACAAAGCAACAAAACATTTGTTTTGTGCCTCAAACAAAACGCTGTTAATCTTTCCACAACTTAAAATATCATGCATGTCTGGATCACACAAACACTTGCTAATTTTGTTTCAAGCCGGTTAATTCAAGTAAAACCAGCTGATAAAACTTCCCTGTACTAAAAAATGATTAAAATATTTAAGCAGGAACATTTTTAACCTTATCCATAAGTAAAATCTGCTGGTGTTTCTCCTTTCTACAGGCATTTAGTGGAAAAGTCTCCAGTCAAGAGAAAACAGTGTTGTTTACCCGGGCTTTACCAGAAGGCAAATGTTTCTTAAAAGCACAACTCATGATAATAACACATATCGATAAAACCTCAGGATGTTTGGTTAAAATAGTTTGTCGTTACCCGATAGCCCCAAACTCCTGCAGGGCCTCCACCAGGTCCGACTCCATGACACCGTCCACCAAACCCCTGATGTGCACCACCGAGGAGGGTAGCGGTTTATGAGGGTCATCGTAAGACTCCTAAATTGGGTAACAAGCGAATGTTTTAGTCGTGAAATAAATATCTAGTGTCGATAGTTTTCCTCAGATGTACAATGCAATAGTGACTACCATGTGCTTTTCATCCTTCTCCTGCTAAGGCAATGGAAATAATGGTTTTCATAACTATCGTTTCCATAAATTGTGATGTTACACTATACTATGTTTAATCATATAGATTTTTACAAATATTTTCAATAGTTTGTGCACAAATACCTAAAAAATCTTTAGTAAATCTAATTACCATTCGATGAACTGAACAACG
This sequence comes from Kiunga ballochi, assembly GCA_037177335.1. NCBI lineage: Eukaryota > Metazoa > Chordata > Actinopteri > Atheriniformes > Pseudomugilidae > Kiunga > Kiunga ballochi. The sequence continues at coordinate 311,367 of JBAMIG010000016.1, read as the reverse complement.
ATACAGGCTACAACGCTAATCATGCTAGCTGAGGCTAGGACGAAGCTAGCTGCGAGATAAGCACAACTTTTTACATTAAATTCTTTAATTAAACGACCACAAACTTGCACATGTAAGCGGAGTAACGTACTCTTTCTATGATAAATTATGAAAATCTCACCGTTGTCATTCCTCCGTCTTCAGTTTTCTGTCTTTTCGTAGCTCTGCCGCCTTCTCCGTAGTATCGGCCCGCAGCAGCAGCCATGTTGTCCTGTCCCCTTTGCCGGGCTATCGCTGCGTTCCCGTTACGTAGGAAAAATTAAATACTCTCTACGTAGCTTTGCTAAAATCCGAAGTTGGGCGTTTTGACTATCCAGATCCAAAAAAAGTTTATCATTATAAATAAAGTGATAGTTTTGAGATTAAGACAGACGTTATTTGCATAAGAATGTGGTTACTTCTTAAGTGAACGAAACATTTGTCATCACATAATTACTTTATTGCAATCCTCTAGAGATTATTTCAAGATCTTATTGTGGATTTATGTGTATCCTTTCCCCCTAGTTGAATCATGCACAATGAATTGCAGAAGGAATTTATTTTTTATTTATTTGAAATATCTCGCCAACCACTCCACAATGTTAACTATAACTTTGAACGCAGCACAATAGCGTCACACATTTCTCGTATTTCTATTGGTCAATTTATCGCGTCAATTTCGTCAGCATGGTAGTAAAGCAAACGGTCTAGTTAGCCTGAGATGCGCTTTATCATCCACATCGTTGCGCATTAAAAAGCGCAGAAGAAAACGAATAATTTCAGTCCTTAGATAGATAACAATCTATATATATGATCAGTCAGACTTGTCCTATTGAATATTTGCAGGCAAGCATTTATCTGTCTGATGTCATACATTAAAGTCGATATTATTACCTACCTTCATTTGCTTTGCTCACAATAAAACACATTTTTCTTCTACTTTACACTAAAGTAACATTGAAGTAGGTTAGTCATTACATGCAAAAAAATAAATAAATGAGGGAAAGTTAAAAAAAAAATCCTAAAATAATATCTTCCTGAATAGACTTAACCACACTGCCATAATAAATACCATGATTTGGTAATATTTTATTAAAATTAAAATACAACTCATGAATGTGTGACTTGATAAATGCTCTAAATGCTAACATTTACTACGGTTCTCCTAGGAAATGAAGAAGTAAGAAATGTTGCAGAACAGCTTTCTGTTTTCATTGTCGTTCATGAAGATTTCATTTTAAATATTTCTATAACTGACTTTATACAGATTTTTACTAAGCGTTCAATAATCAGGTTTCAACACTTTCAACCTCTAGTATGCTCACTGAAGTTTAACCATTTTTATCCACTTTAAACATCCGTTTAAGATTTCATCACTTCAAATATTCACATTAATTTAGTAAATAAATTAAATATTCAGATACATGATAATGTTAGCTTTCTTCAGCATTACAGTTCTACCATTATAGCATGCAAATATTCATGCTAGTGTTCTGCAAGAACAGCAGAGTTCTTGTATTAATTAGTTTTCCATTTGCATGTTAATTTAATAATCTTTCTTGCATGTTTATGGCATGTTAACATATTTTTGTAGGTCTGACATTGCATTTCTACATTTACTGTCCGATATTTTACAAAATCCTTGCAAAGTGTCTTCTTCTACAATTTTTTATATTTCCTTTCTTAAAGTTTAGTGTTATTACTCTAAAATATAATGACCATAGGAGAAAAATTCATAGGCCTTATTTACATCCCTTGTATACATACCACTGATGCAAACTAATAAATAAAACATGATTATATTTACACACAAACACATTTACATTGCATACATAAATACATACATGT
>JBAMIG010000016.1:221513-244221 GCA_037177335.1 Kiunga ballochi | reverse complement strand
CTAGCTAGCTGCTCCTGTATTAATGAAAGGAAGCTAGCTAGCTGCTACTGTATTAATGAAAAGAAGCTAGCTAGCTGATACTGTATTAATGAAAGGAAGCTAGCTAGCTGCTCCTGTATTAATGAAAGGAAGCTAGCTAGCTGATACTGTATTAATGAAAAGAAGCTAGCTAGCTGATACTGTATTAATGAAAGGAAGCTAGCTAGCTGATACTGTATTAATGAAAGGAAGCTAGCTAGCTGCTCCTGTATTAATGAAATGAAGCTAGCTAGCTGCAAGGTGGTTAGCCAAAACAGAAGACAGGAGGGAAAAGCTACCCTGCCTGTGTTCATTTAGCTGAAGGAAGTTTAACTATAAACAGTCGATGCATGTTTTTCCAAACGTAGATCAAATTCAGGGTAAAAATCTGTTTTTAGTGTTAACAGTGTAAAAACAGGGTACAGATTATCCTGTAATACTGAATTTCACATGAAAAGGAACTTAAAACTGTTTGTTTAAGCATGATAAAACAACCTTTACTCTTTATATTTTGATTAGTTATAATAACCAAGAGAGCACAATGTGACCTACATGTTACATCTTTGGGTATTTTTCTAATTAAACTAAAATAAAACATTTTTGTTGTTAAAACAAAGCAAACGTAGGTTAGTTTTTAAACCTACTGTAAACTTAACTAATGTAATAATGGGATGTTTTTCAGATACGGTACGGATTGATTTACTGATGTAGATAGACGCGTTGTTGTACCGCTCCTGATTTAGTGATAAAGTTTAAAGAACATTTTGATGAAGACAAAACCAGAAAATCAAACAACCTTTTTTATTTTTATTATTATTATTTTAGTTATTTAGTATTTAGTTTTATTTTTAATGCTGCTTCACGAAGCGTCTTCTGCTTCATTTATGTGTAACGTCTCCGCCTTTAACCGTTTTTAACCACTTCAGCTCCGTGACTTACGGAGCAGCAGAAACTGGCTGCTTTGGCTGCGGGACGTGAAGCGCGCATTCACCTGCGAGTGAGTTTCGAGGTCAGCTTGGTGAAGAGGTTGGAGGTCGCCCTGGTGCGGGCGTGGGGCAGAGGGCTGGGTTCATGGTGGGACAGGGTCGGTGACGTGGGTGGAGCAGAGTAGACCGGTGGGCCGCGATCCCTTAGTTGCCCCCCATGAAAGGTGCTGCGGATTGTGGAACCACGAGTGAGGCGGCATCGGTCCGAAGAGGAGGAGGAGGAGGCGGCTCCGGCTCCAGCCATGCTGAGGGTGGAGGGCGATGCTGCAGGCATGCGGTGGCCCAGAGAGCTGCACGAAAAAAGAAAAGAGCTACTTTAAATATCTCGTCTGACTGGCAGCACTAAAAACAAGCCACAGGTAACAGTACCTGTTGTCTTTGCCGTTCTGCAGGAGCGAGTGTCTGTCAGCGCCCGAGCGGTCCGTGCACACATATGTGTTCCGGCGTGTCATGGTGCTTCCAGGGATGTTATTCTACAGAGAAAACATTTGCACATCTCAGTGATATGACAAGTACACCGGTTAAAGAAAAGGCGTGTTCGGTCAGAGACTTCTTCAGCTTTCCATACTGGAGGCCATTCCTGCACTGGGAATTTCCCACAGCGGCACGCCTCCATGGCGATGCCCCGATACTGTGCCTGCAGGAATAACCATATTATGCCTTATAATACACAGGAGGAGAGCAGGTCAGGTAAGACAGCATGGACGCTTCTTCATAGAGTGTGTAGCAGAGTCTAGAAGAAGGCTGAGGTGGTTAAAACCTTAGTAGGAAACAGGAGGAAAAGGAAGGACATTTAAAATCACATTTAGGAGCATAGTCATGATACTATAGCAAACAGAGATGATGTGTTCAGTGGCATCAAGAAGTTTTTACATTTAAAGACTTCTGATATATTTCTGTTTTCTTTGTAACAGAAGTTTATCTCAATAATCTCACAAACATCCTGTTAATGAAGAAAATCAAGTTTTAATATAAATAAAATATTCTGCAGGATATGCAGGTGCTGGCATGAAATTCTGATGGTGTAAAATATTATAGTCTCACATTTCACATGTAATAAAAAACTACAAATTTTAAGCCAATCCTCATTGTTCATAAGGTAAAAGTGTTATCTTAGTCTCACTTCTAAGTAAAAAAAAAAAGGTAGATAATAAATTATTAATAGAAAATAAAGGTTCAGAATGATGTTGGCTTCATTTTATGAGGTAAAACCCAGATTAATAATGGCTTTCTGGGTGATGCTGCTTAATCCAGGGGGGATTTCTCAGCCCTTTCACATGCAGTAAATCAGAGTGATGTAAAAATGACATCACTGAAACTTTACGCAGCACAACAACACAAACCTGTGTACATTGAGGATTAAACAGTTTGTTTTTGCTAATTTACATAAAAACTACTTTTCTTCAGAAATCCAGAACCTTCCTGCAGAAAAAAAAAACTCACATTAATAAACCAAGCTTTGAGCATTTATCCAGAACCTCATGGACATTCTCAGATCATGGTGAAAGCCTTTCCCCTCTATCTGCACCCCCTCACCGTGGTGGCAGTCATGTCTTTGCGGCGGTCTGGGATCTCTGACTTGTTGGGATTATTGGCACTGCTAACCATCGGGCTGGAGGGAGGGAGGCTGTGGCTCCCCATCACGCTGCAGCTGGCTTTACGAGAAGGCATCCGGCCCTCCCGCAGCTCCCGGTCACCCGTGCTGGTCGGGCTCCTCTTGGGGTGCATGACGGGCATGGAAGGGCCGCCTTTGTTGTGGAGGACAGCAGAGCACAGACACACAGAGACTCATATAAGGAACAATCTGTGGGTACGTCGGGTTCCCCCTGCAACAAACTGTTGCTGGAATAAACTCGTCATTCTGCTAAATATTTCCTGTTATTGATTGAAATCACATTAGAAAAGAGACTCACAGAAGTCGCTGTGTCGCCGCTGCCTGTGGTAGGTGGAGGCACTGCGCTGGGTCTTGCTATGTGAGGAAGAGGTGGAGGAGGAGGAGCCAGTGGCGGAGGAGTGCTTGTTGGTCCCGTTGGTGATTGGGCTGGGTCGTACCCTCGCCAGGGACAGGCTACTAGCAGTTCGGGCATCACTGCTCTCCTGTAATGTCAGAAAAAGGAAGTGAAGAAGTGTTTGAAGGGTTGAATAAAGGCAAGCAAAAAGAGCTAAAAATGAGGATGAGGAGGGTTTACATACAAGTGTGATGGTAGTAATTAAACCTTGATACTTTCTTTTGCTTCGTGTTAAAAATCATGTCGTATCTTACTTACATTACATTTGCTGCAAAGTGGAGGGTCTATCAGTTGATATTGGAAATTAAAAAGTGGACAAAATTGGTATATCAGAGAGAAAAAAAAACCTTAAGCCTCCCTAGTTTGTCTTTGTTGTTCAGGCCCTGTGATATGCAGGGGAACACTCCTTTGGCTTGCTGGGATAGACTCCAGATTCCCAGTGAGAAACAGGAATGCATGAACAATGTAGGTCTACGCAGTCGCCCCTACTGCCAGAGTTATATCCCCGAAAACCCTCAAAGTCCCTTTGTTTCCATTTGATTTGATGTGAATCGAGATAAAGAAATAAAGTGTGAAATTTCCGATTAAAAGCTCCCCCTTGTGGTAAAATGTGGTACCTATGGGGTTAGTACACGTATCAATAGGCAGCATAATCATTAGTTGCTTCATTTGGTTTCGGCTAGACGGGACCAAAAGTTCATAAGTTATGTTTAAAAATGTATTAAATTTAAGAAAAACATCACGTTTCAGCACACACTTCCCCCTGGTGTCAAAATTATGAACTTCAGAAAACTCAAAGTATGACGTATGGCAAGTCTTCATTTAGTGCTTTTATATAAACAAAACTTCAAACCAATCGGACAAATACTTTCTGAGACATGTTTTACAGAAAACTCCCCCTGGTGGCAGAAGTTATGCTAAAAATCTAATCAATTTAGCCTCTCATAGGGACCAAATTTAAATGTAATGATTTTCTTAGATGTTAATGTGAATAAAGGACCACAAATGGAGGGTTAATGTGCAGAACTCACATCGCCTTTTCGGCCCAGTAGTAAGTAGGTGGCGGTGACCTCGTTGTATTTCTGATTGAGCAGAGAGTCTTTGATTTCCTCTGGAGTGAAGCCCATCCCGACCATCACCTCTGAATGACACACACAGGTAGGAAAGGAAAAACATCAGATATCCTAACAACAACAACCTGGTCTGGAGGGATAAATGAGCATCCAGCAGGAAGCTGACTCACCTATACGAGCTGGATCGCTATAGTCCTCAACAGGTTCTATATGTGGCTTCAGCTCCTCCCCCTCATACCCTGTATTTATCCACTTGTCCTTCATGACTTGCTGCAGAGGAGCACACACAAAAAAGAAGCAAAGCCTCATTTCAGTTTCATCCATTTCTGCTTTTTTCCAGAGTTTTCTCAGCAGCTCACCTCAAGCGTGCAGCGTTTGGTGGGATTAAGCACTAGGAATCGGCGAAGGATGCCCTCACAGTCGGTGGACATATAAAAGGGCACGCGGTACTTTCCCCTCAGCACACGCTCCCTCAGCTCCTGATGGCCACGCATAAAACACACACACAACATGAAAGAAACACATGACAAAGAGACATTGTGTTCAGTGTGGCTTTCAAGCAGGTGTCATATTGCCGATGGATTTAAATAAAAAAATGTAGCCTCCTCCCTTCTTTCTGGGTTGTTTTGGGTTTAGATTAGGGCTGGGCGATAATTCAATAACCATATACAGAGATCGAAAGACGTGTGATGTGATAAGAGAAGGCTCAATAAAAAAGTTTGATAGAAAGTTAATATGTTAGCTTAAGGCTAATGTCAATAGAAAATACCATTGGTAGGCTAGCTGTTAGCATGCACGAACAAACAAAAAGGACTCAAACAACTTTGTCCATTAATTACTGTTAATTTTCACAATCTTATCTGTATTTATTTACAAATAATCTTGAATTTTTTAAGGAAAAAATTTACTTTTCATAAAGTAAATGTTTCCACATTCTTACTAAACTAATTACGGAAAGTCTGAAAGGACAAAAAACAACAAAACACTTCATTACTGCAAGAATTCTCACTATTAAGACCTACTTATTCAGTCTTGTTGTCCAGTAAAACAATAAAGTAATGCAACTGAAAATCACAATTGTTTGAAATGTTTTTGATATTTGTCCATATCAAGACATTATGATTGATTTCTGATATAATTTTTATCTGTTTACATGCTTTCACATTTATTTAATGTCTATTTTTCCAATACTGAAACTTACTACAGTTCTGTAGTAAGTTTTTTTTTAGTTCTGTCTTTTTTTTCCTCCTGGTTTAAAAAAAATCAATAATTATCTATATAGACTGATCTGCAGCCATATCGTCCATACCTAGTTGAGATAAATAACAACATCCTGTTTTTGCCTTGTATTTACGTTTTAATAACTTGCACTTGCAGCTACTCTTCTGTTTTCCTCTCATATAAAGAATTAAGGGACTTTTGCACAGCAATACATGTGAATTAACTCGCAAGAAATAAATTATACATTGTGCAACGGACAGAAAACACCATGTTTTTAACATCTAATAGATTCAATTTAATGAATAAGAATTTGTTAGCGAGTTAAATTGTTCCTTCTTTAGGTTAAAAGCAGGATAAGAGTGATCATTTTCTACAGAAATGCTGAAAAACAGGAGCAAAACCTTAAATTCCATATGTAAACTTGATTTGTTTCAGATGTCATGCATTGCCTCCCATTAACTTGCCTTCAGGTTCTGCCCATCAAAGGGCAGCGAGCCGCTGACCAGAGTGTAGAGGATGACTCCCAGACTCCAGACGTCCACCTCCGGCCCGTCGTACTTCTTTCCCTGGAAAAGCTCGGGCGCCGCATACGGCGGCGAGCCACAGAACGTGTCCAGCTTGTTTCCTAGCGTGAACTCGTTGCTAAAGCCAAAATCTGCAATCTTGATGTTTGCATCGGCATCCAGCAGAAGGTTTTCCGCCTGAGTCCCGCCAACATTAAAAGTGAGTTGAGGTGAAGAATGGGAAGAGGAAAAGAGAAAAGGGATGCAATAGGGGAGATTTTTATCTGAACTTGGCAGCGAAAGAAAAAATAACATGAATCTTGATAAAGAAAGATTATGTGTGCCAGTAAACATACTGGCAGAGTGGATGCATTTGCGTGACGGCTAACATCAGAGATACTGGACATGACTCATACTGTTTCATGTCACTGTGTGTTTAGGCTCTGGCTCCAGACTCTTTACTCATCAGAGTGATTAAGAAGCTAAACAACCATTTTTCATGACACAGATTAAGACTAGTCCCAGATTTAGTCTTTCGTCGGAGCATAATCTGTCAGAGAATTAAACCTTCAAGTTTTGGACTCGTCTTGATTCCACCAACCTAAACCTCTTATCTCTGAAAGGAGCCCAAAGCATCAACTGCTAAAGCTAACCTTTAAATCTCTGTGGACAATGTTCTTTATGTGGCAGTAGTGGACAGCAGAGACAATCTGTGGACACAAAGAGACAGAAAGCCTAAAAGAGCAACCAAGAAGTAAAAACATCTAAATCAACGATGTATTGAGAGGTTTATGTGTACCTGTCGAAACTTGGCTCTGGCTTCAACCTCTTTCATTCTTCCATGTGACACGAGGTAGTCAAACACTTCACCTAAACGGGACAAAAAACCAAATGTGTTACGATTATTACTGCAGTCTTAGATGATTAAATACATAGACAATCATTTTCATTCACATTCTGACATTAATATTTAATTAAGTGCAACAGTTTTTTAGCCATATGTTTGAGGAATAGATCAATATCACTCTCGTATCTGACAAGCTAATTTGAAGCTAAAGCTAGCTTACCACTTTAAGGATTAGATAACGGGAGCTAGTGGCCTAGCTGTGACCAAACGTAAGAAATAATGGGTACAAAAGCAATTAAGAGTTATAAACGGGTACTCTTTATCTTTTTTTTTGTAAGGAGAAAACAATGCTGATGACTAAAGTTCTCAGTTGTTTGGTAACTTCAGCACCAGATTCTACTAGCTAAAAGCTAATGCTACTAGCAAAGGGATATTGTGTCCAATATTTTTATGCATTAAGTCCTAAACCTTCTGCAGAATACTGCATCAGGGCATTGCATGAACATGACTGTCTGGGCCCTCACCTCCGCTGGCATACTCCATGACCAGATAAAGGGTTTTATCAGTCTCGATCACCTCGAACAGCTGCACTGCAACCCAAAAGAAAGACTAAAATGAATGCATGTACTACACACAACCTCTGCACATATTATAAATAAGACAGCCATCTGCTGTGCAGTGTTATTACAGAGGCATCTAGCAGTAATGCTGCAGGGGGATTTACATGATACTTTATCTTCGTGATATCCAACCTCTTCACCTCTACGTTTGGCAGTAGTTTAGTCAACAAAAGCATCATGCTGCTGTCTGTTCATACGACAAAAATCCTGTGTCTTACCTATGTTAGGGTGATTTAAGCCTTTCATTATTCGTACCTCCCGAAAAAGCTGGAAGAGAACACACTGGTTAGTTATAATGTGAATAATCTTTTTTGCCTCAATGTGTATAGAATTCCCATAAATGCAGCTTTTAATTTAAGCCCTATGTGTCGATATGATCACAGAGCGTTATCAGTGAATGATGAACAGCGTGTCCTCTTTAAGCTACTCATTTAAACTGTTTAATTCATTTCAGATAAATGCAACTGGTTCCAAACTAGAACTTTGCATGAAGGTAATCTGAGAAGTGGTGTTTATGATAAGTGATAGCACCATAAAGTCACAATATCACCACCTAAAAATAAATATAAGTTTATTTTCAATGGATAATAGCAATTATTCAGGCTTTTTGAAGCACTTTTCATTGGATGTTGTTGACTTTTGCCCTTTTTTTCTTTAAGAGGATCCCACATTCGTTCAATGTTTATCTTCAGTCTGAATATTTTGTCATTTGTCAAACTTCACCCTTTTCTTCATGCCTCCCCCTCTACATGAATGGCTTTTTGACAGCCACTCTCCCATGGACACCAGTGCTGATGAGGCTTCAGCAAACAGGATGAGTCAACCGGTCTCTCAGGTCTTTTTCTTTAGGATATCCCATTCAGACACTGTTCATCTGCTGCAGATGACTTGTTTAAAAAAACTTAAAGTGAAAAGATAGGAGGGAAAATGGGAGAAATCTCGGACAATAATTTCTAAAGCAAAATATAAAGAAAAAAGAAGCCGCTTTGGAAATTTCACCCATTTTATGCTCTAACCTCTCATCTTTCTCAACTCTATTTATCATTAGTATATAAATAAAGCCAACTAAATGAATTGGGTGCAGCTATTTGAGCTGCTGCGTACATCCGCACAATTCTGTTCTTAAAAATAAGCATATCAGTGAGAGAATTAGTGAAAGCCGTCATTAAAAAAAGCACCAGAAGGCCCACGCACAACTGTGATGAATATTCAGCCAACTTTGCCTCTGAGCGCATCTCCCTGCATGCGACATGTCCACGCTGAGGGATGCGTTCGTGCATCGGGGGGATTAAAACCGAGCCTCGTTTTATGTAAATAACAGCGACTGAAAAGCAGCGATGCTCATCCACATCGGACCGAAAGCGAGACGGGAAAAAGCTGATGCTGCGATAAGCTTTTCCATCCCCTAACCCTCTACCGTGTCCCCTTCTATTCTCTCCTCCTTCATTCACTTCTTCATGCTGCCTTCGCTTGCCCACGTCACTGTTACCATAGCAACCCAAGCATTAAGACCAGGCTGCTTCCCAGCTTTTCCAGCTGTGCCAGAGGGGATCTTGGGATACGTAGTGCTGAGGCATCTCATCGCTCGCTCCTTGCCATTAATTTTTTGCTTGTAACAGCCAGCCTGGGGGGAATTGAGGGGGGTCGGAGCTGTCAAAACAAGCATTAGTCCCCCTGGCAACAAAGTCCACCCCGCATTCATCGTTACTGACTGCAGATAAACGACAGGAAGGGATGTACGCGCTCTGTAGCAGCAAGGCTCCTCCTGCAACTCCTGGCTGTAAATCAAATCTAACAGATGGTAACAAACAACATTAAAATGGACGTTTCAGGCTTAAATGTGTTGCTTTTTTTTAAAAAAACACAATGAGAGCTTCTCATCTCACTACTAACCAACACAGATTTCATTTCAGGTTTAAGAGAAGACGAAAAAAATCTCCTCTAATCTGTTAGAAATCCGACTTCCAGGCTGCTTTGTTTTGATTTCCCTCTTCCCGTGTCCCGTTCTCTCACCCATTTACAGTACGACACCCCCGTTTCCTTCCCCCTCGACACACATTACCCTCTAGATTATGCTAATATGGACTCTTTCACGTCTTCAGGATTTTCCCTTTCCAATCAGCCAATCTCAGTTTCCTCAATACCGCCAAAAAGGTCGCAACAAAATCTCCAAGTCCAAGGAAAGTCCCAGGCCAGAAGATGTGTGCAGGTGTGCAGATCTCCTTCTCAGGCCAGGTAAAGTAAATCTATTCCCTCTTGTGATTTTAAAATCGGATTCGTGAAAGTATCGCGATCACAGGCAGAAGCAAACGGGTAAAAGAAAACAACGAGAAGACGCGTTGACAACACAAAGTCACTGCTGTCCCTGCACAGGAAACGCAGAGGTAAAGATTAAACCCAACAAATAAAAACATGATTAACATCGTTCATCTTCACTATGTAAGACGTCACTCAGACGTCTCACACACACACACACACTGCTTATTTCATCCCTGATTTGATCCTTCTGGTTTGTTCACTTCTTGCCCGCAGGCACAGGAGCGGCATCGTGCAGGCCGAGGGAATCAAAAGAGGAAGAAAAGGAGGGAGAGAGTTGTGTCTAAATGCTGGTGATACTCCAGTCCATATGAGTGTATAAGCAGCACAACAGGATGCTGCTGCCTGCTTCAATCCATGATTTGCTGTGCGGCCGCAGTAATCAACCAGTGATCAGCCGTCCAGCCCAGGTTTTCTGCTCTGAACGTCCCATAAATCTAGAAATAAATCTGCCACATCCCTCACAGAGAATCTCTCACCTTCCCACAGAAGCAGCGACGAGTCTAAATACTCCTCACTGCTCTTCACAACACAGACGCGTGTGCGGGGAAGACAAATTAAGACGCTGAAGCATGGGCTGGGTGACCGCGTTTGGCTGAGATGAGTCACCCTTCTCACAGGGCAGTGATTAGCCGAGAGAGAGACGAGGGATGATATGTGGAGCAGAGGTCTCCTCTCGCTCCCATCCGGTTCCTAGCACCTGCCAAACAGCATCACATCCCACGAGCCCTCTCTCTCCATCAGCTGCTCTCCTGCCCCTTCTGTGGAGGGCCGACAAGAAACCTTTTGCAAAGATCAGCGTGGTTTATTTCTTCTATTTATATAAAAAAAGCTAAAATATCAGCGGCAACAGGACGGGAAGCGGCACACCGAGCGGGTCATAAACCCCACAGCGAGCAGGAGGACTCACCTTTTGTAGGCTGGTTGGGTTCAACTGAGTTTTGTCGATGATTTTTATTGCAACCTGTTAGAGACATGAAGGAATATGTGATCAGAAACACCGTCCTCCAAACGCGGATTAAAGGCTGCAAACGGGATCCTTTTAGGAGCAAAAAGTCATATTCATACAAACACAAGTAAATAAAACAGCGTTTCTGTATGATCTCATTGGTTTAACTAAGTGTTAGAATAAGCAGAAGCTCTGTTTGGAGCATCTGGACAAATTGTTGATCGGGTATTTCTAGAAAAAAGAAAAAAGCCAGTTGGCTTTGATTCAGCTTCCCAGCTATGCAGATGCAGCAGGTTGCAGCTCTAACAGGAAAAAAACCAAATGGGAACAAAAGCAGCTGAGAAATGAAAAACTAAACGGGAAAAAAAAGAATATATTTCATTTGGAAAATCTATAAATAAGCAGAAACTGAACTCATTTATATTATTACCAATATAAGCAGATAAATCTGATTTACTGTTTGTTTCTGCTTTTTTAAACATTTTTTTTATCAATAAAACAATCGAATTAATTCTTTTTTTATCTTTTATAATTTCCTTAGTTTGACTTTTATTCTTTTGTTTCCCGTTTTAATGATCTGTTGATGCATGAAGCATTTTTCTCCACACAGCAGCTCTTCCTGCTGATCACTGAACAGCAGAGTCATATTTATTTACAGTAAATACGTGTTTACTGAACCCTTCACATGTGATTCTGCCATGAACTGGAGGAGACAACCCAAACTGGGATCCCAGTTTTCTACCAGTAACAGAAGAAAAGTCCCTTTTTTATTTTCATTTATCTCCACCAAACTGATTTATAAACATTAATTACGCTTAAAAAAGAATTATTATTGCTTTAGCTGTGAGTTATAAAGATAATATCAACTAAAATGTTTTGATTTTATATTAGAAATGAAAGTGTTGCAAAGATGTCCGCCTCCTTTTGAGACGATCATCATGTGACCAGCCCTCCATTATCGTCTCAGGGATTCAGGATGTATAGGATCACCCTTCCAGCCCTTTATGAGAGCTGTCTAAACTCATCACTGATCTATCAGCTGCACATCCCAGTTCCTCCCACTACAGGTCTCCTCTGCTCCCGCCTCTCACCTCCTTGCCCGTCAGGATGTGGCGAGCCAGCTTGACTTTGGCAAAGTTTCCCTTGCCGATAGTCTTGAGCAGACGGTAGTTGCCGATGTGTGGCTGCTCGTCTGAGCAGGAGGGGATGGAGTTCCTGCACCGGGCGCCCAAAGAGCGGCTGGACTGGCTGGTGGCCTTGTCTGCCCGACTGGCTCCCAATGACACATGCTGGTGGAACAGAAAGAAGAAGGAGGGGTTAGAGAGAGAGAGAGAGAAGGGGGATCCCCAACAAAAAAGTACGACACACTGCAGCAGCAGGCTGGAGGGGGACATCTATGACTGCTAATGGTCTGCTGAAGCCAAATGATCTGGGTTAATCCATGCTGACTCGGCAAACATTCAATAAACAAAATGAGGAAAGCTTTAAAAGCAGGAGAAACTCTATTAGATCCTCTGCTAAAAGCATCACTAGCATGCATGCACAGGTACCACACTTTGAATAAAGCCGCTTTGTTCTGTTTGTGATCTACTGGTAGCTTCAGGGAGCTACATGCTGGTGTGATCATCCAGCAGATGCTCAGCTGAGCTGTCATGTGAGTGCACGCCCTTTGTTTCTGGGTTAACAGCTGCTATCATTTTGACTTCAGCTTCCTCTTCCTCATCTAGGGTACTTACTTATCCATAACTTTCACAGCCCTGTAAGAAGTTTTTCTCTCTTGATCCGTGACTGAAATGATGCGGGTCATTGCTTTGTGGAGACAACGAGGCTGCTTTGGTGGCAAAATGCAGAGAATAAAAGATGGCAGTGTGTGTGGTGAAGTCAGTGGGAGACCAAATATGTGGAAGAGAGCGAAGAGGCAACTGGTGCAAAGAGGAGTGAATAATGGGAGCAGATATCAGCACAGTGGTCTAAGGCCTGGAGGTATCACACTTCCAACACCCCCCCCAAGCAGGTCCTCACTCTTACGGCTTCATTTCCTTCTTCCCCAGCCAAACTGGACCCCCATCTACACAAACTCACCACCAACTGGTCAGCACTGGAGACACACACAGCTCAGAGCTTTAATCCAGCCTCACCTGTGCCACGGTGGCAACATCTTCCCTGCCTTCACTGTGGGGTAAAGATCCAAACACACTTATTTTGTCCTGATATTTTGGGTCTGTCTGCAGGCCCACTGCTTTGCACAGAGCTGAATGTATGGCGCTGTCTGACACCCACTGGCTCTGGGGTTGGGCGCTTTGTAAGGCTGCGCATAAATGGACTGCACATCATTTTACGCAGTAATCCCCCTGCTTCATGACAACAACCCCGATATTCTCTGTACGTTTATTTTGGCCTCCTCTGCTCTCGTCCCACCCATCCTCTTCCACGCACGCACACACAGATCCACACACGCACAGAAGCAAAAGCAAGCGGTATAATGTGACATCACTATCTCTAAACAGCGTTTTAACAAGAGGTGACGGCTGGTTTTTAGGCTTCCTGCGCATATTCGTATGCGGATGGACTCATCAACTCTCCCCCCTACACACACACACACACACTCAAGGTTAGCGGTTTTTCCAAAGAGCCTGCTTTGCTTAATTATGTACCCAGCATCACATCCAGAGGAAAATAGCTCCATCTCTGCCCCCCCTCCCCCGCCCCATCCCCTCTGCACTGTGAATAAAAGCAGAGAAAGCCAAAGGCCACATATGAGGAGCTGCAGGATTTATCGTTTGCATGCACACAGATGCAGCCTTTCCTACTTACATGTTCTCCTGTGCTCCTGTCGTTCCCAGACGGTAATGCAGACCGAGAAGACATGTTGTTTTCCTTCTCCTTTCTGTTTTTCTCTTGCTTTTTTTTATTTATTTATTTTGTCCCTGAGTAAGAATCGCGGTGCGTTTGCGCGGATGGTATTTACAGGCTCCACAGACAGAATAAGACCCGCAGCTGCGACCCACCGTCCCAAATCAATCTGCCTCTTCTCCAACCGACCAACGAGCCGTGCTCGAGAGGAGACCTCTGCCTGTCATGGCAGCGATGGATATGTGGAAGGGGGGTTGTCCTCAAACAAGCTGCATTTTCCACCATGCACCTTGCAAAGGCTTGTACGGCCGCTCGGCGATGCAGCAAAAATGCAATTCAATGCAAATCCTGGGCAGGGAAGAAGTGCTAAAATGCGGTGATGTTTGGCCGGAGCCCAGCGTCTCTGTGGCGACTCTCCACCCCCTGCCTCATTTCGCCATACAAAACAAACACGGCTCCTTCTGGATCTGTGTCATCCCGGTTTGTCATAATACTGACCGATATAATCTTCCGCCTGATCCCCGCGACGCCAATGCGGCCAGTTCCGCTTGGCAGCCGCTCCAAGGAAAACACAGCTTACGGTGCAGCAGGGGGGAGAAGGCCGAAATGTTCACAAATCGGTATTCCCGGTCGGTCAGATGCGCGCGAGCGTCAAGGCGCCAAGAGCGAGGAGAGACGGGACTTCCGGTTGATGGTTTGGAAATAACAGCTTCATCACAACCGCATTAAACAGATTAATTCATAAAAAAACATCCTATTTATGTCGCATAGTTTATATTTTAATATAATTTTGTTTTTAATTAACTGGTTTTATCCTTCTGTCCATATCTAAATATTTAATTAAACATATTAAAGGAATATTATTGTATTATTATACTAATATATATATATACACTAATATCATATATATCATAATTAGATATATCTAATATTAACCACAATTATAATAATCAATGGTAGGCCTACTTTAAATTATACAGCTGTTTGTCAAAATGACAATTTCTCTAAATATGTTATAAAATAGTTTAAAAAATATGTAAATATATGTTACCACAGCATTAACTGACAAATAATCAGTTAAATCTGATGAAACAGATTTAATCTAAACTCTCTATAAACTCTTTATATGAAAAGGCATGCTGCCAGTTTAAAGAGAAAAATAAAGAGTTTCAGCTTCAGTATGCGCGATAATAAATTTGTTTGGCAATTTGGTTTTCATGTTCTTTGAATTTATCTGCATTTTCAACTATTAAATTATTTTTGAAAGCTTGTTGAAAGAAGAAAATTATTTTATGGCTAAATGAAAAGAAACACACACACACAGTGACAAATTGATTATTCCATGTGAACCTACTGGCTCCCTGACTGCAGAAAGCATTTTGTGGTCACTCAGAGAGCAAGTCGATAGGCAAAAACTAGTCCACAGATATATAACTATGCAAAACAACACATGCCAGGCTTTATTTTGAAGTCCAATTTTTCAGCTTCCGTTTTATTTTGGCTAATAGTTTCAAATTGATGCAACTGAGATGCGCCACATCAGAGATGCTGACAGGTCCAACACAACACGGCCCGCTGCCGGTTCCATCAGCGTAAATGAACATAAACTCTTAAAAGATGGCCAAAGTATGACGGTTCACCGCCCAAACCTGTAAATCACGAGCAGCTCTCTGCTGTTATGAGACCTGCTGTTCATGACAGGTGGCGAGGCAGGAGCCTGAAGGAGGGGGAAGTCTGCTGGGGTTCATCTCTGTTTGAGCAACCTTTCAAAAGGCACAAGCATCTCCTCCCTGAACCTGGAAGCCTTTCGTATTAAATACATTATAAAATACGCATAACTTTACTAAATGATTTGGAAATCATTTTTCTCTGAGCTCCCAATTTTCATTGTGACATAAAGGATATGTCCTATATTTTGAGAGGATTAGCAAGTACTGGAAATCTGGTCATCCAAATGGTTCCCATTGCCCAGCTGATGTGGTAAATGACTAGTACTATACTGTGTTGTAGGCAGCTGTTTTTGGAACGTGTGAATATTGCATTATAACCAGGGGCTGAGCTAGTGGGGGGATAAGGGTGGCACAGACCACTTCTGAAATTTGTTTGCACTAAATGATAGAGAGGAGACTGAAGCAGGAGAACGGAAAACAATGTCTAGACCTGCATGCATCATCTGTACCTGTGTTTCCATTGCATTTTTGCTAAATGAAAGCAATATTTCTAAAATGTGGGATTTGCAGGCGTTTCCACTGAATTTCTGCAGTTCCTGAAAAATCTAGTTGCATGGGGAGATTTTACAAGAATTATAGTTTATGCAATGTAGCCATATAGCATTATTTCAGGGTTGTACATTAAAACGTCTAAAGAACCACCTCATGCAAAATCTTTTTAGTGATAATTGAGAAGCTTGTAGAATGTAAGTGTATGCATTAGAAGGTTTTTGTTGCACTAAATGGAAATGGAAAGTGATGGAAACACAGCTGTCATTACACTGGTTTAAGTGTATTTGAAAGAAATCTCTTCATCACTCATCCCTTAAATATATTGATGTTCAATGATCAATTTCTGTAGCTTACATCTGTGTTGTAAAAATGTTTTAACCTGATGTTAATATAAAACTATGTGGCATACTTATCAAGTATATAGTAGCACTAGATTATCTTAAAGATCCTATATTATACTAAAATCTTTTTTCCAAGGTTTTCTAACAGTCGTACGTGTCCCCATAGCTCACATATGAGATCCAAGAATTAAGTATTTCTGTCACTTCTCTCACTTGCTTGCTATACATTTTTACAAATGTGTGTTCAAACGAGTAATACTGATATTTTTCCCTTTGTGACCTCACAAAGTGACATTGCCCCTCACCCTGGTAGTGGATACTGTCATTAACCCTCCCGTCAGCTAGCTGAGCATGTACCGCTCATTTAAAGGTTCAGACAAAGCGGTTAAAAGCAAAGCCTACCGGCAAAAAGTATCAGTTCACCCTGCATCTGCAAGGGGGCGCAAAAGGGAATCAGTCCTCATTAAGTCCCATTTTATAAAGTCCAACTTCACAGAAATGAGCATGTTTACAGCCTGATTTAAAATAATTTTAGGTCCAACAAGTGAAGTTTACCTTCAAGAAATTCCGCATATTTTTGGGCATGTCGTTTTGATTGATAGGTAGCCAATATCTGCAACAAGAAAGCAGAGTTTTAGCTTGCTAACAGCATGCTTCAGCTTTAGCCCACTTAACTCCGTTAGCCGATTAGCTTCCATTTGCTCCGGGTTAGCAGTGAGCTCTTCCCTACAGGCAGCATAGTATTTGATAGACGTCAATAATCCACATTCAGGCTCACAGGGACCCTCCAAACCTCCAAGCCCTACCTTTTTATCCGGTAGCTATGTGTTATTTTCAAATTACTTAGCACTGACTAAGATAGGGGTTCCATAATGTAGTTTAATTTAAGCTGGAGCTAGCAAAGGTGTTGATGGCTTTTAAAGTTACAGACTCAAAATGTGGAGAAAATTCATCAGTCAGATTTAGCGTAAGAAGATATAAGAATGAAGAGACACAAAGAAATGACCAATTGATCATAAATAGGTTGGATTGAGTCCAGGCCGAGACCGATTGTAGTTCTTTTATCAGCAGACCCGACTGCAACGTGGAGCAAGCCACAGACGCCATTGTGATCAGAACCAAGGATCCCAATCCAACACCACAAGACAGCAGAGAGAAGCTCCCAAGTTTAACATCAACTGGACTTTTTGGACCTTGTTTCAAATATGAATAATGATTTAATTCTCATGTCTGTCACCATGTTAGACAGAACACTGAAGTCTTAGCTAGGGTTTCTTTCATTATTTCAAATGTACATCTGTTCATTTAAAACCAGGTGGGCTTAAAATTAAACGAGAGAAGATGTCAGAGAAGATGGCCCATATGATCATAAAATAACCACGTTTGTCCATAGATAAACATAAAAACATTATACCATGTAGTTCAGGCAGAACACTGCTTTTAGCATTAGCAACCAACCTGATACAATTACAGCCTGTTAAGATTTATTTTTCTGTTTAGCAGGACGTCTGGTCAAAGCAAAGCATTAAAGGGAAGCACAGATCATAAAGTAAAAGCACATTTTCTTAAATCTCATCCATTATAAGTGCTTGTACAGACAAACACATGAGCATCATGAATGAAGTCAGTAGAAATGTCCTTACAAATAAATTATTTAACTTTTTTTCCACATTTAGTCACCATAAAACCCATCAGAACAGCATCTGATGGGCTCAAGTCATGCTTACCAGAGACGGTGAAAGTACAGACTGGTTGTAACCCTTTAAATTAAATAAAATTATATTTTAATAATCCTCAAATGTAGAATGTAAAAATGCAGTAGTGTGTTTTGTTGTTAACAATAAATCAAATGATTAATTTGCGTTGTTTTTCTACATCGGAGCTGTTCACAGGAAAAACCTGCTGTGGGTTTCTGCCTCTGAACACACTTGTTTTTTTCCCCACTGTGTTATGTAACATTTGAATTACTGTCCATTATTTTCAGCAGCTTAATCAGGATTGTTCTCTGGACAATCAGCTCCAGGGGGTCCACATAATAACAATTACATTAAAGTAATGTGAAAAAAAATTGACACCAGACGACAATTAAACTGAGTAAGAAGTTTTGTATAAAATAATCCTTTCAAATTCACATTAGGCTTATTAATAAATAAAAAAAAAACACTCACAAAAGCACTAATGATCTGTAAAAAAAAACCTGACATGTCAATCATAACCATGAAAGTCCTCATGCCATCCAGACTGTAACCAAATCATGCAGCAGTTCAATCAGATACACTTTTTTAAAGACAGATAAACTCTTTTATCTCATTAGGATGAATATTACACACAATAGGAGGTCAGACTCTGACTGTACTCATGTAAATGAACACGAGTGTTAAGATGGTACCAAATGATTCTTACAGAAGGAATATTTTCTTTTCTGGAATAATCATGGATCAGTCTTTTTAACACGTATCATTTAAAAAGGAACAAAATGGAATACTTTATTTATTTATTTAAATGATTTATTTATTAAAGCATTGCCTGTAAACATAACATGAAGAGGTTAGTTAAAATCAGCATCAGCATAATGATTCCCACGATGCTTTACACCAGGTAAAGGATTAAACCTCTCAGTGTGGATGTAGCTTGAGATTTTAAATGTTTTGAATGAGTATAAAACATTTTACTAATGTTCTTTTGACCTTTTCTTGACTGAATATCATGAATTTTAAACCGCTGAGTGTGAAACGGAGCCATTTGTAGTGTTTCAATATCACCACTCGAGGGCGCTCATTTATTAGTAACTGAGTGCTAATATTTAAAAAGCTTCAATAAAATGTTGTGTATTGATCTTTTATGTGAAGCCAGATAAGTTTTGTTCCACTTTTATGATGCATCTCTAAGCCAGATACATACTGACTATACAGAAACATGTAGAAATGTGGGAAAACCCCCATGATGATACCTCTAAATGTCTCTAGGTCTTGTTTTAGTCAGTGTCTCAGTGTCTAACACAGACTGTGCTTGCACAGTTTCACTGATGAGCACAAAGAAATCAGAGGGTTTGTGTGTCAAAGGCTAAACGGATCAACAGTTAAGCATGAGAGTGCAAGTCTGCAGCAGCACACAGTCAAAAGCCAGAGAGGATGTGGCGTGATTAGGCTTAAACTTAAAAGCTGATGAAAGATGGTGGAGGTGGGTGTCACAGGCAACTGAGGATCACCTGAATTAGCACTGTAAATAATGTCACAGGTATGACTTACTCACATCACTGGATTACTAACCCACCACCTACAGAGGAAACAGTTGTTTTAATGCCAGTAACATGAAGTGATTTAATAATTTACAATGACAAGAAAATAGAAGTACTATGAGAGAAATACTACATCTAAAGAGGCACAGTTAATACTGATTATTACCCAAAGCCTTATTCGCACCATCCTTTCATGTTCTTCTAGTGACTTTAATAACAGTAATACATCACCAAGCTTAAAAACCAGTATTAAAATATATTTATTTTCTTTATGTAACAAAATCATAACATTTTATGTATTCTTCTATTTTATGTAGCAAACTAATTAGAAACTAAGTGACGGGTTATAATTTTTTCTTTTATGAATGTTTACAAATGATAAATATTGTGATCTCTGAGCCTTAAGTATAAATGTTCTAGGATTACTTCCTGAGTTAAAAGGTTTTTTGGCTAATTTGCAACTAAATTTTCCACTAAAAACATTTTAAACCCATCGGAGCAATGCAAAAGATATGTGATACTTGCAGTTTTACAAAAAATATATTAATGAAGAAAGAAAAAAATGGACTTTTTCTGAGTTGTCTTTAAGAATTTAAAGTGTAAAAATAAAAACATTTTAGATTTCAAAGTTACGAGATATTTTATTGCTTAAGCAAATGACTCAGATTATTATTTATATAGAAGGGAAACAAGTTTATTTCAACGTGTTTCCGTCTTATTATTCTCAAGCTATGTAATCGCCACAGTCAATAATTTCATCTGCTGCAGAGGGTAAAATTTGGTTATTTTAGGCAGAACATGGACTGATGAGCTCAACAGACCTATAAAATGTTCTATATTATGAGGTGTTTTATTCATGCAAGCTTTATTTTACCAAACCATTAAGAGCAGATTCTTATTTACAAGCAGCAGGGCACATCTCAGGCAGAGAGAAAGTGGAGACAAGAAACCCAAAAACAAAACAAACAAATAAAACAAGGTCAGATATAAATGTCTGTACATTGTGATTACTGCAATGTGTGGTGTTGGATGTAATGTAACATTGCAACACCCATAAAGAAGAATGTGATACAGAAACAAAGGACATACAGTTTGTTTTCTTTTCACTTCCTGTCTGGCTTTAGTAGCAAATAAGCATCATTTAACCACCACAGCTTATGTCCATCCCCTAATGTCCACAGCGTAGCATCGTCTGATGGCGGCTTCCTGCATGTCACAGAACAACACGGTACTAGTGCTACACTATTGTGTTAAGAGTTGCAACAACACATATGCAAAAAAAATATTCAAATGACAAAATGAACAGTATAAAAACTCCCAAACAAAACAACATGAACTATTTTGTACTTTAGTTATCACAGTAGTCTTAGGAAACATTAGTTTTTACATACAAACTGCTTTTTTAAAAATTGTTTTATAGTTAATTTCTGTTAAAAGTAGTGAAGAGAATGTGTGGTATAGCTGGAATTAAACACAATGAACAGGTTAGAGGGTAAAACCAACAAAACGGAAAGAACACAGCCTGTAATCCAATTCAGAGAAATGAATTTTAGGCTCCCCTGGGGACGCTGGTGCACAGGTCACACTCGTGTTTACCCTTTCTCTCACCTCCCTTGGAGATCAGATAATGTGTCTTTTGGGGTCTAATGTTGTGAGTTTACTCAGATTTGGGTTTCCTGCAACACCTCTTCCTGATGGGGTACAGGACGCAACCTGCTTACGCAAATAAGCCGGGGGAGAAGGCACAGGGAGCCAAAGGTGAGACCCTGCTGCCATATTTCATAAGAGGAACCATTGTTTTGCTCCAGACTTATCCCTCGCAATGCAAAGTAGTTTCCGCTCTTGCAAATGGCCTGGGCCAATAAATTTGTTGCTAGCGGCAGGAACAGACAACTTACTGGCAGGTACGGAGGCTCATGTCAAAACAAAGCGGGGGAGACGTCTTCATGAACACCGGAGAGACTCGCAGTCGAACAAACAATGTTCCACCATTGTTCATGGGCAGAAACACCAGCAGCAACAAACGTGTTATCATTAGGAAGCCATTTTTAAAAAGATTTTTTAATTGTAAATGACACTTTCATGCTTTTGTTCAGTTAATTTATCATGTTTCTGAAAAGCAATTTAGGCATAAAACATCTCTAAATAGAGGCGTTTGCATAGAATATCAGGATATCAAACATTGACTGCTGCCTCGTTTTCTTAAAGGGGCTGCTACCACCATGTTTGCTTTTTAGGGTTACAACAACAGAGAGCAAAGGTGAGGCCTCTCAGACAGGCCATGGACTTCCCTCACAAATACACAAGCTTTAAGGATGTCCGTTTGTCCAGCCTATTTTCCATGAAAAGATCTGACAGCGTGGTCACTCACCATCATTCCCACTCTCTCCTCTTTCTTTTGCCTCTCATCTATTTTTAACCTCCTCTTTGTGTCAAGTGTTTGGGTGAGTTGCAGAGAATGAGTAGCCTCAACAAGAACACACAAGCTTCAGACTAATAAGCAGCTGTTGCACTTTATGCATTTTTACTGCTATAATTTGCTCATTTTAATGCGTCTAGGAGGCGTCTTTGATTTGCTAACTGATGAATAATGTCAGGAATTAGCTTATTAATCAACCATTTACAATAAAGTACATTGCAAGAGTGAGGCAAAGAGAAAAACGGTGGAGATTTAAACAGTTTCTTCTAACTCTTGTAATGGGTAACGTGAGATCAATAGCCAAGAAAACTGATGAGCTCCAGGTCCTAACTACCAGAGAAAATATAGCTACTTATTTTATGCCAATATTAAAAATGCATACAGCTCCTCTGCCTCCTTTAGGAAGATCTGCCCATCATCTGGTTCTTCTCACCTCCTCCTACAAGCCCATCGTTCAGCAACAAGCTGTCATTAGAAACACTATTAAAACCTGCTCTGATGATGATGAAGATGCTCCGAGAGGAAGAAAGACTATTAAAACCTGCTCTGATGATGATGAAGATGATCTGAGAGGAAGCTTCCAGACTACAGACTGGAACGTCCTCTGTGATCCTCATGGAGACAAAATCAACACACTGACTGAGTGTGAGACAAATTATATAAACTCCTGTGAGGACATCACCATTCCAACCAAACCAGTGAGGAGCTTTCCCAGTAACACACCCTGCATCACCAGTAATACACCCTGCATCACCAGTAACACGCCCTGCATCACCTCACCAGTAACACACCCTGCATCACCAATAACACACCCTGCATCACCTCACCAGTAACACGCCCTGCATCACCAGTAACACGCCCTGCATCACCTCACCAGTAACACACCCTGCATCACCAGTAACACGCCCTGCATCACCTCACCAGTAACACACCCTGCATCACCTCAACAGTACCACACCCTGCATCACCAGTAACACGCCCTGCATCACCTCACCAGTAACACACCCTGCATCACCTCAACAGTACCACACCCTGTATCACCAGTAACACGCCCTGCATCACCAGTAACACACCCTGCATCACCAGTAACACA
>JBAMIG010000016.1:197438-212914 GCA_037177335.1 Kiunga ballochi | reverse complement strand
TTCATGTTTTTTAATTGTATTACAGGAAATAAAGAACTTTTTCACAATATTCTAATTTTCTGAGACAGTCCTGTATAAATACACAGGGAACAAAACAGGTGAACAGGTGAACTAACAAACAGGAACTAAAGGAAACCAAAAACACAACAAAGAAGGCAAACCATGACAAAGGCTTGATCCATTTAAGATTCACAAGGAAGCTGAAGCCAATCAGAGAGACGAACAACCACCATCACCCCTGTAGATACAAAGTGACCATTTAACCCAACACACATTAGGCATGGTGAGAGGGAAGCCGGAGAATCTTATCTTACATGGGGAGAACATGCAAACTGCAGAAACTCCACTCCAAGCTAAGGCTCAAACCAGCGAGGCTGTTAACCACACCAACATATATCCCAGCATTCATTATATTTACTAATACAATAGTGGACTTGGTGTCACTCTTTTGCCTTGTGATGACATTTAGACTACGCCGTTGTCATCAGTTAAAGTGCCCTCTTCTTTTTATTCTTGTATTTCTTATTTTTCACTCATTTTTCTGTTTAGCAACAGCAACTGACTAGACTTTTCAACCTCACTTATCTATGTACATTTTTAAAATCAAATTGTATTTTTCAAATTTAGCTCAGGTCTGTTTTTGCATCCATTAGAAGGATGCAATGATCTATACACAGTGTTTGAGTCTGGCTGGTTTGGAGATCGCTGGGCTAGACTAAACATGCCCTCATGCTCAGAACTGACCTGAAACAAGTGCAATTCTCAGCCATCGTACAACCTTTTGAGTACTTAATAATATACAGAGCACTGCAGAAAAACAAACAGAAAAGAGTGGAAGCATGAAAAGTGCATGACAGTGTGAACAAAGACAGGGCACGGCTTGCTTCCGAAAACAAACAGCGAATACGGCCTGATGGATTTTCCATTGCAGAGCAGTGTTAATGAGAGGAAGCAGGGGAGTGCTTCCCAGGGATTGCATTGTGATACTGCACGCCGTTCTACCTTCAGTGGCTTGATCGAGGGAAACCTCCAAGAGTTTGGCCCTCATTCCAACCTGTCCCTCTTAGCCGAAGATGGTAAGTCCCCGCTTGGGATATTTGGAAAACTGCCGCTGAGCATCCGCCAACAGCCTGTCGTATGAAAGGATGTCTGATCATTTTCTGAGATATACACATGACTCAGAAGCCAACCCGCTAAACTTTACATTCACCAGATGCCAACTTTACTTATTGTTCTTCCTGTTCTGTTCTACAAATTCTTGGAACATATTAAAAATAAAAACAAGTGCATGGAGCAAACGAGGGTCAGAGCGACCTGAGATGTGCTGATGATAACAGGAGGAATACATTTGGACTGATTAATCTGAAAACATTTAGAACGTCTTTCTCCACCCAGTCGTCACGGATTCTGCAAAGTCTGCTTCACTAATAGCACATTATCCTTTATTTGGTATCCTATAAGTACATAAACGTGACCGGAAGGATCACTTTTGATGCAAACAAATGGATTTAATGCAACTACTTAACATAGAAAGCAAATTAGACACACGACTAAAAACCACAAACAAAACTTCCTGGGTTGTTAGGATCCGATGAGGTACCTCCTAACAACCTTTACCCCACTAAGTCAGGAAAATGGTGAGATTAGACCATTTATCTAATTTACCAGCCAATGTACAAATCCTGCAACTCTACAATAAAATTTTCATCTCATCACAAGAGTCCAAAGTAGCCAGCAAGTCATTTGAATTCAGATGTGGACCCTTAACTCAGAGAGGTCAGTGTGCAGAATGACCCCTGGTGAGGCTGGTGGACAATGTTTTGAAAAGCCCACGAGCAGCTCAGACATGAAAAAGCTCAGCGGCTGCAGCAGCGGGGAAGTTTCCTCCTAGTGCATAACGTAAACTTGGCTCCAATAAAAGCATCCGTTGGCACCTTGCTGGACAACAGGATGCCTTTGTTTAAAGAACACCATCCCGTTGTTGACCTCGGGGTCTATGACCCTTCTTTCTGTGCGTTGGTGGGATGGTAGTTATGGTGGGAGCACCCGTACTTTAAGATCTGTTTACTTAAAACTGACATGTCCTTAAGATAAGCAACAATAGCTTAATGTATGAGTGTATATGTAATGTCTGGTTGTGCGTCAGCCTGTCTGAATCAAGCATTGGTATTATGCATTGTTTAGGAGTCAGTGCTTAAAATTAGAAGCTGACAGGGTGCAAAGCCATATCCAGTGGTATTGTATCAAAATGTATAAATGGTTACAGAATTTAACCCCAAAATGACAGAACATCTGAATCTGGTTGGTCCACCCAGTCAATGGGCCTTTATTACGTTTCCAGCAACGGATCCATTTCATTCACAGTGAGTTCAACTCTTTTTTTAGGCACTGAAGCAAGCGGACGATGGTCTCAAGAACAAAGCAGGTAATAAAGGAAGTAATAGTTTTATTTCTCAGTTAACTTCAAGCAAAGTGCAGTAAATGAAAACAAAAAAACACCAATCTTTCCTTTTAAACAGCACCGGGTCTGCTCGGTACACTTTCACACAAGTTACTGCACCACAACCCAAACATAATGTTCCTTAATCCAGACTTTCTTTTTCCTTCTCTCCATAAAATCTCCAACAAACTCCGTAATGTTGAGACCGGGACTCTGTGGGGGCCAGCCCACCTCTCTTCATCTTAACATCCAGATGCAGAGTGAATTAGGTGCGGTCATGTTACAGTGTTACCTGAAAAAGTCTGTAACTCCTGAACTTAACAACACATTTGCACAACAAACCAACAAACAGGGATATACAGTATGAAATAAACATTGTGGATCATATGCATTGACTCTTCTTACAGTTATTTCTGCAACATTTCAAATGAATATGATGCTTTATTCCACTCGAATACTTCTTTATCTGTATAAATCAATACCAGAAATATATAAATCATGGTTTGCTTTTAAAATGCACGGTCTGCTTCACATTTTCAAGAACAAGAAAAGCATCTGTATGGATGGAAAAATGTCAGTGAGAACATAAAGTACAAGCAGTACCTGAGGTCAAGTTTCTTTTAAGTGTCTGGAAATGATATTTAGTATCACTTTTTGATCAAGGTGCATGTACATCTCATCTATCTAAGAGAATGAGCTAATCCTCTCTGTGATGTTTGTTTGCTTCTTCCATGTTCTCGACAGGCTGCTGCGTGGCTTTTGTGCTGCTTGTCCTGTGGGTACGGCCGGGCCGGTGCTCTGCGAACCAGTTGGAGATGGTCATGACGAGGCGCAGGAAGCCCAGGCTGATGCAGTGCACCTCCGAGGTGATGGGGATGTCAGAGAAGACGGCGTGGTCCCGGCAAATGAGGGCACTGCTGCATTCAAAGTCTTTGACAACATTGAGGATCTCCTGTCGCTCCGCCTGCCGCATCATCCCTCGCACATTCAGCAGGGTGGAGACATGCTTTTTCCTGTGGGAGTGGAAAGATAAAAGGAGGAAAGGATTAATGGATTTTGGGTCGGACTTGTGTCATCAACGCCCGTCATGAGACTCCCTGAGTCATAAAGTATGTGAATGAGCTTTTCTCCAGAAGTCCATGCACATGGCACACGTGACGATAAGACGTAGTCACATGCCAACAAATCTGGACCTTTGTTCTAATAAAAACATCCCATTTAAATGAAACCCTTTCCATGTAATCATAGAACTGTTTATTCCTACATTTTCCTGATTGCTGCAGATTTCTGGTAAATCTTTTTGTATCCGTCACATTGCATTGACCCGATCGCTTACAGAAGTTTCACTCTGACGTTGATCACATTAAATCCTGATGTTTTTTTCTGCTTTTGAGTTCAGATAAACCTAACGTGACCACTTTTCACTCTTCAGAATGTTTCTGCTACTCTAGAGAAGCGTGAGGGGACTTTTTTCTCTTTTTTTTTTTACCAGGATTATCTTTTAACTCACAGATTAAACAGATTTTTAAAGCAACACTTTTATTATCAGTAAAAAAAAAAAAAGCTCCAATATCAGAAGCATTTCATCCCAAAATGATGCTGAAAAACCCAATTGTTTTTAGTTTTCATTATTTACGAGTAGGAGCATTACTGTAATACAATCTGAGTTAAATGGAACCAGCAGCAGCACTTTTATCTCATATATATTTAAAATAAATGTTATATATTATTAGCTATGAATGATATTTTATCATTGTTTTATAAGGGTTTCTTTTATATTTCTTGCTTTTTTAGTGAAACATTAGCATTTGGAAGGTGCTGCAGTATATAAATAAATTTACTTGTGTCTTTGATAAATCAGCTTGTAAAATCCTATTTCATGTTGGTAAAACATTTTAAATAATAGAGTGAGCGATTAAGCAATGGCTCTCATTG
Source organism: Kiunga ballochi (assembly GCA_037177335.1). Classification (NCBI taxonomy): domain Eukaryota; kingdom Metazoa; phylum Chordata; class Actinopteri; order Atheriniformes; family Pseudomugilidae; genus Kiunga; species Kiunga ballochi. Next base: position 208,539 of record JBAMIG010000016.1, on the reverse strand, counting down.
AAACACTTTGATATTCTCATCTTTCAGGCATGTGATGGACATGTGATTATACGGTCACATGGACAGGAACGGATGTTGCTGCATCCATAAAGCAAAAGGAAAGCCGGCATGCTTTGATCCTCTGACCTACAGGCAGGCGATGCCAAACAGTAAACAAAAGGAGGGGAGTTTAGCAGTGAGTTAGCTCACTGATGTGTCCCGGTCTGAAGTGCAATGTTTTCTCTCTTCTTCTACACCTCCCCATTTTTAATTCCAACTATGGCACCAGTCTGTCTCCTGCAGGGTGGCAGTAACAGGAAGTACTCGGCAGCAGCTTCCTGTCTACTCCTCAGAGGGTTATGCGTCATATGCGTTTATAGTTGCCAACTGTCACCTGAGTCTTAATCTGCGCACAAACAAGCCCCCCTTTCCCCACGAGGCCTCCTTGCCTCATCCATTCCCAAAACAGAGTTTCACTGCCTTCCAAAAATAGTTAAGTAAATGCAGATATGTTCCAGCGCTCCTTTTCCTTGTTTTGATCCATTGTAAGGAAAAAAAAACATATATGCATAGTTTTATATTTTTCTGGCTGGTTCAGGGTCAACAATAACGCAGTAAATGTGTTGCAGTAAACATTAAACATATAGGACCTTTGGGGGTTCCGTGCATAGAGAATCTTGTTTCATTCATGTCTAAGACGCTGAAACTGCTCTCCTGTCTGTTACTGGTTCTCTACGGATTGCTAGATCTACTGGTGAATCCTCAGTCCTTATCCTACTGGACCTGTCTGCTGCTTTTGACACGGTCAATCACCAAATTCTTCTCTCCACACTCTCTGAGCTTGACATCTCAGGATCTGTCCTCTCATGGTTCATGTCTTACCTCTCTGACAGATCTTTAAAGTATCCTGGCAAGGATAAGTGTCTCATTCCCATATGCTGAAAACAGGGGTGCCTCAGGGATCTGTGCTTGGCCCTCTTCTTTCTTTCACTCTACACCTCCTCACTAAGTGCAGTAATACGCTCTCATGGCTTCTCCTACCACTGCTACGCTGATGACACTCAGCTTTTCCTTTCTTTCCCATCTGACGACACAACCGTCTCAATGTCTCAATGAGAATATCAGCATATCTCTGCATGGATGAAGACTCCCCACCTTCAGCTGAATCTTTCCAAAACTGAGCTCATAGTCTGTCCAGCCAATCCTTTCTTACCTCCACCAATAAGGGTGAACTTTGACTCTATCACACTGGTGCCTACATCTGTTGCCCGGACTCCTTATTATCATCATGGATGACCAGTTGACTTTTAAAGTCCATGTGTCCTCAGTGTCCTGTACTTGCTGTTTTGCTCTGTACAACATCAGGAGGATCAGACCCTTCCTGACAGAACACACCACACAGCTTTTGGTCCAGGCTTTAGTCATCTCACGCATTGACTACTGCAACTCCTTACTGGGAGCCTCCCAGCATGCTGGGTAAAACCTCTGCAGATGATTCAGAACGCAGCAGCACGTTTGGTTTTTAAGCAGCCAAAAAGAGCTCATGTCACTCTGCTGCTAATCAAGCTCCACTGGTTTCCAGTTGCAGCATCAAATTCAAAGCTTTGCTCCTGGCTTACAAAACACTAACTCACACGGCTCCTGTCTACTTTGACTCTATAATCCAGAGCTACACTCCCTCTCAACAGCTATGCTCAACAAATGAAAGACGCCTTGTGTTACCACCAATACATGGGGCTAAATCACTAGCCAGACTCTTCTCCTGTGTTGTTCCTCAGTGGTGGAACAAACTGCCAAACTCTTTTCAGTCTGCAGAGTCCTGATCTACTTTTAAGAACATTACGGCACTTAGTTTAACTCTTCTATCTGACCTAGCTCTATACAGCTCTTTACTGACGATATTGGGTGACGAATGGTAAATATATATATATATGTATAAAAAATTAAAAATCTAGCACTTTAGGACAACACCTGTGTCTTACAGGACAATAGCTGTGTCCAACCAGACCTGCAGCAGTCTGGGTCTTATCTATGCTGTTCCCTGTTGTAGGATTTCATGCTTGTGTTGTTCTCTGATGTACGTGGCTTTGGATACAAGCGTCTGCTAAATGTAGAATAGAATAGAATAGAATAGAATAGAATAGAATAGAATAGAATAGAATCTGTTTCTATGTATTTGCAACAACTACCTTACCTTATGTCAGGGAACTCTTTCACCAAGACGGCTACCTCCATCTGGATGGAGGGAGTATCTTCCAGGAGAATGATGTCAGCTAGGTGGCAGAGGATGCTGTCCAACCACGAGGAGTTTGATTCCTGATGCAGAAGGAAAAGATTTGTCGTTACATGTCAAGTTCTTGTTATCTTAAACGTGCTGACTGATTATCTAAGTTTCCTCTCCTTCATGATAAATGGATATTTTTTCAGATAAGGTGTGACAAGCGGACAAAGAGCGCACATTCAGAGGAAAAAGCAGACTAAAGAGGTCCACCTCTGCTTTCCCAGTTTTTGTTTTTTCCGCTGAAATCCTCAGGAAATAGCGAGCAGAATTCTTCGCCTTGGCATTCGCTAAAAATAACACCATCTTTTTTAGACAGCCATTAAATACTCATCCTCCCTCTGCTCCACTAATTCCAGCTTCCAAAGAAACCCCATGCCGCTCCAATGCAAGAAAGGCCATCAAGGCCATCAGAGACAACATCAAAGTCCACCAGCTGACAGGAACAGGAAGTTCCTTTCAAACACAGCAGCTTCCTGTTGTCAGCCAAGGTGACGGACACTTGTTTGAACTTGCATGCAGAAAGAGGGCAAATGCCTTGCGGCCAGGCCCTGGTTGTTATACACTCTCTTCCCCTTTTAGGCAAGTGCTAACGTAAGCCCGGTTCATCCATCTCCATCTCACTGATGGCAGCCATTTTTCAGAGCTCACTCTTGTATCAACACTGTCTGAGTTATTCCTGATCTAGGAAGTTCAAGGGTCAGGCTCCATTCTCAGCATCAGACTCTGCATTTCCCTCGCCAGCAGCTGCTTTGTGTTCTTAAGAATCAGCATTTTGCATATCGTGGATGCTTTTGGATCTTATGCTCATCAGATCCTTTGTTGCTCTGAACGATTAGGGTCAAAATCAAACACTCACCAGATCCTTAAAGAGTCCTTTCAGCTGCTTGGCTTCATCTTGCAGACGGAAAGCCATCCTCTTCCTCATTTTGGAAGATGTGCAAATGACCCTTCCTCGCATGATGGCTCGGACGTACTCCACCAGGACTCGCCTGTGCACCTCACCCACCAGTGTCTGCCAGAACAAAGTGAGCAGCCTCATGTAAGCGTCATGTGACACATTCACGAAGCACCACCGTTAGAGGAAACACCCACCTGATAAGGGGGGATATCCATCCTTTTGAACTTTTTGAAGTGTTGCTTTATGTTTGCCTCGATTGCCTCAAAGGCCTCTGTGTTGTTCAGCCATTTTCTCTTTATCAGTTTGTCAAAGAAAGGCTGAAAAACAGGGAGAAAATGGGAATGCATTCATTATTTTATGCAATGAATTCTGCAGATGTTTGAGGATTTGGATGTGAAATGTGGTAAAAAATTGTGGAAATTTTATTCAAGTATATTAAGTTTGCAGACAGAAGGATCTTTTCTTCCACATAAAAATCACTTTATACATTTAACCAATAATCTGACTATGTTTCTGCTCCGTTTACTTTTTAACCATTTAGCATTTATTTCTAGTTAACAAGATATATTAAAGGAATATAACTAATACAGGAAGCTGAAAAGCTTCATATTTAAAATATATACTGTGTAAGATTGTAAGATTTTTTAAAAAAGCTTACAATGTGGCTCTTATGAGAAGTGTAAAAATAAAGCTTTATGAACTGAGGCTAAGTGGTTATACTGACCCTGATATGCTCAAACAGTTTGTCAGTCAGCACCCTCACTGATTGGTTGATGATCCTGTCCAGGCAGGAGTTGGCTCGCTGCACTGCCTCCTCGCTGCCTTGCGGGTCGCACTGCCTGCAACGCTCCACAAAAGACCTGCAGGTTGCAAAGGAAACATCAGGGGAAGCGACATTACTTTCAGTTTATTTACTTTACAATAACCTTTTAATGAATTATGTTTTTCTTGCTGCTTTTCTACCTGAGAGGAGGGCAGCAGTTGACCAGAGCTATGGTCCTGGAAACGTATCCGTCACCTCTGTCTCCAAATTCTGCCTGTGTGTCATGAAACATCTCCACCTTCCTCTGGAAACTGAAAAGCAAAGATGTTTTTTATGAGATGGCATCTACATCCCACATTTCAGGATATTGCCAGTATTTCTCTACTCACTTGTAGAGAAAGTCTGCTAATCCAATCAGACAACAGCGAGCCACCCTGGCACCCAGAAACTGGTTCACAGATGTGGATCTGTCCAAGTCCACCTTCAACCTCTAAATATATGGATGATAATGGAGCTGCGTTACTCAAAAAGATATTTATTGGTATCAGGGACGTCTTGAGGGAGCTGTGAGATTGTACCTGGATCACTGAGCGTGCTAGTTGTGACTGATACTCCTCTATGTGCAGCGTCTGAGCCCATCGCCTCTCTTCTTCATCCAGAACCTGAATCAGCTCTGTTGTCACTTTGTCCTTTAAAATAAAAACTTTGACATGAGTATACATCTGTTTTTCAGGTTTGATGGAGGAAAAGAGGGAAAAACAAATCCCCTCACCCTGACGATACTGATGCAGTCCTGTTCCAGCCTGTCCACTGTTTCCTGGGACAGAATAGGATCCAGTGTAGAGTATTTAATAGATGTGCTGCTGGCGATCATGCCCAGGACATCCCTGAATGAATATGAATTAGGTTAATATTATATCATAATGTATGGGACTTCAGTGAATATTTAACCTCACCAACCTGTTGTAGATGTTGTAGAACCAGTCCAGCAGCGAGTAGACATCTGTGATCTGCAGCGGCCCACTGGTGATGGTCCGAAGACGTTTGCTCACGGCTCGATGGTAACTTTCCAAATACACCTGGAAGGCAGCGAATTCCTCTGGATAAATGGACACAGCATTCCTCCTGGCTGCATCCAGGTCATCTACCATCCGACTCCTCAGCCGCTCTAGGTATGAGGCCAGCTGGCCTGCCTGGGTGTCCACCTGATGGGGCAGGCTCCAGTCTGCAGCCTCTGCCACTGCCTGCTTCCATTTTGTCTTCAGCCGCCGGGGACGCTGGCTGGGCTGGATGTGGGGGTTCTCTCGCTCTGGCTTGGTCTCCTCTCTCAGAGCCCAGGTTGCATCAGCGTGCTCCTCCTGTTGGATTACAAGGACCACCAGACCGAGGTTGGGGCCGGCGCTGGGCTGTCGGAGTGACTCTCGCACTACATCCCACATCTCCTTCTGCAGGGCTTCGTACAGCAGCTCCACATCCTTCGCCTTCCTTCTGCTTGAATCCAGGGTCACATTGGAGCTAAGGGACTCATCCAGAGATGAGGATGATAGCGGCATATAACCAGGCGGGGTGCTGGGACACAGCGTGGGAGTTAGAGTGGGGGGAGTTGCAGTCGGCATCAGAGCGAGTAGCTCGCACTCTCGCTCCAGCTCCTGTATGTGTGTGTCAGCCAGGAGAAGGTCCCTGTGGTTAACCAGCTGCAGGATCTCCAGAACTGTTGGGTTTAAAAGGAGAAAAAGAAAGTTTTGTTCCCGTTCAGCAGCCATAAAACAGGTAGCATTATCTGTTCCTGAGCGACACACTGAGCTATTTCTTGCTCATTCTATACATTCCTGTGTTCCCAGTGGAGAAAACCAACAGTAGCCTGGTTGACCTCTTACTGAAACCTGGGATGGGAGGAAGTGCACTCATTTCCGCATTTCAGAGCCCACTGATGAGTGGCCTGTCGTGACACAGGGATCTGTGGATCTCTGACTGGGAATCATTCTCTAAAGCAATGGAAACTTCTAGTCCTCTGGGGCTTTAGATGTACAGTAAATACAGATTGTTTTCTTGATAATCACCTGAAAGGGGCTCTCTGGTTTTCACCACCGGTTCCTCCTCCACCGTTTCCTCTTCAGCCTCTTGGGAGGCCTTGTCGGACATGGACTCTCTCTTCAGCTTTCCCAGACTGACTATTCTGAGGAAGGATGATCTCCTGGATCCCTCCGCCTCACTCACTGAGCTCAGATCTCCGCAGGGCAGGCTTTCTCTACGCTCTTCCTTACGCCGACCTGTGAATCTGGACAGCAGCAGCAACAAAGCTCATTAGCAAGACTTTCTCTCCTCATTGTGAACTGGTTTTGTACTGAGCTGTACTGGAGGCTGTTTGCAGCTATGGGGGGAATGCCACATGTTCACACATCTGTTAAACTGTGCAGCAGAGAATGGCCACCTCGGTTAAATATAGCCCCATTCACTGAGCACAGAAGGTACACAATATGTAACAAAAGAGGTTCCGTAGATCATTGAGTTGACGTGGCGTATTACATAAACCAGCAGGACTTATGCAAACTGAATGGGGAGGAATTGCTGACCAGTAAAGAGATTCAATGCTTTTCACCTTCTCTAGCGGGAGTCTGGGAACTGGGGGAGGTTTCTGAGCAGCTAACAGGAAAAATGGATGTAGCTAAACATGTGAAAGGTAAACAATTCTCACATTTTAATGTTATAATAAACACACATCCCCCTCCCCCTCCTCACCGAAGCAGGGTCATTATCCCCTCAGAGCCTCTTCGTAGTCCTTTTTGCTTCTCTTTCTCAGCTGGGAGTGTATTTGAGTCTCCAGAGTTGTAGTGGGGGGAGTTGTTCCCCCACACGTTTCGTCCTGATATACGGAGTCCTTTCCCAAGTTTCCCAAGGGTTTTCAGGGGGGACACTCCACAGATGCGCTCCAGAGTCCCTCTGAGCGGCTTCCCTTTTGGGTTCCCAGCTCCATGCCTCTCTGCGTTCACCTCATTTTCCTCCTCCTCTCCATCCCGGGACGATCTGAGCTGGAGGTTACCTCTGACCTCCCCCATGATGAGGCCCACATCGCCGTTCCTCTCATCTTCATCCAGGTCAACATCCTCAAAGGGATTTAGGTTTTTGTTCAAATCCTTCAGGTCATTCAGGTCTTTGAGATCATTCAAGTCCCTGAGGTCCAGGTCCAGCCGGGGAAGGATCAGCTCTCCGTTCGCCCTGGGGAATTCTTGGCAGCTCTTGGATCTTCCTGGGAGCTTTTTTAGAATGGGCATGATTGTGACCAATACTATAACAAACTGCAAAAACACAAACAGAGTAAAAGAGGCTGTGAATTGTGAAGTTAAACACCATCAAACTTCAGAAACTGGATTTATTTGACTCCTGCAGTACGGTTTTATAACCTGAATCACTCTTACTGAAGATAGGACATATGAAATGTCTGCATTTGGTAGCTTCAGACGTATGTTATACGTATATATATTGTGAAATAAAAAAAATCTGACTTAATCTCTTGCTACTACGAGTTGAAAGACAGAAAATAATTCCATTTTATGACAAGTTTCATTCATTTTTTACTGAAAAAAAAAGAAAAAAAAACAATTGTTCCCAACACTTTTCCCTCTAATATTCACCTGATACTGCACCTCTGAGTGGACAGGTGGAAGGCCTGGAAGAGAAATGTGAGTCCTTTTCTAGTTCCACCCAGTTACAGTATTTTATGCTGTACTGTCTTTACAGAGAGATGTGAAACGTTTGTGAAGCAGGCTGATGTTTTTTAAGCTCCATCCGTGTTTTCTAGCTCTCAGCCTGCTCTCAAAGCTTTTATTGTTGATTCAGGTCAGACTAACACATTTTACATTTTAGCTAAAGATAATTTCATGTAAACAAAACATCCTTTTCCTGGATCACTGTGTGCCAAGTCTGCCTTGTGTCACAAAAACGAATGAACGACTGCATGAATGTATGTTCTTCTGCTTTGAGCCTATACCTCATTTTTCCGGGACAACAAGGACAGACAATGGCGTGGACTCTCGCAGCAACACCAATTAATTTAGCATGCATGTATTTGGCCTGTGGGAGGAAACCGGAGCGGCCGCAGGAAGTCCATGCAGGCATGCAAACATGTAAATGCCACATAGAAATGCTTTAGACTAAAAGCAATCTCACTGCAAGGCGATCCTAAAACTTGCTCTGAAAAAGTCTTTCTTGGCAAACATCAGTCTGCTGTTGTTTACATGTTGTCTAATTACACAAACAATGCCTGTCGTCTGCCTGCCTGGGTTCACACGCTTCTGTAAAGCATCAGGAGGGAGTTGATTCGTGTCATTTCCTTGAAGTTCTCTGTTCCCAAAGACCTCAAAGCCTAGACTCTAGTCTCTCCTGGATCAATCCTCACCCCCCTCCTTACAATGAAAAAGAGTTTGGTTGCACCTTTCCTATTTTTCTGCAGAAAATTGACCCTGCCAATGCTTTTCCAGCACGTCTGGAAAAGCACGTCCCTTCAGGAGAACAAAACGGTGGAGTTTATATGAACAAATAAAAAAGATTAAATGTTTTATTTCATTTGGAGGCTTTGTGAAAGATTTTATTTAGGTTTAAATAAGGTATTTTACAACTCTAAAACATGTATTTAGACGTTAAAACATCCTACATGTAAAAATACTGAAATGTACTAAATTAAAATGACTGCAAAAGCACTAAAACGCAGCATTTAAGCAGCTGTAATGTTTTTATTTATCTATTTTTTATGTTACACTCATCTTACACACATAACCATACACTCCTCAGTTCAGGCCAGCTTATTAATTTCTTAGTATTTTCGTCATTTTACCAGTATAAATACAAACTAAATGGGAATTATCAGTATTCAAAGCGGGAAAACAACACAATAATGATCATTTTTAAATAAAACTTTCTAATAATGCTCAAACAAACTCTGATAAAAGTCAATGTTTTATGTTTTTCTTTTCCAATTCTGCTAAATATTTAGCATAAAAACAGACAGAATGTTAAATAGAGGTGGAAAACTGATCCTACATGGTGCATCTGGGATATTTTGAGACAATAAAACCTTTATATATGTTCCATGTTTATATTAAGCAGGTTTTGATTGCTTTTTGCTATTACAAGAGCAGAATATGAGAAAGATAAGCAGCCCTCATTAAGGTTAGCTTACTGGAAAAATGATAATAAAAACCCTTAATCTGGCTTTTCATCGTCAAACTAATAAACAAGGCAGTTTCCTGAATGACATCATGTCTTATTTAACATCACAAGCAAAGTGATGGATAGATATGTGCTTCAGAATTTTCTTTTTTACTGTAATAGCTGGGCTGTGAAATATTAATTGTTTTAACAGTTGTTCAGATGATAAGATACACAACAACATAAACAGAAAAATACTGTAACCAACATAGATGCACAAAGGCATAATTTCTGTGCAGAAAAACAAGCCTCACCTGACGACAGTGCCTTGCTGCGTCTCAGAACAATGTCATCCTGGAGTGTGCTGGCCGTGTGAGCTGCCAGGCTGCGGAGTGTGTGGATGTGTGTGTGTCAGAGACAGACTGATGAGTGTGAGAGTGTGTCTGAAAGTACTGGGTGACTCGAGAGAGCAATGTGGCTGCCTTCGGTTTCCTGACGCTCTCTATTGTGGTGGAAGGTGATATGTTTTCCTGAGGAAAGGCCGGTCCCGGCCTCCCACCCACCCCTCACCTACACCACTGACTCTAGGCCCCACTGCTACCCTGTCCTGCACCCCCACACACACTTACACACACACCCGCACCCAGGGGACCCTTCTAATTGCACAAACTGCATCAACTGAACAGTGCAAGCCAGCAGAGTGCTTTATATCAGCTTTACTTAGCGTCTGTTTGATAGTGTAGAGGATCTTTTGGGGTGAGAAACTAAACTATGAGGAGATTCAGTGTCAGTAACCTTGAGTAGAAATTCCTTTCTTACACCATCAGCAATGCATTTTTCCTCAGCGGAAGACTTTAAGGGGACTGATCTGACAATCACCGCTGCTGCCGCCACTATGTTGTCTTTGCTTAACTGCTCAGTTTCAAGGCCAGGGCACACCACAGCAGGGCCTAATCTCACACAAACAAAGCAGACAAACATTATTACAGAAAGTGTGTGTGTGTGTGTGTGTGTGTGTGTGTGTGGTTGGCTCCCTGCTAGACAGCATTAAAAGACAATAAAGCAAAGCAATGCACCAGTAAAATGCCAAACATCCCTGTTTCAACAGATCCCTCCTGCCACCCAGTGTGCAGAGCAAGGTACAGCAGGAAGTGTTGATGACGTATGAACTTCTCAACACTACTGTGTTTCGTGTAAACCCAGATTAAAACACACTGAGATGTGAGTCTAAAGCTGCATAAAAATTCCATGTGTGTAAAACAAGCACAGGAATATACCAAATAAAACTTTATGACTAAAGCTAAACCCAAAGGCTTCTAGAGCCTGCAAAGCTAAACAAAACTGGACTCACTTCAGGTAAGTGGCAATAAAAATCTGGCAACAGATGCAGGAAACCATTAAATGAAAGTACCAAAGAATGCTGGTAAATGATGATAACATGCAGAAGCATGATGACAGGATATAGCACAAAACATCAAGTTTCTGACTGACCAGAGAGCAGAAATAAACAAAGACCAGTAAACAGTATCAGGTTAGCACCGGTGTTAGCATTTAGCAGCTTACTATGTGGGACTGGAAGCTCCATGCAGCTGGAGCCTGGAACAGCAGCAACGCTCCCATAACTGAGGGCTTAGTCTTGATTAAGTCATTTTTCCAAATTTAAAAGGATTTTATTTTTTTTTAGATTTCTGCAACTGTGGTGTGATCACCATCTTTTCTGCACATCACCATGGTGACAGAATAAAATCAAGCAGCAAGCAAGACCGTTTCCTTTCACAAGCCTGGTGAAAATGACTGCAGCAATCATTAAGTTAACACTTGTGTTGAAAGCTTCTTAGACTTCTGTGGATTCCTCCATCTGAAATTAAACTTTCCCGCTACGCAACCTCTCAGACAACAATAGTAATATGGGTCAACTTGCTGCACTTCACATTCAGGTCCATGCTCACATGGTATAAAGCAGAGGTGTGGACTCGAGTCAGATGACTTGGACTCGAGTCAGACTTGAGTCATAAATTTGATGACTTCAGACTCG
>JBAMIG010000016.1:180455-197338 GCA_037177335.1 Kiunga ballochi | reverse complement strand
ACCCTGTTCTGAGGTGTGTATTCTCTCTCCACACACACCTTATAACCCTGTTCTGAGGTGTGTATTCTCCCTCCACATTTCCTCTTCCATCATCCACCCCTCTCCCTGTGCTCCATACTCTCCATGTAAGGGCAGGTGGCCTCATGTCAGATACAGATCTGCAGGAGGGAAACAATCTCGGGCGTAGTGTACACAGAATGTTTGGCCTTGTATGGAGAACAGGCTGTCCCCGCCTCTCCTGTCCTCTCTAACACCTCACACATCACTGGAGGTGAGTCTCTAGCGTTGCCTTGGCAACACATCCTTGAAAATGTAACTTATTTTCAACTTGATCTCATTTTAACATCTAAAAAGGTTGTAAACACGGATCCCACCCCCACCCCTCCCTGGCCCCCCAAAACTGAATAGACTTTAGAGATGCAGAATAACCACGCGCACATGCGCGAGGAAGTCCAGATCTCTTTGCTCCAGGACGCATCGACTCACCTGACCGGTGTACAACTGATCCAGGCTCTCGTCGATCCACTTCTCCACGTCCAGCCTCCTCTGCAGCTCCTTCCGGTTGTACTTTACGGTGACCCGGGCTTGTCTCCGCGGGACACTTCCCTTATGTTCCTCCAACAAGTCCAAATCAGATGAATGAAAGTCATCCCCTTCTGGGAGCGTGGTTCCGGTCCCATCGGCTGCCATCCCTGCTCTGGTCGCGTCCGGTCTGTTTCTCCTGGTTTCTTTGCGCGCAGGGAGGAGAGAAATATCGCTGTGAGGAAACGTCAGGGCAGCTGCAAGAGAGAAGGCTTTTTCCTTTTTTTTTATCTAGGATGTTTAGTCAACACGCGCGCGCGCGCACACACACACACACACACACACACACACAGTGGGGTTATGGATGAATATCGTAGCTTAAACAATAAAGCTGAAAGCAAATATTGTCTGAATTTTAAAAGATGTTTTCTTTCCATTCTGGCACAGCTTCTATTAAAGTTTCTTTCTACAGTCACAAAAACTCAGTTTAACTAATTTAAAAATCAAATAGGCTAGTTGAAACCATTTTGATATTTCTGTCTCAAACCTCAAGCTTTTTGCATCCTGGTGTGTCCAAATGCCTCAGCAAACTAGTTTCAAGTGTCTTGCTGATAAATATGATGTGCAAAAGAGAAAAAACGCGTGTTTGGTCAAAAACACACGGAGTGCAGTGTCACATCTGAGCAGCAGGCCAGAGCTGCCACTTTTAGCCTCTTTCTGTCACGTTTCGCTCAAAAGACGCCATTTTGCGTAATGTGCCGTTTTTACTCCAGTCCTACAAAAACGCATAAAAACGGTGTTTTGTTCATCAGGGTGGTAAAAACAGTGTCTTTTCTAAAATGATAATAATTATCCACTCTTCTTCTTTTTTTTTTAAAAAAAGCCACTGAATGTAGTTTGTGCCCAATAATTGATCAAAAGGACAAAAGGAGTTCAGCACAGATCTCCTTCCCTTCAACTTCACTATGGTAGTTTTACATGCAGGAAAGCACACCATTAATTGAACTTCTTTGCTATTTTAAATTCTTTTTCTGTTTTTTTTATTTAAATATTGAAAATGAAATGAAGTCCATCCATCCTTCCATCCATTTTCTACCGCTTATCCAAGGTCGGGTCGCGGGGGCAGCAGCCCCAAAAGGGAGGCCCAGACTTTCTTTTCCCCAGCCACATTCACCAGCTCATCTGGGTGGGACCCCCAGGCGTTCCCAGGTCAGCCGTGAGACCAATGGTCCAGCGTGTCCTGGGTCTCCCCCGGGACCTCCTCTCACAGGTACATGCCTAGAACACCTCACCAGGGAGGCGTCCAGGAGGCATCCTAACCAGATGCCTGAATCACCTCATCTGGCTCCTCTCTATTCGGAGGTGAAGTGAAAAAGAAAAATACTTTATTAAATCCACCTCCCTTTAGTTTCTCACTGAGTTGTTTATTGCGGTCTGAAGCCGTGTTCAGACGCATTACAGTCTGGGGTATGTTCAAGCAGCCATGTGAGCAGCAGCCATGTTTTTTGTGCTCCTGAAGCACAAAAACTGCACTCTCTGTATTCTTTCTGACACCTGGTTAGTTGGCTAGCGATCTCCCTAGTAGTACATCATTGTGATATTTTCAGGTACTGACAAAAACACAAAGTGATTTGATTTTATATTACATTTATGGTGTTTTTTATATCATATTATAGCAAATGTGTAATGTTAGCTAATTTTTTTTGTTTTGTTTGTTATGTGTTAGTATTACGATAAATTTAGGGAAAATGGGATTCGCATTAGCTAAAAGTGCTGCAGGGAATGCTTGTAAGGTTTCAGTGTAAGGTTTGCCTGAGGTACATGGCTGTTTGTCCAGACTCGGCCTTCACTGTTGCAACAGCATCAACATGTAGTGGCCTGCCTATGCCAGATTTCTTGTCATGGTCACATTAAAGGTAGCCTATAACATGGCCTCATTCTCCACACAAAATGTTATTCTTACCGTGTGATATCTGTCATTCAGGCAGCAGAAGCTGCTTTTAGAAACCTGAAACAGAGGTTTGGATTTGTTTACATTTTTCTCATGACAAAATAAGCATCATAGAATAATTTCTTCTGATTTTTCAGACTAAAATAAACTAGCAGGTAGATAAACCATTAGTTACATTTCTATGCTCTATTTATAACAATTTCACTAACTAATGATGCTAAATACTTCTCCTCTCCAGCACATTACAAAAAAAAGCAAATTCAGAAAATGTGGAGCAAATTCCAATCCAGAATCACTTCAAAACATTTTTATTCCACATCACAACCACAACATGAGTTTAAATAATATAAATGAAAATATGCAACAAAACTTAAACTTTGGCATAAACACAAAATGCAAAATGGCACAAGAGAACAGGTATACACACACACACACATATATATATGTATGTATGTATAAACCAGAGTCGTGGTATATGATAAAGCAATTCTTAAAAAATATCCCCACACACTGTCTTTTTGGAATATTTCACGCATTTTACACCCAGATACAACATCAAGCGTCGGTTTTCATTCAGCATCTTATAAATATATCTCTACATTTGTGACAATCAAAGTGAACCCATAAACACAAGTGTTTTAAATAAATAAATAATATAAAGAATTAACTAAACAAAATGATGGTACGCACAATAAGGAAAAAATGGCCAAAGGAAGATTGAAAAGCAAATAAAAATTCTATTTAAAGAAACGAAACAAAGTGAACATATGGGAGAAAAAACACAGCGAGTGTGTTTATGGGCTTGTTCTCCAGAGTTCTATGTCTTCTGTATTTGGTTTGTGTTGTAGGTCCTGCAGTGAGTCATATTATGAGTCTCTTTGGGTCTGAAACATGGAAGAGCATAACCTCATTTACTTTCACAAAACTATCTTCAGAAATCATTTTCACATTTGTGTGAGTTTATGCATTCGCTCCTCCAGCTCTGCGTGAAGCGAGAGGAACAACAAGTGCTAAAATGTTTGTCATTTTTTCCCTGTTTGAAAATGGACATCTGTCCCTGTTTCATCTCAGGCCTGCTCCAGAGCCCAGCATTGCTTCGTCCCTCCACATAAAGTCCTGGCGCTCTGCTCGGACCAGGCTGCTCTCCACGGGGTTGTGCCGGTACCCAGACCTGGCTTCCGGACACAGGGACAGGCTGAGGCGAGCTGTGCTGTTGCTGATCTTAAACAGGCCGTTTGGACTCAAGAAAGCGTCTCTCTCGCTCCCTCCAAGGTTGTTGACCGTCTCCAAGTCGTTGTACACTGCAATGTCGCTCAGCTGCTTTCTTCCGTCCATCCTCCTCCTCCTTCTCCTCAGGAACAGGATGGCTGCCACCAGAACCAGCACCAGGAAGGCCAGGAGGCAGGAGATTGTGAGGGTGGTGGAGGAAGGCTGGGCAGCTTGTCGCAAAGCAGGCTTGAAACTGGGCTGTAGTGTGAACTCACAGCTTGGACCCATAAACCCTTTAGGGCACTGGCACACTGGTCCGGTGAAGTGGGTGAAGCAAGTGCCGCCATTCTGGCACGGACGGGCGCCGCAGGCATCTGAGCGCACGCTGCAGTTTTTGCCGGTGTAACCCAGCGTGCAGGAGCAGGTGTAGTCGTTCACACCATCCTGGCAGGTTCCAGCGTTTTGGCAGGGAGTGGAGGCGCAGTCGTCCACATTGACCTGGCAGTTGGCACCGGTGAATCCAGCCTGACAGCGGCACAAGATGCTCTGGCCGAGGTCCAAACACTCTCCACCTGCAAAAAGAGAGAAACTCTCAGCTCAGCATCTAAGATAAAAAGGTATCCAATCATATAAAAGACAGAAGTGTTAATAGGATCATGTTTGCTTCAAGTGCATTCAGGAAGAAGAGTAAACAGTGGCTGCAAAAAGAAAGAAAAAACATGACTGTGATGCGCACTTTGGCCACCAGATGGCGCCACAGGCTGTGCTGCTCACTCACCGTTCAGACAGGGTCTGTTACTGCAGCGGTCCAGCTTCTTCTCACAGTTAGAGCCGGTGTAACTGGGAGGGCAGCGGCAGGTGTACCCTCCGGTCATCGTCTCCACGCAGGTGCCGCCGTTGAAGCAGGGACCATCTGCGCATGTCATGGCAATGATCTCGCAGTTCTTACCGTAGAATCCCTGCGGACAGGTGCATGAATAGTCGTTCTCCAGATCCTGCAGGGAGAAGAAAACCACCAAAGTTAACATGGGAGTGTTTCCCTCTTTTGTTTATCATCTTTTAAATGCAACTCACATTACAACTGCCTCCGTTCTTGCAGGGATTGCTGTCACACTCGTTGGTTTCCAGCTCACAGTTGGTGCCGCCGAAGCCGGGTCGGCACGTGCAGGTGTAGCTGCCCTGACCCGTGTTGGTGCAGGTGGCCCCGTTAGCGCAGGGCTTGTGGTTGGTGCAGTAGTTGAGGTCCTGGTCGCAGAAGAGGCCCCCCCAGCCTTCCTGACAGTTACACTGCCACGGCTGGCTGCACGTCCCGTGGAGGCAGCCTGGATAGCGCACGCACTCGTTGCAGGAGGGGCCCTGCCAGCCCATGCGGCACGTACAGCCCCCTGGGGCCTCGCAGTAGCCATGCCTCTCGCTGCAGTCCGCCGAGCAGATGGCTGGAAAAAAAAGGGAGGGGGTGAGGGTGTGTGTGATTATAAAGGCACGCCTTCTGCATACACACACGCGCGTACAGGGGCCCTAGTCTGAACAGAGCCCTGCCCCAGACTTTACTGTTTAAGCCAAGCAGCTGGTAGGCACACCGCCCAAGAAAAATGCTTTCTTTTATCTCCTTTCTATTACCCCTACCCCCAACACACACACACACAGACAGAGAGAGAGAGACACACACACACACACTGTAACTCTCGCTCTTAGACGTAAACACACTCAGACCACCTTGATAAATGTGTGCGTCTCACATTGTATCTGAACTAAAGACAGATGGAGCCTGAAAGACAAAGCTACAGGACATCCCTGAAAGAAAAGAAATTCTCTGTGTGCTCTGAACGTTTTCCTGCGGGAAATAAAACATCAACCACAAGCTGTAAAACTTTCATCCACACCTTTTATAGTGCAGTTTATAACAGAAACACTTGCTAATATATATATTTTTATCCATTACTTTGATACTTAATTTAGTGTAAACTATATTTTCTTTACTTTTTTATCTCTATCTTTATATGAAAGATGTAAGATGCATATTTGTAGTTGCTTTAAATTCAATAAATGTATGTTTTAAAGGGAGAAAAGCACATGTCGAGGTCTATGTATCCTCCAAGTGTACTCACGTTCAGAACAGTAGTTTCCTTTCCAGCCCTCCAAGCAGATGCGGTTGCCCTCCTCATCGCAGGTGTAGTGGCCCAAGGTGTCATCCCTCGGCCTGCAGTAGTCAGCGCAGCCTTCTCCGAAGTAGTACTCGTCGCAGAAGACGTGATAAGAGTAGCGCAGCTCGCTCTGCTCACCAAAGTGCACGTCCTGGGACCAGTCTTCGCCAATGGCAAGCCTCCTCCTGGTCGCCAAACGGCTCACGAGGTTGTTCTGGTTGTCTGGAAAGAAGAAAATGGTTAAAGATTAAACTATATTAAAATGTGTCAGAGGTCATTTGGCCACTTGGGAGGGCTAAAGAATTTGTAAACAACACTACCTGTGTACTCAGTCGGTGATTCTGCGTTCCAGGCTTCAATGATCAATGAAAATGTTCCCTAGAATAGATTAAGAGTGTTTAGTTCCACTGATGCGCGGTCATGTGAGTATTTTACGCACTTGTTTTTAGCTGACATCATGTAAATAAAGACAAATGAGTGTTTATTTTTTTGTTGTAATTATTTATGTTTTCATTTACCGGCCACTTAAAGTGGAAAGGCACCCTGATGGGCGCGCTGCTGGAGATCGACGTATGATCTGCCCTGATGACGTTGGTGTGTCCTGTGCCGAAGGTGCAAGGTGGCTCCGCAGAGATCACATCCTCTGGGTGCTTTAGGCAAATCCTAAAAAATATATGACAGTCCCTGTGTCTTCTGCAGATTCGCTGCGCTGTGTGGAATGAATGAATCTTCAGCTCAAAGACGCCTGAAGAAAGAACCTGGAGAAAGAAAGACAAGTTTGATCAGACATCAGATGCGTAAAAACGTATTTGTGAATGTTACCAGAGTAAAAAAAAACAAGTAAACCTACAACATGCACTAAGGCCAGAGCCAAAAAGTATCTCAGGGGTAGATGATCCATTTCTTTATTGTAATTTCTTTAGTTTTCTAACTGGATGCCCTCATTCGTCGTGCGTAAAAATATTCCCAAACGGAAAAAGATACCACTCAGGGAACCTGTAATAAAAAGCTAACTTTCAAAAATGTTTAAGTGCTTTGAAGAAGAGCCTTATTATCCTTTCCGTGTCTCCTAAAACTCCCTAGAAGTTAATGGTTCTCCCCTCAGTCTTCTTAGACTGGATCCCTTGTTTATGTTCTGCTGCGTAAAGGCGCAGAGTGCTTTTATACCCACTCATCCAGGGCGTCACAGGCAGAGAGGTGGAGCCTGGCAGACCTCAGGGGAGCAGCCTGACACGCGAGAGCTGCGTGGGGATTTAGGCAACCCACATTACATCTGGACAAAATTCTTAGGAATATGCATGAGAAGCTGGTGCAGGGGAGATATTCGTACCAGTGCATGATGCTTAATTACCCGCAAATGTGCAAAGTGAAGAGAACCAGGCCTATTTCAGAGGTTTTAAACTATAAAACCTACATTTTGAAAGAAGCTTTTGTATATTTTATTTGATGTTGTAAAGTTTCCTCCAAAACAGACAAAGCAAACCCTTTTAAATCTATTTTTTAATAAAAGTTGTGAACCGGACTGCAAGAAAACTTCACTGGGAGTTTTTTTTTTCTGCTTTTCTGATTCAAAACAAAAATCAGAAGAAGCAGAGAAGAATAGCAGGCAGACTTTCTTTTACATTCAACACTTAATTGCTCTGACGCGTGTGAGGTGACAAAGAGTGGGCAGGTCCCGGATTAGACCTCATTGTGCGTGTCGCGGTTATTTGGGCCTCTTCTGTTGTGCTGCACTCTGGAGAGGTGGGGGCAAAGGAGTGGGCTGCTTTTACAGTGTGCTCCTGGAGGAGGGGGTCCGTGAGGGTTTGGACTATCATATTGCCTTTGTCTGGACCTCCTGCGAACAGCTGTATGGTAATCAGCGGCACATGGTCGACCTTGCGGGGCTCTAAACCCAGCTATTGTCTCAGTCGAAGCGTCTCTTCGTTGCACACACACATACACGCGCACACACACACAATCCGCTGACCTCTTATTGATTTAGGTAGCTGTGGTCGGCTGTAGGGCGTAGCACCTGTCGCTGGAAGGGATGGAGGAGAAACACACCTAATCTGTTTGCATTTACAGTGGAGGTAATCCAACCATTCCTCACCATTAGGGTCCAGTATCACCCAGTTTAATAAAACATCAGCTTCATACTTATTATCTGCAAGCAGAATAGTCATGAAATGATGTTATTTATGTTTTACTTTACTGATTAAATAAGTGAAACATTGCTAAATGTCCTGCTTTATTTAAAGTGCACTAAAAACGCGTCGGTGTGTGTGTGTGTTGGAGGTGCTGGTTGGAATGGATTGGAGATCTATTGATATTAAAATGAGGGACGCGTGCCTGAAGTGGCCCCCTGAAAATCCCGGCACGCTTCACTGCAAAACAGAACAAAACGAGTAGGAAGCAGAAACTCTGGAGCGGCTCTGTGGTTTGCTTTGGGATAAATTCCACCTTCTTCACATTTTTACAAGATTAAAGTCAAACTTTAATGAACAACTGTGTTAAAGGTTACTGTCCTAAAATCACTGCTGCTTATAAACATTGAATGTGTGAATGAGGAGCATTAGAAGTGAGTTTAATCATGAGTTTGGAGCTCTTTATCAGAGTTCATGGATCAAAAGCCCAACTGCTTTATGATCATTCATCTTCATTCAGACAGAAAAACATTCGGGTTTTAAAAAAAACAAAAAAACAGGTACTGTCATTATTCACATCATTTTTCTAGCAGAGTTAAAGCAAAAAGCTTTTAAACTAAATGTGTTTATTTGCAGACAAATGATCTTAATGAGAGATCAGATTTATGAACCTGTTTAAGCAGAAATGAAGAAGCTCCATCATTCAAAGCTGCTAAAGGAAAAAGTAGCTGAAAGATGGAAGAAATTCTTCAGCTCCAGGTTTTGGTTATTTACCTTTTCAACACACCTGCTTCGGATAAAGCCATTAATCTGAGCCCAGACGGTGCAACAGCCTGCAGGACAAACATCCTGTCCTGCTCAGCCAGCAGCTAAACCAGAGCAACATTTTTATTTTTGACTTTGCCTAAAATGATTTATTACAGATCTTTTTTTTTTATTTATCAAATCTGAACATATTTAGATTTATCATTTTTAATGCACATAAAGTTCAGCAGAGCATGCATACATTTATTTATTTATTTATTTACTTAGTTAGTTATTTAGTTAGTTATTGAACACAGGTGGCAGAAAGAATATCTTCTAAGATTATTTTGGAGGAATAAAAACCTTTTCTAATAAATCCCTCAAAATAGAATAAACCCCAATCAAGGATAAAAAAAAAGGCCAAATTTTTTATCTTGATGCGTTTTCTTTTTGCACACTGACAAACAGGTAGCAGCTCATAGAGGAGCCATTTTAACTATTTTTATTTGTCTGCCTTAATATATTACACTGTACATTGAGACGCTTTGACCCCTGCCACTAACTCGTGTCATTTTCCTACATGTCACTTATCTGGTGTCGTTCGTGAAACCGTCATCATCTGCTGCCCTGAGCGAGGCAAGACGGCTCATGTTCAACCCGAACACCAGTAGCATCGCTGATATCTGCTGCATCTCTCTGTGGAGGAGGATGTGAGTGTCTTTGTGAGAGGAGCAGATGGACACTGCTCCCTCTCTGCTCTTATCATCTATATTATTTGCAGGAGTGTGACACAAGCGTGCCACAGGGCATGGGAACGTAAGAGGAGTCGTGTCATCCCCCACTCTCCGGACCTCCCATTACTTTGAGTGACCGGCATCTGCCTCATCATCAGCCTCACAGCAGCTTGGAGGTCCTTCTCCCAAAGGACAGGGAGAAAAAAAGAGAAGGGGGATCTGCAGCAAATCTGAACCATGCAGGCCCTCAGGGGAGAAGTCGGCCTGTTGTGGCCACTTCTGCAGCTCTGGCCTGCTGTCTGCCTGCGAGACAAAAGGAGGTGTGGGATGGGTGTCTGGCAGCTTGTGTTCTGTTAGTGTACGTGCACAAGCATTCTTAAATTTATGCATGTCATTTGGTTGATTGGTGGATCTCATTAAGATTAAGGACGCTAAAGCAAACACTGCTTTAACCTTTATAGTGAGGAAATTGATGGTTTTGGTCAAAGGGGACGTGGACTGGCAGGACTATCATTGTGGTAAATCACAATTCTGGCAGATTTATGGCGTTTTGAAGAATTTTCTTGCTGCCAGTTACCATTAAATGAGTGTTTTAAATGTTTTGTTTTGGTTCTCTGGATTTTTTATAGGAAAACAAGGAGCTCTGGAAGTTTTCCTCCTTCAGACTTCCGAAGACGCTCCACTCCAAAAAACTCATTTTCAATTTAATTAATTAATTAATTTCAGATTTTATGAGTTTTACTTGTGATTTTAATCCCTTTAATAACTTTTTGTCCGCATTCAGCTAAAGCTACAGGTATCTTACTAAAACATTGTTCAGGGATCAGTGCAATACGCAGTCAGAAAGATATATTTGTGTCTCATCTAAACATAATACTTTCTGCTTGTTTGTGGGGTAAAAATCCCAGCTGTGGCTGATTCATCATAGAGGACAAAGAAGGGGACATTTATGAAAAAAACGAACAACGGAAAGGGAAAATTTATGGGTTTTTACTGTCTGTACGGAGCTCAGAGAAGAGACAGGATGCAATGTTTCATCAAACATTTAAATTATCATAATTTTTTAAGGTTGACTTCCAACCACCTTTTTTTCCTGGAAGATAATCCTTCCCTACTCTCCTCCTAGTTTTGATCAGTTGTAGCAGTTTCAGCATCTTCTTACATCAGGGGTGTCAAACTCAGGTTCTCAAGGGCCGGTCGGTATCCAGCAGGTTTTTGTTGTCTCCATGCTCTGACACAGCTGACTGAAATTACTTTAAAGGTAGACAAGAAGCAGTTGGATCTACCTGATTTGCATCAGGTGTGTCAGTGCAGGTAAACAGCTAAACTTGATGTATACCGGCTCTCGAGGACTGGATCTTGACACCCCTGTCTTAGAGGCTTGATGTGAATTATGTGACCCTTCTGAAACGGATTAACATCTCCTCCAAGACTGGGACAAAAAACAGCGGCAGACTTTGACTCGCCTCGGCCCACAACAACTGATGGACAGAAACACAGCATCACCTAGCACAGACACTACTCCGCCTTATACCATAGCTCTAAACTCAACTAGAATACTAGAACTATACTTAGAATAAAGTAAAGCTGTAGTGGCGCTCTAGTCTTTCTAACTGAGCCTAAACAAAACAAAGTACCTTAAACACAACACAGATTAATGTTTGTCTCATCATAAATGAAAAGCATTAAGCTGACCACACCACATCGACTACTTGTTCCAACACCCGCCATGTCTTCCGTACTTTATCTCTGTGAGTCACAATGTGAGGGTCATGTATCAAGACTCTGATGCCTGCAGAAAATATGCCTCAGCACAACCTCTGTGCATGTTGCTCCTTTCATGTTCCTCAACTCTTCGACTGGTATGGTTCCAGTCCTGCATTCCCCTAATGAAGAGACTGCTTACAGTTGGTTTTGCAAATGCTAAACATACTGGACACACTGGTTTTCCTCATAGCATGTGCTTAAAAAACCCTCTGTACTGACAGGTATTAGATCTTTTTTCTGAGTGAGAAGAAAAAGCATCGAGGCTGTGGGTATTTATTTTGGGGGCTCACTCTAAGTTAAGGTGGAGATGGGGTGGGTGGGGTAAACATACGGGAAATGGACATAAAAAAAAAAAAAGGTTTTATATATTTATTTGGTTAAAAAAATTATAATGTATCATTCCAAGCAACACAAAATGCTAAGCCTATGGTGGTTGATGCTAATTTATCTCATCGATATGTGTGTTTGTGTTTCTACTATACTATTTCTATACTTACTGGCCATGTATGGGTCTTTCTGTGGACCATAGGACCAGCTCGTCTTGTTTCTGTCCATCATCGTATCCGCTGCCACCACTTCTGATCAATCCTGTGAACAGGTAGCATTTAACAGCCTGATCGTCTAAATGTATTATTCTTTACTTTCACTTTTTCAGCTATACCCATTTCTTTGCATTTTTTAAATCAATTTAGTATTTTCTTTACATGAAAGTTACCTTTTATTTTCCTGTCTTCCTCTTTGTCTTCTCCTTCGCACTGGTGGCACAACTTTAAATTGCATTGTTGTCATCTACAGGTGAATTTAGTGTGATTCTCCAGAACTCACAGATGGCCAGTCCGCCCCCGTTTCCTGCTGTCTGCATCAGTTTGGGTTAAATAACTTGTAGGCATTTTAAACATAATCATTATTGCCCAACAAAAGACTCTTTGCTTAGTCAAAGCCAGGTGGTAGCTGTTTTTTGGATGCAAACATAATTTTTTATGTTTCTGTGGATGCTGTGTGAAATGTAACTACAACCAAATGAAATCCTTTTATCATCATGCAAACCTATATTTTATTTACATAATAAAGAAATAAAATATTAGCCATGAGGCATGTTCCTGTGATATTTGCTCATTTAAGATGTGGTTGTATCAACATGTCTCCTTGCAAAAGGCTGGAAAAGTAAGCGGTACTTAAAGGAGCAGCTGGAGGAACAAGCTGCAACTAATTAGCTTAATTAGAAACTGGTCAGTAACATGTTTGGGCTTTAAACGAGCACCGTGAGCTGGGTCCACAGAATGCACTCACAGAGCTCACACTGCAGGATCATTTAATGGATAATTGTATAAAACTTCAGTTATTTTGGCATTTGCTGCACTTGGTTTGTGAAGAGGGAAAACAGAACAGCCAGATGATTGTTGTGTGAACTCAGCTTTAGAGAAATAAAGAAGTGAGTTGAGCCATCTGGAAACACATCTTCCAGTCTTTAAAAACACATGGTTAAAAGCACATGTTTGCATGCTGCTACAGCAGCCGCTATGCTAGGTGGAGCACGGCCTCCGTTTGACTGGATTGCTGCGTTCCCACTGTTTACTGGCTTCATGATCAGAAGTTCCTGCACATGAGACTCTAATGACATGTAGCTGTGTAACAACTCTGAACCACCTCTGCAGAAAAGTGGAGATGCTCCTTCTGCAACATGGTAGCTAAAGATGTTGGTCGTGCAGGACTGCAGCAGGAAGTCTTCATATTCACAAATTCAAACATTCATGTTTATTTTCTCCATGTTCTGACTGAATGCATCCTGGTAAATTCCAGTTTCTTTTTGGCATTTTTCTATTTATTGTTCTCTCTTCTCGTTCTGCCCACTTTGTGCCGCGCTGCTGTTTGTTTACATCAACTTAGCAACGCAGCACCCAATTGCAAATACTTTAATTTAGCATGATCTACTCAACATTAATAACAATTTAGTGAAAGATGGACTTGTGTCCATGGTGTCCCATGCTACTTGCTGGACAGGCTTGATCCTGAATTAGATTAAGCAGTATGGAAAAAGACTGAATGAATTAATAATTCTCCACAGGAAATCACTGCATGAGCTCAGGAACACTTCCAGAAATCACTGTAAATATTGTTTAAATAAGAAGCCATGTGTGCACCGGACCCCTGAACACTGTTTCAAATGAACCGAGGCAAAATGGAGAACCCCATGGATGCTGCGTCCTGGAGATGGGCTTGTCCTCGGTTCAAAATCCTCTGTCTCTGATGGTGAGATGATGTTCTGTTTTCTTTGCAACTGGCAGGATGTCTGAAAAACTCCACCAATGCAAAAACCTTACAGGTTAGATGCACAACACAAGTTGTGATTACTCATTTATTCATGCACAGGTTATCGTCATACCAAACCCAGTGTGAACCAGGCTTCACATGGAAGCTATTTAAAGCTTAGTCAGGGAGCCTGCATACATAGACAATATAAAACATCCAGAACAGATCAATTCTCTGACCATTAAAGACAATCAAGTATCCTGTGTACACTAACAGAAGCTTGTTACATGTAAATAAATGATGTTCACAACAGTTATATATTGTTGTGAAGACGAGCTGAATGTGTGTGGCTGTCTCTCTGTTCTGTGATGGACTGGTGATCTGTCCAGAGTCCTACTCGCCCACATCACTGAGTTTATTAATTAATTAGTTATCAATATGATGGACATTCACCTATAATAAGTTGTTCCACAGATGCAGTTCTATACGAGCACTAAATAGTTTCATTTTAGCCTCTTTTTAAGGTGGAGATGAGCTTAATTTCTCATCAAGCTCATTCTAGATCTGCGGACACCTCCATGCATAAACCAGTACCGTTTAGTTTTCCTCTTTTTCCCAGTAACAAGGTTTTTTCTGGTATTATCCCCATGCTGAGCACCACAAACTGGAACGAGCTCATACAGTCTAGTTTTAAAGCAGGGGTCGTGAAATCCTTTAAAGCAAAGTGTTGGGAGAGAGGTTGAGTCTCACCTGTTTCAGCTAGAAAAGGCAGAACCACATTTTGCATGTGTTTCTGAAGAAGGCTATTGCAGAAGCGATGGAGTAAAGGTGAGGAACTGGCCTGGGAGAAAGACTTTAACACATCATTAACCCAGAAAATAACAAAGAAGATTCAGGGCTGTTACACAGAGCTGATCCATGTGTTCAGACAGTGAAGCTTTAATGCTACGCAGAGGTAAACAGGGTCTGCTATTACATTTCCTTATTGCAGTAGTAAAATGTGTCACTTCTAACATATTTGATGTGAACTGTTTTATGACAAAAGATATCGCCTTCACATATAGAACAAGCAAATTTGTTTCTCCGAGTCTCTGATGAAGTCACAAATCCCTTCCAAAACAATGGACACGATGAAGTAAATAAAGCTGAACTCTTTGTTCGCAGCAGCAGATGCATAATGACTCTTTTGTCCACGCACAAAAGGGGTCATAATAATAATTTAATCCTTTCCAAGTCGATTCGCCTTCCTTCAAGCCTACCTTTCTTTAGGCTCTGCGGTCCAGCAGCCTCAGTGACAGATGGGAGATGAAAGAGGGAGCAGGGAGGAAGGCGAACAGGTGGGGGAGAAAACTGTAGAAAAGGAAAGGCCACCAGGGTCAATGTGCATCAGGAAGGGGGATGAAACTTCCATAAAGACTCGTACAGGGACAGATCGATGGATAGATTTTTTCACTTTTTATTGTGCCTATCTAAATCCATATGTCCACCAACTTTATTCCAACGGGAATGTCCCTGTTGAGTCAGCTGTTTGAGAAAGTTTAGCAGATAAAGAGGCTGCATCCACATGTCTGTGCATGAAAGTGTGTGGCCCATGAAGGTATTCCACCACTAAAAGAGCAATCTAGCATAAGCATTTACTCACAGAGTAAGAAAGAAAATGTTGTATCCTTTTCTGAACAGTGGGCAGGAGTTTGAATGGTGCAGAATACAGTCTTACAGCGCTCAATGATGCCTTTTCAGATGGACTTAAGTCTCAGGTTGAAGGGCCTCCGTAAAGAATTAAAGGTAAAAGGGCTGCTCACAATGTGAATACAGCTGCCTATAAAGAGCCCAGCCCCCCATCCGACACAATAACACTCCCCCCTGAACTACAGCCACCGAGGAAACCCCAGCAGATTGTTGAACTTCTGCTGAATCCCACCGGTTTGTTCCTCCCCCTGCTGCGGCACGCCAGCCCAACCCTAGCAGCTGTTTAACCGAGTGAGGCAGAAGGGCTGCAGGGGAACAATACAATTCGATTTAACTATCCCTCTTTCTTGTGTGTGTGTGTGTGTGTGCATATTTTACAATGCAGATAATAAGAAAGGAGCTGCATATATCAGGGCACCATCACCCCACCCCAAACATCTCTCAATGCTGAGCTGTTTACATGACTTTACTATCAACTGTAACAGTGGACACAAGTTAAAAGCTCCTTTTTATCGAAGAGGGATTATTTTATTTATGTATGACTTTGATTTCTGAGTAGAAAATAAGCAGTGATGCTATAAATTATGTAGAAAATGAACAAATACAGCTGGGGTTATTACTGAAATGACCAGCCACCTGTTTGAGGTATTCTCAGACAGATGCTCCTGGCGACAAGTGCCGAGTCTGGATAGTGCTGTCAGCCGACATGTTTCATTTCTGTAATATAATGTGGAGCAATATAGTGACTGTGTTTTACTGGACCCAGAGTCCATAAGTGTGTGTATGCATTTCTCTCTCTTTGTGTGTGTGTGTGTGTGTGTGTGTGTGGTGGGAAGGTGAGGGAGGAAGAAGAGTTTGGGTTGGGCTCATTTTAAATGTGTAAAATGCTTGGTGCAATGTTTTTAATGTCAGATATTTACTTTTTTTTTTACTGATATTGGATGTACCAAGTTTGTCTAACTCTTCATTTCTGATACTGATGTAAACAGATACTGATAAACACTACCAGTCAAACGTTTGAACACACACATTGGATTTAAAGGGAAAATATGTCCAAATTTTGCAAAAGAAAAAACAAACCAGTAAATAATTAATAGGTAAGTAAAAAATTTCCTCTGCAAATTTGATGTCTGTAGACCTTATAAACACAAGTCCACTTCCAAACTCCTTTTCTTGCAAGTGATGATGCAGTTTGATGATGTCACAGCCACAAACATACAAACAAACATGTCTGACAAGCTAGCTGAAGAGTTTGACACATAACATTTACACATTGTGTAAAACTGACTGGGCGACCTGTCCCCCCGAGTTCAGGGAATAAGTGGAGGATAAAGAATAGATGGATGTGTAAATATAACACGTCTGAGGATTTTTGCACTCAGCTGAGAATCAAACTCTGGCAGTAACGAGGACACTCTGGTTTTGATGGGGATGCTGTTACATAAAGCTGCGGCTGAAACTGAAAGTCATGGTCGGCTCGAGGACACAAATCTGGATCCCAAAACTGCTAAAAGCTGATAATCAAAAGTACAACTAAGAGTAAAAAGCAGTAACAGGTCAGAAAGAAACGTTTGTGAGACGGCATTAATGCATTTATACAGCATGCTATCTGCTCAATGTAAAAACATGCAGCTGTGGGTTCATATTAAAACAGATCAATTGTTATTATGTGTCAGGATCTAAACGGGTGGACCCCAAATGCAGACAACATTCAAAAAGGAGTTGGCAAAAATCAGAGTGTTTATTC
>JBAMIG010000016.1:165385-180355 GCA_037177335.1 Kiunga ballochi | reverse complement strand
TGTGGAGCGAGAATACACACCTCAGAACAGGGTTATACGGTGTGTGTGGAGCGAGAATACACACCTCAGAACGGGGTCATAAGGTGTGTGTGGAGCGAGAATACACACCTCAGAACGGGGTTATAAGGTGTGTGTGGAGCGAGAATACAGATCTCAAAACGGGGTTATAAGGTGTGTGTGGAGCGAGAATACACACCTCAGAACGGGGTTATAAAGTGTGTGTGGAACGAGAATATACACCTCAGAACGGGGTTATAAGGTGTGTGTGGAGCGAGAATAAGCAGGAATTCAGACCAAAGCATTGTCGTTCTACTTTATATACACAATAAATTTATAATTTACGTGTTAAAAGCAGGTCTCATAGTTGCAGATCATGTTTTAATTTAATGCATTGCCGTTTCGTTTTTATGATCTACATGTTGAAGTTCCTGCAAAATAACAAATACAAAACGTGTCTCATAAGATCCTGTTTTTATTACACCGTTAACCATAGATGTATTAAAGTTTTACACATTTTCTTGTCATTTTCTTTATTTGACCTTTTTGTTTAAAATGCATTCTCTGCAGCCCCAGAGCATGCTACTTTTCCCAGACTCACAGCTTGAGAAATGAGCTTTATTTGTCTCACTTTATTTACTTTTACTTTATTTACTTTACCATTTTTTTTTTTTTTTTTTTTAGCTTATTCCACATAAAAAAAACTCAGTAAAACCGTTCAAGTGTTCATGTTTATCATACAAAAAACAGACAGAATTTCTTCACATAAAGTTATTTTCAATGCATCTAACTCACCCTGCTCAGCTCAGACGTAAGGACCATATAATGGCCAGGTACAGATATCCACTCAACCGTTACACAGTACATGTGGTAATCTCCTACTGATGCAAGAAAACAACAACAAAAGGACACAATTCAAGACTTTCCCAAATTAAAATTCTTTACAATGTCAACATTAAAAGCCTCTAAAGGCATGAAAAATGTTTGCAAAAAAAGTAAGTGGTTGGAGTTTCTTTTTCAGTAGCAAAGGGATTAAAAGCACTCCACATCCATTCATTATGGCTAAAAATAATTATATCCCCATCCCACTTTTGATGTGACAACACAGACATCAAACCCCCAAAAAAGTCTCTACAAATAAAGTTTTAAAACACAACCACAGTAGGTTTAAGTACAGTACACGGAGATGCTGTCCATCAGAACCAGAGTCTTCCTCCACCTGAGGACCACGTATGAAGTCAGTGATACAACTCGCCGATATCTCCATCCGGGCCCGTCGTTATAACGCCGGTCGTCCGTTCAGTTTGTCGTGCATGAGCGCGATGGCTCCGCCTGTGAAGTCTCTGAGCACCTGCACCGTCTCACGTTGCAGTTGCAGCGACTCGCGCACAAACTCCTGCTGAGTCTCTGCCAGCTGCTGAACGGACTCAGACAGAAGCTCCAGGGAGCGTGAAACTGTCTCCAGCAGAACGTTGGTGGCGTGCTGCTCCTGGAGGCTAAGCGATGCGTTCTGTAGTATGCCGTCCCTTGTGCTCTGCGGAAGCCGACCCGGCGCCGGAAGCGCAGATGATGGTCCAGACAACGTTGGAGGTTGTGCTTGTTTTTGGGGGCCGTTGTTAACCGGAGGATCTTCTGTTGGCCTTGTTGTTGGCGTTGATGAGAGGGCATCCTCCCTTTGATCATCATCTGAATCTCCAAAAGCTGTTTCAGTATCTTAACACAAAGAAAACATTTAAATATACATTATTTTTATTAAATAAATAAATAAAATTCACAGAATTATTCCCAAATATGATCAGATTACCTTCTGTTGCAGGTACTTCATATTGCATATCAAAAGCAGGCAGAGATGAGTCGCCTGCAACATTAGATGCATCTGTTCAAAATAAAAGTATCACTTAAAAGAAATATACTGAACAAACATGAAGTACTTTGAGTAGCGCGGTATGTTGTTGTAGTAATTAGACAGAAGTGGTACCTGACTGTGAAAGCCCGCTCACGCTGTAGGAAGCTGGGGGAGGAGGCATAGATGGCAGAACTACCCCACCATTAGGAGAACTTTGCATTCCAATCATGTCCTCTTCATCCATTTCCTCCTCCTCTTCTGGGACATCATCATCATCCCCCAGTGGACTGAAGTCACTGATGCTCTGGTCGTCATTGTCCATCTCCAGAATCTGGAGTACTATTTTCTCTGTTGGATTAAGGTCCCGGGAAAGGCGCGAGTTAAGGCCTCTGTTGGGCACTGTCCCTGACCGCA
The DNA here is from genome assembly GCA_037177335.1 of Kiunga ballochi. Classification (NCBI taxonomy): domain Eukaryota; kingdom Metazoa; phylum Chordata; class Actinopteri; order Atheriniformes; family Pseudomugilidae; genus Kiunga; species Kiunga ballochi. The sequence goes on along the minus strand of JBAMIG010000016.1, from coordinate 178,098 downwards.
TGGCGGCCACTTTTCGCTTAGTGTCACACTTTAGATCCGACCATTTCTTGATGACCTCTATGACCTCACGTTGGCACTCCCCGATCTCATTGACACGTGCTGTAATCTCTGCCCATGTGCGCTTCTTTGCGTCTGTCGGCACTCCACGGTTGAACTTACCTTTGAGAAAATTATTAAATTCTTAGTGTAAAAATATTCTATTTTTATTTTAAGAAGAATCATATTACTGAGAAGCTGTTAGTAAACAAACATACCTACAACAACCATTCGATTCTTCCTCACTTCATCCAGTAATATGTGGACTTCGCTGAATGAAAATCGAGCTTTTCTTTTCTTGAAGCGGGTAACACTGTCCTGGTTGTAGAATAATGATGAAGCCATCCTCCACACTGCTTCAAAAGAGTCCACTTGCTTTGTTTTCCCAGCTATGAGTCAGGAGATCAACAGCCTGTTTGACAGCAATACGAATGAGAACATAAGCATGCATGACAAGAGTTCTAGTCTCTCACTTATTTTTATTACATCAAATAAATCCTGCAAATTCTGTTGTACTGATAAATGATCGATTTCATAGCAACGACGCAGTGATGCGTTCAAGCACAACAGCTGAGTAAATCTCATTAGTAAATTAGCTGGGCTCAGAGTAAAAGGAAATACTATTTACATTCTAATTGCAATTAAAACTCTGAGCATTAAGAAGGAAAACAACAAAAATTGTTGCTGCGATAGTACTGAGCACTTTCACTGTAAGAGTGAATGAACAATGGTCAATTTACGCATGCTTTAGCGTGCCTGGACGGCTAATACAGATTCTGCTCTAAACAACTTCCAAAGGATGCTTTTACCTGTATAGTGTTAGAATCTGAACGCAGGAAGGGTGTTTTGTTTTTTTCTACATATCAGAACACAGAAGGATAGCATTTGTCTACTGTTATACAACAACACCTATTAGAAAGCTAGCTCTGCACCAAGGCTACAGAGCTAACGCTGTGTTGATAAATGGCTAATGAAGCGTTTTAATAACATTACCAAACTTTTAAAAATGCACATGAATCACAAAATAACTCGTAGGAAAGTTAACATACCAGTACTATAAAAAAAACTGCGATTTTGTACAGAAATGCGAAGGAAAACTTCCTTATTCACCAGATAGCAACGGTAAAGTTAACATGAGTGATGCTAACGTAGCACAAACTATATCCGGTTACATTAGTAAAGGATAATGTTTCATCTAATTTATGTACACATTAGTATTAGAATGATATAGCTAAGTGGCCTTATAGTGTTAGCTGTAAAAAAAAAATCTAACTTAACATTTCAAACTAATGCTTTTTATGTCTTTTTAAGTTCAGTTTATAAAAAAAGTGCATACGCTGCTATGTTTACATCGTTTTTATTTTGAAGGAGAATTTAAACTTCCGGTAGGTACGCGCAGGGTTAAGCATAACTGTCAAAATCCAGGATGGTGCCGGTGTAACAACAAAATCTGTGACCCATCAGAATCTGTGACCACAAGGGGCTTCGCACACATTTCTCTACATAAACGTATCAAATTAGCCTTACAGAATGTAACTTTTTGTATCTTTATTTTAATTAACAATTACAAATTCTTCACTGAGTACTTATTAGTTTCTCAATATTATAAGTGCTTTCAAGCCTAGCTCATCTTATAAAACATGCTACAAAATATATAGAATTTACACATCTGCCAGAAAATCGTTCCTCTTGTTATAACAGGAAAATGTTGCGGTTAACTATATTTAAAAACTTAATCTGAATGATCCAAAACAAGCTTAAGTAAAAAAACTATTTGCAAGTCATTTAAAAAGCATTCATCATTTGTTAACCATGAATGAGACTCATACATTTTTTATACATCCTTTTTATTTCAAATATGGCACAGGAATTTAACACAAGCATGTTGAGTAAAACTTTAATATGGTTGGAACTACAGTTAAAACCCTTTATGGCATCTTAACTAATGCGTACATGCATTATTGGCATACATTATTAATTCAAACATTGTGCCGACAGTGCTGTTTGATTATTCACCAAAGTGACAAGTCATCCTTACAAGTACTGAACATTAAATGGCATAGTATTAAAGTGTCTAAACAAAACTTGGCTCCTTGTGGTGTTAACATACTTTTGGATTCAGCATGGTAACAAGTGGATATGCTGCATATGTGCATGAACAAACTATGTAATTGTATGTCGCTGTAGCATTTATATATCGTTTTGCCTTCTTGTGGCTGTGCAACACATTCAACAGCAACTGATTTAAAATAAGTACAGCTTTAATGCAATATGCAGCAAGTGCAAGTTATAATGTGCTTTTGTGTTCAGACTGCGCCATTATTTACCCTTTTTTTTTCCACTTTAAGCACTAATAAAAAATGATGGGCCAGATCATCGTTTTACCGACTGGTTTCACTAAGTCCTAAAAGGAAACGCGACAAGAGTCGTCGTCACAGAAGTAATCTACACAAACCCACGCAGTCCAGAGGGAAAGCTAAACAGGTGAAACTGGTGGAGCAACTGTTTGGTTCTTCAGGCTGAGCAGAACGCTGAATCGCTTTCCCTCATGGGGGAATTTTCTGCAGAAACATCTTATTTTGTTATTCCCATGTTTGGGAACGTCAGAGTTGTCAGAAGCTGTGAATATTCCCTAAAGCATCCTCAAACAGGACACACCTCTGTGAAACCAGTCCCAAAGCCTGAAACAAAGCTGCATTCTCATCAGGTTTTTCACAGTGTTGGGAAAACTGGGAATATTCTTTTTCCTCATGCTTTTTTTTTCCCAGGGTAAATACCAAAGAAGCTGGCTAAAGGACACCATTTCACCACGCAGTGCTGTTTACACACTTCTTTCATGTGGGCTCTACTCCCATTTATTTCTGATTTTCAGGTTTGACCGGTTTTCCACATGCAAATGTTTTAAAAACTTTAATATTCTGACTTGCTGAATAACTGTAACATCTCCCAAAACACTTCCACTGAACTGATTATGGAATATAAAATGGCACACAAGTGACAAAAAAAAAAAACAAACTATGGATGAAGTATTTTGTACTATGTTGTCAAAATGTTCAATAAGAACAGGCAGGAGAGGCGTTACTGGGGCTCAAGAGTACATGGTCAGCTGAAGCCACTGCAAAGACAAGAGCAGAGATGATGTCATGCAATGCTGAAGCACATGTTAATATTTAAATGCAGGCTAAGAGATGTTTTCCATTAACATTTTTACCATATTCCTTAAAATCCCTTTCATATTCCAGTTACAGACAATTAACTGAATAGTCACATGAAAACACAAGACTAAAAAATATAAAATCCAATCGTCCCTCCTTAACGCTCTCAGACTTGAAGCCAGAGCTTAGCTAGCAACATCAGCTAGCATACAACATCAAAACACGGTACACACTTAAACCCTAAGAGACATAACAGACAACAAATTAATCATTTCTGGTCTGTTTTCAATTCAAAACCCAACAATTTCAACAACTTTACCTCTTGAACGTTGACTTTGATTGTCCCATTTTTATCTTTATCCAGGGTTTGGAAGGCGCCTGCATCAGATCACAGACAGTTACTCTCCACACGCTACACCAGCAGAACAAATCGAGTCAAAGACTGGTCTCTGGGACTTACGACACATGGCATCAAGTCGCACAAGGCACCCGATGTAGTTGTCAAAGTCCATGTTTCCGCTCTCATCGCTGTATCTGCGAATGATCATCTGGAAGAGCTGATCATTTAGAGGAAACCCTGCAGTAAGAGGCATGTCAGTTAAACTAACCAGCGCTAACACAGATGCTAAGCTAATTCACAATTTTAACATTTTTAGTTATAAGTAACTAAGTCCTCACCAGCAGCTCTGAAAGCGTTAGGCAACTCATCAGCACCAATAACACCAGAGCCATCCGTGTCGTAAGTCTTGTACGCGCCCTACACAGGAACAATGCAAAGTATGTACAGCAGTCACAACGCCCTTTACAACGAAGTCAAAATTAAATAACATTTCCTCTCAGCTCTGAGAACAGAAGCAACAGCTTTAATCCCACCATAGCAAATAATACATTCCTCTTCATACACTTTGTCTTTACAGCAAAGTCATAATAAAGATTACATACAGGAAAATGACCTGCAGAACCTACCTGCCATTTTTTTATATTGTTCCAGAGATGTTTGAATTCATGGAAGCCCAGTTTTCCAGTGCAATCACTCTGAAACTGTATTAAGGACAACTAGCTCACACACCTTATATTTGCTCAAGGTGTTCCTTTTTTCCCCCCACTATATGCTACATGTTCACACGGCTCGGGTGATGCATAAAGAAAGGATACGTCCATGATAGCCACCATGCTCCTGCAAGATTCAATGCTGAAACCATCAGTCTTCAGGTCTCCATCTAAAACCAAAAACCAGTCACTAAAAATGGTTGAAAAGATGCAGTGACAAAAAAGTTAAGACTTGTATCAAAGCAAAAAGACAACAAAAAGGCTTTAAAGGGTGCAAACAAATCTTACGTTTTCCGATGATTCTGTTCAGGATGTTCATCAGTTCATTTGGGCTGACCTCCATGTCCTGTGTGACAAATCAACAGAGAAAAAGGCTGCAAAACGCTGCACATCTATTGCAGATGAGTCCAGGTAGACACTCACATCTCCTGCGAGCTGTTGGAAGACTCTGCGGAACTGCTTCTCCTCATCGCTTTCATGCTTCTCTGCATAGGCAAGCGGCCGGCGAGGTGGAGGCTGTGGGATGGAGGCAAACATTAGAAACACTGGCATCATGGATGCTCAACAACGACGACTAGAAGACAGAGATGCTCTGCCAGTGATCCACACTTACAGGATTAGCGGGCTTGAATTGCTCGGGGTCGATGTTGCTACAATGGGAGATAAAAAGAAGACATTAAACATCTTTATTTTAGCCTTTTAAGAGAATTTATATTTAACCTCATAAAAATGACTCATTCACACTGACCTGACAACATCAATGACTCCACTGATGAATTTTTTAGCAAAGAACATCCTCTCAACTGTGAATAAATAATGATTTGTTATTTATTTCCAGATGAAAGGGAAAAGTATGGACGAATTGAGACCTTATGGTTTGGTTTAAAGAAGAAAAACTTCAACATGTTTTCTAAAAGCTTGTTAGTTTAATCTGCGTTATCTAAAAGGACCTATATCCTGTCTATTCTTCATGTCCACACTGTAATTACAGACTAGCATAACATTTCCTGTTATTGATCTGCCTTTACACCACACCCAACTGCAGCTTTTTATTAAAATTACTAAATAAATCTGTCATATGGTCTGTTTATGTGCGCACATTAAAAAGAAGTTAAAAAACATCAGCAAGGCTGCTACAACGCAACGTTTCTGTTCTCCAACTCTACACTAAGTACAAAGCTGTAATAGTTCAAGCTTAGAGTCGTGTTAGCTCGTGTTTTTAACCACTGGAGCTGTCGAGCAGCTTTAAAATTCCTTCAAACATGTCCAAACAATCAGTCAAAACCTACAAATGTTAAGAGAGGCCGTACTAGCATGAGGCAGTCAATTAACTTCAGCGTTAGCTAACCCGACGTTAAGCTAACTTAGCTATTTTGTTTAGCTAATTTAGCGTTTTAACTGACGTGTTACAACGACAATCTAATCTCAGCCCACTCTTGACAATAAAACTACTCTCACTTCATGGCAATGGATGTTAAAGCTGGATTTACCGTGTAGAAGCACACTTTGTAGGGTGAAAAGCAGGATGAACGTCCCAAGCAGCGGCTGTTGCAGTTGTATGAAACTGGTTTGGTGGGAGGGTCCGTGAACACACCCCAAATGACGCTGCAGCAAAGCACAGGGAGGACAGTTTACACTTATTTCCGCCTTTGCATTGAATTACACTCATAAAATGCATACAAAAATTCAGTTTGGTCACTAACTACAGTGACACAGACACACAGTGTGTCTCTATAGGTGTGTGTTGTACTAACAATGTGTAAATGACATTACTTTGTGTTTGTTTATGAATGAATAACTTATGTGAAGGTTTAATTGTAAATAATACATATTATGTAAAGCACTTTGTGTTGCTGATGCATGAGAAGTGTCCTAGAAGTTAAGTTTCATTTGATATTTACTGTACCTATTTGCTGCTACTTTCTGAAGCTGCAATTCATCTGAATTTATTTTGCATGAGTTGTTTCTGCAGATTTAATCCTATTTTAGTTCTCTTTAATGGTTTTTAATGGGATTTAGGGGGTCTACACTTATTACTAGCAAATGTTATCCATTCAGACCAGCAAAAATATACACTTTTTTTTTATTTCCAATACAATGTTAGTCTTGTAAGACCTTTTCAAGGCACACAATAATAACCTGAAGCTTCAGGAGGAAGAGCAATGGTCTTCCAACTGGAAGGTCGTTGGACAGAAACACATTTACGCCTATCGGATTATGAGAGTGTGTATGTAAAGCATTTTGAGTGGTCAGCATAACTGGAAAAGCACTACATATAGGCTACTGTAAGTGCAAGACCATTTACTGAAAATGTTTTTTTCGCCTGAGTAGAAAATATCTTGCAGGTAAAGAGTTGCAGGAATTTTATGAAGAATTTAAATTAATTAGCTTTGTACTGTAAAAGAAACTGTCTTATATTCATACCAGCTTAAAATAGTTTGTCACCAATTCGACATCTGCAAACATTTCTGTTTATGCTTCTGCTTGCTGCATTTCATGTTTATGTCCAAAACAAACCAAACTCAGTGAAAATGTCACTGTACATGTTCTGCTTATGTGCAAAAGAAACAATAATAAGATAAAATCTGAACTACAATCAACCTGCATATAAAATACATGGATGCAAAGCTCCATATGTAGGGGAAAGTGGAGGATGATGGAAATATATTAAAATATCCTACATTTTATTGGTACGTTGGATCTTTTCTGGATTCCTGAATCAAACTTTAATCCATTTCTTCTGACAGCTAATGCTGTTGCTTAATTAATTCATTTTCATCATCCATGTGATTTTACTTTGATCTGTTTGCAAATTATTCATTTTACTTCCTGCTCTGGTTCTCTGCAGATGTTTGTTACTTGTTTTTTGGTGCTAATAATCTTATCTTTCTCTTTAAGAAATTTATGGACAGCTGCTGCTGGAAACTCAGATTTTACTGGGACTGTGTTGTATAGTACATTTGGCTGGTCGCTACTATATTTTAAGACTCCAATAAATATACAAATAGCAGAAGCCTTATCTGCAGATATTCAGGGGCCAAAGCTATAACTAGCTGCATCCCTTATCAATAGATCAGTATTACAAACTTCTCCAGACGATCATGATGTTGGAAATTAGGATTCAAGGCTCTTCCTCAACAACCACATGCATCTAAAGAGCAGGTTTGCTCCACCACAGGATTCTGGATCTACATCTGATGAAATCTCTTTACACAACCAGGTCAGGGAACAGCTCAGAGAGTAACAGGCAACAAGGCAAACAAAAGGCTGGGTGTGGATTCTGGTTGTTGCTGATTTAAGTGTGAAAAAGTACAAAAGTACTGTGTGGAAAAGTGTGGAAAACTTGAAGCAGCACGAGAGGTCGAAAGTTGTGAAGCAGCAATCTGAGGTGCTGAACTGAACTGCTGGAGCCGATCAGGTGTCTGGATGCCTGACATATTCACCAGTGGCTCCCGACCGCAGATCAGAGGCGTGGTTCAGTAGACTGTTTAGTCTGAATTCAGTCTGCGTGAATCATACGTTCATTTCATTTCATAATTTCTTCTGGGACCTCGGGCACTTTTTACAGTTGGAGTGCAGCTGAACAGGTCTGAACAGGTCTGAACAGGTCTTAAGGCGGCTCACCTGAAACCTGTTTTTCATCCTTTTCGATTATCTTCTCACTCCTCATCCTCCCCAGCCCTTCTGGGCGCCACTTCCCTGAGGAAACAGCCAGTCACTATTGCAACCCCTCTGACCCCATGTCCCAGTCCTACCCCCCCCCCCCCTCCTTCAAACATCACTCCTACACTCTCCTGCTAAACCTTATCACTACCACATTTATAGGAATGTTTCTTAAGGTATACTTGCCCTGTAAATTAAACTATTAAAGAATAAACAAATAAAATAATCAGTTTTATTAACATTACTAACATTAATAGCATTGTTTATGCTACGCAAAGAATATTTTTTATATCTCCTTTATAAATAGCCTTTAATGCTAGCCAACATTAGCTGGCTGACAGACGCTGCCCAGGCAACCAGTGTTACACTAAAGGTGATTTATTAGCCTTATTTCAAAGCACTTACTTACATTTTTTTCAACCAGCCTAAACTTCAAGTTTATGCCTTATCGTTGATGTTTGTGCTGCCTTCAAAATTTCATTTAAATTCCCTAAATATGTGTGTGCAAGGCCAGACTGTGGTATGCATGCAATCCCAGGATGAAACCAGTAGGTGGAATCAAAGGGCTCAAAACAGCTTTGACCTGCTGCAAACATCTTCTGTATCATAGAACCATAGAAATATTTGGGGTGCAATCAGTCCCAAATGATTTAAATATAACCAGTTTTTCATGGTTGAGAACACGTTTCTCACATTTCAACACAACAATAAGGCTTCTAAACTCAGCGTAAATCTTTTACAAGTGGATGTGTGGCTGCAAAATGTCCATGTAAATGACAATATATGGAAAGGTTATGTTCTTTGTCACAGTAAACTCAATAAAAAGAGGATTTTCCAAACCTACCTAGGTCATCAAACCATGTTTGTGTTGCTGAAATGTTACTTTTAACCTTTAGAGATGTGAAACAGTTTAAAACAAGATCTTCACCACATTCAAAATATGACTTCATATGTTTTCTCATGTATTTTTTATATTTTATATTTATTTATATATTTTTTATATTGATCCCAGAGGGAAATTCAGTCATGTACATGTACAATCTACATGTCCAGATAAGAGTCTTGGCTTTCGGACTCGTACAGTTGAGCCTCTTGTATCTTCTCCAGGAGCTCCAGTGTTTTATTCGAACTATTTCTCCTCTTAATCACCCACAGCCAGACCTGTGGCGGTTGCCTTGACAGTGCAGACACTTCGCCTGCTCCCTCCACAGCAGATAAATCAGGGCACTATACCATCCCTGTCTCCAGTCACTGATTCAGTTATGATACAGATGCAAAATGAAGAATCTTCTGTTCATGACAGCTTATTGTGGATCTTCATCACGTTCTGTTATGAAAAAATGTTTTATCGGGGAAAAAAAAAGGGGAAGAAAAAATAAAAAAAAAATCTTGTTTTTCTCAAATGTTCTTTACTTCTTACTAAATAATAAATACATTACGGTCAGGTTGCATTGCTGCTTCACTGCTGGTTCCTGTAAACAAAACACCCTTTATATATATGTGTGTTTATGCACTGCATTGTACTCAGGGAGGACTTATTATGGCCACACACTGCACAGTGTGAGAGCATTCAGGCCTCCAACATTAGCTGTGATACATTTATGGTGCATGCATAGTGTGCAACCTGATATCTAAATATCAAATCTTTAATCTCCTGATAATTCAGATGTGATAAAAGCTGATGTGGAGTGCTGGAACAGTGATATGTTTCTTTCAGATCCCACTCCAGCTAAAATTACTCCATCCATGAAATAGAGGTATCCATGGTTACTTCAGGAGCCATGTTAAAGGGTGTCTCAGTGTGTCTCCACACTCCAGCACTTTCCACCTTTTTCCCTCATTCATCATTTGAAAGAAATCGCAGTGCCACCTCAAGGTTTCCGACAGCTACAATTTGGTTTTTGCATGAGATGTGCAATAATCTAAACGATTCTGATGAAGACAGATTGGCTTTTAAGTATCTCTAAATTATAAATGCAAAGCACATTACATGTGCAGTTACCTGATGACTTTGAGAGAGTGAAACACAGAGCTGTAGTTCAATGCTACTAAGCCTGCAGGGTGACATATTGTATAGGAGCATCACTGGTACGGCATATTCGCAGCCTTCAGAACAACCTGTTACCTTGACAACACAATTTTATCATTCAAGCCCATTGCTACCTTCTCTCACAGCAGGAATCAAATGTGCATTAAACATATACGCCCGCAAGGTTTTATTACTTATTTCGAGGTAGGAAAGAGACGTTGGCAGCATTGAGATGTGCAGAAAATGATTAAATATGATTTTAACTGATTGCTGAATAGTTGAAAATATGGGATTATTTTCCTGCTTTTAGTGTTTGGATCTGCTTTTGATTCAAAGTGATTAAAAAGCAACCTGGGAGGTAAAGGATTAATGCAGATACTAATGGTTTTATGACTGAAATAAGCTTCACTAAACAAGCAGATGGATTTTATCAGTGAACAAGATGTTTTTTATCATTACCTGGCTTTATTGGGGACAAGTTGATGAACATTAGACAGAGAAGCATTAAACAATGACTTCATTTTACTGTTTCTAATGACTTACTTGTGCAGGTTTATGCAAGAGTCAGGACATATTTAGAGTTTAATGAGGCACTCTGGTCATTTTATGCAGGCTACATGCAAGCTTCACATGAGGCTATCGGCTGTGTTTACCCTGTTTTTTTCCTCAAGTACAAAATAATCGAGGAAGGAATCAAAACGTTTCCCAAATGAATCACACAGATAAACTTCCATCACTCTGCAAACTGAGATGAGGCAAAGCCTTTTCAGAAACAGACTCAGAGGTTTCTTTAGCAGTTTAAATTCTGTTTTATATGATTAAAACCACGTAAAAAGGAGCTGCTGCGGGATTTTAAAGGGTTTCCTCCTGCAGACAATTTTAAAACATTAAAGCTGAATTAAAATATTTTGTGCTGTGTTCATTTCAGTTTGATGGTACTGAGTAACCTTTCAATTGAAAAAAAAAACACACACACAAATATATATATATATATATACATATATATATATATATATATAAATATATATATATATATATATATATATATATGTTATTTTTCAGTTTGACACATTTAAAAATGCTAATATAAAAATAAACCCTCCTGCAGTATGTTATGTTTAATTTAAATTAAAAAAAAGACCCTAGCAATCCTCTCAGTAAAGCTCTTGCCCTGCATGTGTGATTTCTGCTTCCAAATGTATTTGCTTGATAATGAACAAGGTCACACAGCGTAGGAGGAGTAGCTGTGTGCGGGATGGCTCATGGCTGCCAGTACATAAAAATCATGAGCAGAATTTGAACTGTACTCAAATCTGAGCTCAAACTTCCTACGTGTAAGCATGCTTGTGTTAAAAACATGCAAAAAGTGGCTGCCATGCACAGTGAGAGGATTTTACTGGGTAATGTATCTTGTAACAGAGTTATTATAGAACACATAATCAAGAGATCAAAACCCCTCATTTTAAGGTGTTATAAGAGCTAAATTGCTGCTGACACTTGCTACATACAAGATAAGAGACAGCTGACTCAATTTCAGTGAAGGGGCTCTAAATGATCCGTTAACACTGAAAACAAGACAATGTGGAATTAAAGTCTCGAATAAAAAAAAGCAACCTTTAGCTGATAATATGAAATGAGACAGGAGTGCTTTACTTGAACATGGGTTCATTTATTGAACAACAATAAGCCTGTGCAGGCCTGTTCCAGTTTGCAAACCTCATCTTGTTTATTTGGCTGATTTAGTGTAAGATTTGTGGTGTCAGTTTGCATCAGCTGCCTGCTTATTAGTTGCCCAACACAGTGAGGGTTCCTCCTTGATCAGCTTGAGAAAAGAAAAATGGTTTTTCAGTTCCTGAGTTGACATTTTACTGTGTAACCCTGTCAAAGAGCCGTTATCACTCACAGGGTTTCATTTCTCTGCAGCATACCCACTCAGAGCTTTCTGCATTGCAGAGGTAATTACTGGATAGCCATGTTTACATTGTAACTGCATGATGGCATCATCAGTTTGTTCACCACTTTGTTCCAAACTGGAAATTTTCATTAACTGAATTGATTTTCAGGAACTCATCCTGCCGCCCTCAGATGATAAATTAGGAGCAGCTGGAGCTCAGGAGCTCGAGTAGTGCCACGCAGCCAGTAGATCCCTGGTTGAGAAGCAACTTCACTCGTCTTTGGACAAGATATTTAGCCTCAGTGTTTCTCACTTGTACGTTGATTTAGGTAAAGGCAGCTGACAAATAAATGTTGTGGACCGACTTCCACCCACTTTGGCGATTCCTCTCTGCCAGTGAAGGTTGACATTTTAGCTTATTTCATTTTAGATGAGGTCTTGACATTTTTTTTGTGCAACAAGCTTGACATTTGTGATTGAATGTGTCAGAATAAACTGTGTTTCAGACATCCTTGCAACCTTAATGGGTAAAATATAATCAGTCAGTTGATCCTCTGACCTATTAGCTTCTGCTTCACAAAACTTCTCAGATATTTTGGTTTATAACCTAGCAAATGCCAAACATTCCCACCAGCTGGGGCAGTGTTTTATGGTTATAAAAATACAGCAATGTTGAAAATAAATAATACAGTGTATATTGTTTGATCAAATAATTCAGATTTGTTTCAGTTTCTGGAGGGAAAACAGACGTTTTAAAACTTTACCTAGCTTAACTAGTACTTATATCCAACATGGCTGCCCCTCATGTATACCCTTACCAAAAAGAAGTACATACAAGTGTGCTTCAAGTATACTTATTTTAAACTAAAAATAATAAAGTATACTC